>CM022948.1:21060986-21416558 GCA_012931725.1 Litsea cubeba | reverse complement strand
TCCTCTCCTCTTCCGGATCTCTCTTCTCTTCAACGTGACCATGAAGAGAGCTTCGGTTGATTCATCATCGTCTGAAGTTTCAGACGTGCTGTCATCTTGTTGACATAGAAAGTTTTTAGTTTTGCCCCTTTTTCTGAAATTTCTCTTTCCTTTACTCTTTTCAGCATAAGAGTCATTATCATTGTCTTCTTTTAGCGGACACTTCGCAGCAAAGTGACCAATACCTCCACAATTGAAGCATTAAAGGGTAGCTTCCCTTTGTACTTGCCATTGCTTCCTTTTTTCAACTTTCTAACAAATTGAGCCTCAAGCTCATCATCATCAGAATCAACATCATGACCAGCAGTCTCTTTTGCCTTTTTCTGAACTTTGAAGGCCGCTTCTTTATCAGTTGAAGACGTCTTTCCTATGCGCATCTCATAGGCAGTTAGAGAACCATGTAATTCATCCATGGAAAATGCATTCAGATCTTTGGCTTCTTCGATGGCTGAGACTTTTGAATCAAACCGGGAAGAAGAGATCTTAGAACCTTTTGACGATGACCGGCTCTTTAATCTCTTCCCCTAGTCCACGAATGTCATTCGTGACTTCATTCACTCGTTGCATATACGAGTCAACATTCTCGCTTTCCTCCATGCGAAGAGACTCGAATTGAGAGCGATGAGTTGCAATTTGGCTTCTTTAATCTTCTCATCACCTTCATGTATGCTTTGCAACTTGTCCCAAATTTCCTTGGCTGTTTTGCATGCAATTACTTTGACAAGCTCGCTGTCTACAAGGCCACTAAAGAGTGCATTCTGCGCCTTGGAGTCATTGTCTGCCAACTTCTTCGATGCCGTATCATTGGGTACGGTGGCAGCATTGTAACCGCGCTGACAGCCTCCCAAACATCATAGCCAAGAGATTTGATGAAGGCTTGCATCCTAATCTTCCAAAAGGAGTAATTAGAACCATCAACAGAGGTGCTTTCATATTCCCTGTATTGACTGCCATGTGATTTGACAAGAGATCACCCTTAGCGTATTAAACTGATCAAGGGAACCTCGCTCTGATACCAATTGTTGGATACCGCGATCACTGAGAGGGGGGTGAATCAGTGATTTCTAAAAACAGGTCCAATTCAACAACAAAACAAGTCAAATCACACAATGACACCAGATTTAACGTGGTTCACCGAAAGGCTACGTCCACGGTTCAAAGACTGTCCGAACACCAATCCGGGACAGATCTGAATCTTATTTAGTCGCACCAACGACAAAGAGCACCAACCCTTAGTTTCAGATAGCACCAACTATCTAGGAAGCACCGACTCCCCTTACAATTTATCTGCACCCACAGATAGGATCACCAAACCCCAAACACCAAGCACCAACTTGATGTAAAAACAGAATAAACTCTGTCTACACCCTCCGCCCTTCCCCTCTACAATTCTCTCTCTCTCAATCCCTACAAATTGAAATTAAAGCATAAACAGAGAGACACTTACTCATGGACGAATCACCATCTTCAAGAGCACAATCCCGTCCATAATTGCTGTAGAAAGATGCAGCACAACAGCAACAGCAACAACACCAGCACACAGCACACTCTTCTCTCTTCTCTTCTCTTCTGGTGTATTTTTAGAACGACCCATACATGCCTTTATATAGGTTATAGTAACCCTTAATTGTGTTCAAAACAGGCTACAATTCGTTTAGAAAGAGTCCCAAACGAAATAGATAAGTGTGCTGAATTTTCGTGCAAAACTTCTAATTCTGCGCAACTCTGGTTCCCGTGCTCGGTCGACATCCTTGCTTGCTCGGTCGACCGAAGACACTGACTGGAAACAGACAACTTTTGAGCTCGGTCGACATCCTGGTGTCCCGGTCGACCGAAGACACACTGTGTCACGAAAATAACTGAGCGGTGCCTGAAACTGTTTTCTGCAGGTTTCTCTTGCTTCGGTCGACCGCATGAAGAGCCCGGTCGACCGCGTGCTCTGCTTCAAATTCTGAATTCCTGACTGTTTCAATTCTGTTTCTTCTTTTCAGCTCTATCAATACTAGCCTATTAACATCATGTTTGTGACAATGTGTTGACAAGAATTCCAACTCAAATCAATACTTGAGATGCTAACTTCTTCAATTCTTCAAAAGACTTTCAAGTCATCTCAAATTCCAACAAACAATGGGCCTTACACAACCATACATATATACATGTTTAAAGAGAAAGAGTGATTCCATTAAATAACCAGTAAATATCCAGTAATAAAAGATGAGAGTGCAGCTAGTGAGCTTTAGGGCATACACCAATCCCAACAAACTCCCACTTGCACTAAAGATCACTATTTCCTAACCTAACACCCATAGACTCAACATGAGAAGTAAAGACTTTCTTAGTAAGAGTCTTAGTGAATTGGTCAGCTAAGTTATTTGCTGAGGCAATCTGCTCAACCACTATTTCTAAATCCTAAATGAATTCTCGGATCAATTGGTACTTTTTCTGAATGTGCTTGCCTTTCTTGTGATTCCTGGGTTCTTTGCACTGTGCTACGGCACCAGTGTTATCACAGTACATGACAATCGGTTTTTGTACTGCAGGAACAACTCCCAATTCCAATAGGAATTTTCTGAGCCATACTGATTCCTTTGCAGCTTCCGATGCCGCCACATACTCTGCTTCCATGGTAGAATCAGCAGTACAGGATTGCTTGATACTCCTCCATGATATAGCCCCTTCTGACAGAGTAAAGACGTATCCTGAAGTAGACTTTCTGGCATCTATATCAGATTGGAAATCAGAATCTGTATACGCCAAAGGCGTTAGATCATCTGCTCGAAAGGTTAGCATATAATCTTTCGTTCTCCGAAGATACTTGAATATATGCTTAACAGCTGTCCAATGCATTGGTCTAGGGTTTGACTGATATCTGCTAACCATGTCAACGGCAAAGCAAATATCCGGTCTAGTACATAACATAGCATACATGAGGCTTCCAACAGCGGATGCATATGGAACTCTCCTCATGCTCTCTATCTCTTCAGATGTCTTTGGACATTGATCTCGAGACAGTGGTACTCCATGTCTAGAAGGTAGCAAGCCTTTCTTGGAGTCATGCATGTTAAACTTGACAAATCTCTTCTCAATATATGAAGATTGGGATAAGGCTAACATCTTATTCTTGCGATCACGCAAAAGCTTGATCCCTAAGATATAGCTGGCCTCACCCAAATCCTTCATCTGAAATTGAGAGGATAACCAAACCTTTGTGGATGACAATATACCTACATCATTTCCAATGAGCAATATGTCATCTACATACAGAACCAAAAATGAAACTGCTTTTTCACTTCCTTTCTTATACACACATGGTTCATCAATGTTTTGATCAAAGCCAAAAGATTTGACTGCCTAATTAAACTTGATGTTACATGCTCTAGATGCTTGCTTAAGTCCATAAATGGACTTCTTAAGTTTACAAACCATGTTATCTTGGCCACTAGCAATGAAACCCTCTGGTTGCATCATATAGATGCATCGTCAAGACTTCCATTAAGAAAAGTTGTCTTGACATCCATTTGCCATATCTCGTAGTCATAATGATATGCGATGGCCAAGAGAATCCTTATGGACTTAAGCATAGCCACTGGTGAAAAGGTTTCCTCATAATCGATACCCTCTTTCTGAGTATATCCTTTCGCCACCAGTCTTGCTTTGAAGGTTTCCACCTTCCCATCCACTCCTCTCTTCCTCTTGTAGATCCACTTGCACCCTATGGGTTTAATCCCTTCAGGTGCATCTACAAGTTCTCAGACTTGATTGGAATACAAAGAATCCATTTCAGATTTCATCGCTTGTTGCCACATGTCAGCATCTATATCCATTACTGCTTCATCATAAGTAACAGGATCCTCAACCAGATCTTCAGAGTCTGTCTTAAAAGACACTCCTAGATATCTTTCTGGCTGTCTAGAAATTCTCCCACTACGACGAGGCTCTGGAGTGTTAAAAGGAATATCTTGTTCAGCTACTATCTCAGGATCTGGAACAGATGGTATAGGAGATCCCGGAAGAATCTCCTCAAGGGTTTCTTTACAACTAAGCTCTTGGTACATCATACAATCATCCTCCAAGTACCTAGCATGAGTGCTGATAAGCACTTTTTGCTCCTTTGGATGATAAAAGATGCCACCTCTCGTTCCCTTAGGATACCCAATGAAGTAGCACATTTCCGATCTGGGTTCCAGCTTGGTAGTTTATCATTCAGCACAAGGCAGGACAACCCCAAATGTGGATAGTCTTAAACTGGGTTTTCGACATGCCCACAATTTCTTGCGGTGTCCTATGCACTGATTTTGAGGTACCAGATTTAAAATGTATGTTGCTGCTTCTAGGGCATATCCCCAAAAAGATATAGGTAGGGTTGCATGACTCATCATGGACCTTACCATATCAAGAAGGGTTACGGTTTCTTTCTCTCCGCTACACCATTTTGCTGGGGTGTACCCGGTGCAGACAACTGAGACACAATCCCATGTTGTGTGAGGTACTCTTTGAACTCACCCAGGAGAGGCTTTGGGAATTTTTAAGGAAAAATGCATAAAGGATAAAGGTTCAAAACGGGTTACTATGGAAATATTTTTATGGGTAGGTTTTTAATGGCCATGGGTGTAGACACCTCATTTGGCCCCTATGATAGCCTTAAACACATGTCATATATAGTGATGCCCCCATTTCACCCATAATTGAATGATTAATGACATAATTCAGATTAATTAATGACAATGAAGATGCTTGTTGATAGTTTTAAACATTAGTTCAATGATTTCTAGAAATTCGTGAGAAGAAAGTCGAATCGCATTGAGATCTTGAATCCAACACCTTTCACACAAGGAGCAGACTACTACACTAACTCTACATTTCCAGACCACTTAAGACATGTTTAGGCCAGTTCTTACAAAGATTACACTTAGCTTGCCTAAATGCCATCCGATTATCCTAAGTTAGGAAGCCGGATCCATTGATCCAGAGGTCCCCCCTTTTCTTAGCCCATAATCAAAAGAACAATTGGACCATTGGATTCTTCACTTCGAGAGCTTTCCGACGGTATGTAGAACGTCCAAATCCGATAAGCGGATCAAAAGTTATGAGTTTTCGAAGTTTGCCTTAGAAAGAGAAATGGAAATCCATCTTGGCACCACCCAAGTGACGCCCACCCTACTCAAATTCACCTAGGCGCCCCATGTGTGGTGCCCACACTAGCCATGACACATAGGCGCCCCATGTGTGGCGCCCACCCTCCAAAATCATTAGTTTGGCCTAAAACGGACCGGAACCACTCAATGTAGGGACCAAACTCCGAAAATGAATTGAGTCCACCTAGGCACCCCATGTGTGGCGCCCACATACTTCATTCCATCTAGACGCCCCATGGTGGGCGCCCATACTCTTCAGCCCACCTAGGCACCACATGTGTGGCGCCCACCCTCTTATTCCACAAATTTAACTTAGGGCAGCCCGCAACCACTCCAAACAAAGACCCACACAACTTTCCATCTAGGCACCACCCTTGTGGCGCCCACACTCTCCAGTCCACATAGGCACCCTGTGGTGGGCGCCTACCATGTCCAGTCCACCTAGGCACCACCCTTGTGGCGCCCAGTCAATTAAGTGCTAGTGTAGGTCCCCTCAGTTGAACATCTATCCATTCTATCCCGACTTCAGATGGGACCAAACTTTCAGAATGATCCGAACCACATAGGCTCCACCCCATGGGCGCCTACCATGAACCAGTCCACATAGGCACCAACCCTGTGGTGCCCACCCTATGCAGTCACCTGGGCACCACCCCATGGGCGCCCAGTCTCTTTTCCAAACACTAATTTATCCTAAAACACTTAAGCCACCTTGGGATGCATGGAACCTTCTAGAAACATGAACTAATGAAGCCCTAGCCCTCCTAAACTCATCCCAAACCTCTATTTAAGGATCTCTTAGCCTCATTTACAGGGAGCTACCAAAAAAGAGATAAAGTATAAAAATAAGGCAAAGGAGAAAGGTAGCCACCATTAGAGAGAAAGCTTCAGATCTAGAGAAGAAGAAGGGGAAATAGAAGAGAAGACTTCCATATCTTCAACTAGAGCTATGGTTCTTCGCGTAAGCTTCGTTCTAGGAACTTGAAAAGTGTGATTCAAACCGGTATTCCTAGATCTTTCTATTCTTTTATTGCATTTTATCATCATCTTTGTTTATAAACATGCTTAGGATCATTCATGCATCATAGATCTATATTAGTTCTTGATAAAAATGGTATCAGCATCTCATCATATTAATAACATGTTTAGATTCATACCAGTGGTGTAGATCTGCATTGATTTCGTAGTTCTAAGTGCTTAACTAGGTTAGATCTCGCATTTATAGCATCATCATCATCATTTAGATCGAGGAGATCGCGAAAGGCCTATCTCAGGAGGCTGGGCGCCACCCACTGGGCGCCTACCATCTCTGGTTTGGCTAGGCGCCACCCTCTGGGCGCCTACCCTTCCGAGACAGGGTTTGGGTTTTAGACCTCTACTTTTTACATCATTTTCTCGTAGATTTGTTAGTTGCATCATTAGTAGTTCGCATTAGGACATCCGCATCAGTTACTGAATATCGGAAATTATGTTGAAAATCTTAAGACTGTTGTGCATTCGTTGCGATTCTTTGAAAACCCTACTGAACAGGGTAGGCACCACAGGTGTGGCGCCCAAGTGGACTTTTCCACTTCCACGCACAATTTTCGATCTTCCGCATTTAGTTCTTAGAAATTGCATAACAATGATGTTTGTTTGCTTGATATCTTCTGAATTTCAAATTATCATTTCTATCACACACCACCATATCATTTGAATCATAAAGTCATAAAAACCCAAAAATCATAAAACATGAAACTACTTCTTCTCTTTCCTTACTCTCTAGTAAATTAGAGGAGAAACCAAGAAAACAAATTAAAAAATACAAAGAAAACCCAAAAATAGTAGGTAGATAGCCTAGGTTATCAAATCTCGTGCCTAAGTAGGATAAACCCTAAGATTAGCTAAAATATCACAATTAATTAACTAAAGGACCATCAAAGCATTAAGAACCCTAAAATTAATAATCTAATTAATTTGGACTGAAATTGGACTAAGGAATCACTAAGATTGATTAGGGAACCCAAATTATTAAGATAGGTTCCCTCCTTTGAGCCTAGCTTGCTTATTCACTAAAAGTCCCTAATTGAGGATTAAATTAATTAATTAAGGATCTAATCTCACACTAATTAATACAGTAAACACCTTAATCCAAAAGATTTTGAGACCCTAATTAATTCGGATTCAAAATAACTAAGAACTTATTAAAAACCTAAAACCTAAAACAGATCCATCGGGCGCCACCCCCTGGGTGCCCTGTTGCCAAATCCATCTGGGCGCCACCCCCTGGGTGCCCTGCTGACAAGTCTTCCTGGGCACCACTCCCTAGGCGCCCAGCCTATTCATTCCCTAAGAGGCTCCACTTGAAATTTCTAATTAATTAAGACTTTGACCAATCCTAATTAACACTAAAATTCTCTTAACTTGAAAGACCTGAAATCTTAATCAACTTAAACTCGAATCTACCTAAAAGATACAAAACCAACAAACCCTAAAATATCCACCTGGGCACCACTCCCTGGGTGCCCTGCTTGCCAATTGACCTGGGCACCACCCCCTGGCGCCCATCCTCTCCTGTCACTAAGACCCCAATTGAACGAAACTTGAATCAACACATAATAAAACATTGCTAACTTAAAGGATTTGAAAACTTAATCAATCTAAACCTGAATTAATCTAAAACGAACACACAACACAAAACCAAGACAGACATCCATCTGGGCACCACTCCTTGGGTGCCCATCCTTCCAATCCACCTGGGCACCACTCCCCTGGCGCTCATTCTTCCAATCCACCTGGGCACCACTCCCCTGGCGCCCAGCCTTCCAATCCATCTGGGCACCACTCCCCTGGCGCCCATCCTATCCCTTACTAAGAAATTCCTAATTGAAACTTCTAATTGAACCAACCCGAATTAACACATTAAAATATTTTTTTAGACTTAAGAAACCTGAACCCTAATCAATTCACCCTCGGATTAACTTAAAGGCCATCGAACCAAATCAAACCACAAGGCAGTCACCTGGGCACCACCCCCTGGGTGCCTAGCCTATCAATCCACCTGGGCACCACCCTCTGGGCGCCCAGCCTGTGAACTCCACCTACCCTGTCCATTCCTTAGGAAACCATTAAACCCAATTAATTTAGACCTAATTCATTCTCAATTGAATACTAAAAGATACCTTTCATCTAAACGCACTAAACCACAAAACCCAACTTCGAATCAACCTAGAACATCAAAACCAACCCGAACTTAAGACAGCCACCTGGGCACCACTCCTTGGACGCCCAGCCTGTCAATCCACTTAGGCACCACCCCCTTGGTGCCTAGTCTGTCAATCCACCTGGGCACCACCCTCTGGGCATTAAACCCAATTAATTGGAACCTAATTCATGCCCAATGGAATACGAATAAACACTTTCCATCAATCCTAAATCCTTAAATCAATTCAAGCTTGAGTTGACCAAAGAATCACAAAAACCTAACCGAACCATAAACACATTCATCTGGGCGCCACCCCCTGGGTGCACATCCTGCCAGATTCACCTGGGCACCACACCCTGGGCGCCCAGCTTACTTTTTTAAGAAAAGCCCCAATTCACAACTTAACTAATTAAAATCTCAAACCAATCACAATCCACATAATAAAGCACTTTTAACCTTAAAACACTGAAAACTTATCGATTCGGACTTAATACCCAAAACCCTTTGGAACCGACCAAACCATAAAGATTGCACCTAGGCACCAATCCCTTGGCGCCTATCCTATCAATCCATCTGGGCGCCACCACCCTGGGTGCCCATCCTGCCAGATTCACTTAGGCACCACCCTCTGGGTGCCTAACCTACATTTCAACCCTACCCAACCAACTCAACTAAAAACCAATAATTAAACACCTTACAACTTAACTAATTAAGACCAGAACCTAAATCAATCCCCGGACCCAAAGACCATAATAAATCCCATCCGGGACAACACAAAATCACAGGCGCCACCCCCTGGGCGCCCATCCTGTAAGATCCACCTGGGCACCACTCCCTGGACGCCCATCCTGCCAATTCACCTGGGCGCCACCCCTTTGGTGCCTATCCTTCCACTTGCACTAAAACACGAATTCTTGATTTTGTTTTAAAAACCCGGACCCGCATCACTTTGACATTAGAACATCAGAGACATTAAAACATTTCTCAGATTAAAAACATAGCTCTTAAAACCCCCGGAATTCCGAAAAGAGATCGAAAAGTCTGAAAAGCATAAACTGTCAGGATAGGCTCCACCCCCTGGGCGCCTACCCTGTTTTAATCTTGAATTGTGATTTTCGACTACTTTTTAGAATTCTGATTTAAATTAAAAATAACATAACTTTAAAATATAGAAAAACACATTAACCAGATCCTTAAAACATCTCTAAACCACTCTCAATCAAAACCACAACTCACAACAAATAAAATCAATTAAGATTTTACCCAACGAACTGCTTAGGCATAGGAATTATCAAACTTTGGCTATTTGCACCCTAGGATTAAATTGGATTACCTTGTTAGGTAGCTTAGAGCATTAGGCTTCACCCCATCACTCTTTTTGTTCCGTTAGGGAATCGGGAAAGCTGATGTGGGCGGTCTAGGACCTTAGGTTAAGGTTAATCCGATGATCAGTAATAAAGCATTAATTATGTAAATCCAAGTAAATCCCCTAGTTAGGCCCTTCTAACCCCATATCGAAAATCCATAAAAACTATAAAATCAACAAAATAACCCAAAAAGATTTTCCCTTTATTTCTTCCTCCACCTCAGGTGCCAGATATTTAATTAAACTTAATGATAAAAGGAAATGAAGAACTGACTTCTAAAATTGAATAAATGAGAATGACGAGATGAGATGAGTGATTTCGCACACACTTTTTACTTCGGCCCATCGGCCACCCTTACACAATCACGGCCCATCGGCCATCCTTAAACAAACACTGGCCCATCGGTCACCTCCAATCAATTACGGCCCATCGGCCTTTCATTTTTATCACTCGTGTATCGCACACGAAAAACACAGAAATCACAAGTCAAAATCTCATTTGCATCATCATTTTGATTTGAAAAGTCAGCCTTTAAACCTTATTTTGCCAAGGGATCTGAAGGGGGTACCCGGGAACGGGGCCAATCCTCTTCTTAAATATTTGGCACCTCCCCCCATTTATTTTCTTTATTTTAGTTACTTTATTTTACTTGGATTTATTATGATTATGCTGTGTGAGGATTAACCTTTATTTGGACTTTAACTCATGACCCTAATTTGACCCTATATTAAAAAGACCCAAAGAGACCCAAATTAATGTGACAGGACAACCGTCGTGTGTTGCCGGCAGCACATTAGACGAGAGGAAGAACCCACCCACTTATTTTCTCCCCACATTTCTTCGGCTTTAGTCGAAGAACGGTGTTACGGCCGTTACCGTAGCTAGCGATCGTGATCCATTGATTTTGAGGATAGTCGGAATCCTCATTTTCGATGTAAAATTTAAATAGCATATATAGATGAATAGAGATTTCCCCACGCAAAAATGCAAAACTTTCTTTCCTTTTGGGGGGGGGGGGGTCGAAATTCACATCCGACATTGGGGTTTTAATTTTAGATTGCCTATCATCACTTTTCCAGGTTTAGAAAGGTGCTCACAAGCTACAAGTCAAGGTTAGTTCGCAATTTTGATGACACCCTCAATGGTTGGAAAGAAATAGGCACTAATGAGATAAAAGAAATGTGCCAAAAACTATGAGTTTGAGTAGCTCTTCATTCTACTCGGAATTAGCACAGAAGAGTCCTTACCCTGGAGGACTAGAAAGGCTCTAGACTCAATTGGTTTAGTCTCTACTAGTGATTTGGCAGGGTCACTCAGATGTGCCCACTCTTCACTTAGACTACACTTCATGTGGCTAAATGTGCAAAATTTTTTCCAAGACTTGATTTTGTGACACTCTTTTTAGGATTTGGATAGTATACTAAACTAAGATATCGAAACTTATTAATAAGCTAAAATCCCATGGAAATTTTTGGATTTTTTTGTGGGTTTCCGTCAGCCATTTCCTCAATGGCAATGGGGTCCGTAAAATTCTCAACAGGGATATCGAATAAATTGAAGCTCTCTAAACGACCCTGCACACGTAACCAATTGTGCATAAACTACCACTCAACTCCGAACGTGATGGTCCGCTCAAGTGATGATGAACGAGGATTAATGCTTAAACACAAACAAGCACAACAAAATGATTTTGAAAAATAAACCAAACTATGCTTGACTAAGGCTACCTAAGTTTAAACTAGACAGCTCCTAACTGTGAAGAGTACACCTAGGCCTCCAATCCGGTCCTATGAAACGTAGTCGGCCAGGCAAGCCCCCAGGGGATTGGTGGGATCACGATGCGCGTGGCAAAGGTTCCGCTTAAATACCAAACTCCTAGAACATATGAACTGTCTCCCTTAAGGGACAAGGCTATTCTAGGCACCGATTTCCGTCAAAGAGCACAAATGGTACAACCTTTGATGGTCTTCTCCTAATGAGCTCGTGTCCTATGGTCACGTTTCTACTCAAATTTTATTAAAAGCTAAGGATTCCTAAGTGGTGAGGAAAATGAGTTCCTATGGCAAGGAAATGGTGATGAAATCCAATCCTTATCTTGTTGGAGGTATGATTTCCCTTAGTAAGTGTGTGCTTTCCCAATTACTTTGTGTGTTTGAAAATGATTAAGCACTACAAAGCAATTAAACAATCAAACAACTAACAAATTAAACCCACTAACGGGGGATGCGTGGGTGTATTGAAATACGCACCTCCCAAACAAAATTGGGGGAAGTTCGGTTGAAGTCGACCCAAGCCACCGACACCAATTTCGGTGTACGAACTTGGGGGGCCGCGGCGGTATCGTCCAACCGTCCTCCTTCTTTAATTATTACAATGCTTTGAAAAATTAAATGAACTTTAAAAATTATTACAAACCTGAAATGAATCCTAATACAAGATTTTCTAAGAAAGCAAATTAAATTCTTAAGTTAGAGTTCTTTGGTTGCTCTTTTCCTCTTTCCTTGCTCCAACCGCGGAATCCCTGAAAATACAAACAAGTAAAATGTGTAGAATCCCGCAATGAAAACTAAAAGAAAGAATAAAAATGCAACTAAGCTATATGAGAGTTGAAAATCCTTAAAATGAAAGATTCCTATGTACTTCAATCCCCGGCAATGGCGCCAAAAACTTGATGGCGATTCCTGCAAGTATACGGTTGTCTCAAGTAATATAGACTATGGAAGTCCGAATATCGTTCCCACAAGGATTGTTACAAGGAAACTAACAATGATCAATGAAAAGGAGTATCAACTCAAATATAGCTAACAAATGCAAATGAAAATAACAAAAACAATGGAAACAAAAAAACAATAACAAGGAAAATAAAAAAAAATACAAACTAAAAGAAAACAAGAACTAGAAAACAAAGAGATGTTAGTAAAAATAGAAAAACTCAAGTGAGAACAAGCTAAGTAACAAGTTAGTAACAAAGTTAATGACAAAAAAATAACAAGGTTAATACAAGAACAATGAAGAAATGTTAGATAGATCAAATGAATAAGTGTGTGAAAATAACAAGTGAAAGATAGAAAATGAGTGGATAGAGATAAAGAAATATACTAAAGTAGTGTAAAATCAAATGTGGAATTGATGGTGCGAATAGAGAAATGGAGTGTGAGAATCAAAACAAGTGAATAAGTGTGTGAGAAAGTGAATAGAATCAAACTAAAGTAAGTACAACAAGAAACAAGCAATACTAATGGATGACTGAATCATCTAGAATCCACTAAGTGACACTAATCCAACACTAATGCTCTTCCTTTTTTCCAAAAAAGATTACTTAAATCTAATTACAAATCAATGCTTAGATTTGGAAAATATAACTTTAAAGCTCTAAGATAGAAATTAACAATCTAATAGCTAAGATTTTCTTCCCTTCACAAAAGAAAAGATTCCTAATGACTATCTATCAAAAGTAAGCATAAACCATCAAAAGATATTAACTCCTAAGCATGATTTATCAAACCTAAGCATATATAGTAAAAAGAATACTAATATAGAAACTAAGCATGGAAGGTTGCACAATGCAATGAAGAAAAATCTACTCTAACATATTAAGAACATAACAAGGGAATTAAAATAAAGAGCATAAGCAAAAGGAATAGGATCAACTTAGCTTCACCTAGAAGATCCAATCAAATGGATTAGCCACCCATTGGACAAGATAAAGCTTTCAATTCCATTCCAAATCTTTAATTTTTACAAGGCTTTTCTCACTTTCTCTCTACAATTGCTCTCAATTACATGAAAAGCTTAAGTGAAGAGGAGGGGGCTGTCCTTGCTTGTGTCTTTGATGCCTAGAGCTCCCTTCCTTATGTAGAAACATTTGCCTTGCTCTCTTTTGATTTCTTTCCGATGTGGGACTACACAAGAATGGAAATATGAACATATGAATGTCATTCTCGAGCTAGAAAACAGTTCCCAGATTGATGTACGATTTTAACCCCCGAAATGTCCACCCAAATCCGGTATCTAAGTGCCCAGAAAGCATAGTCTCAATCCAAGAGCTCAGAACCCGCACCACCACCTTCTTCGCAAAAAGAAGAGATGGCCCAGCTGAAGATTCGCCCAACTCCGTTGGTCGACTGCTCATGTCATCACTCATTGGAAGAGTAACAAAAGAACTCTTTCCAGTTGAAGCTGCTCCTGCTCGGGAAGGAATCTCAGCACGAGGTATCTCGTCAACAGTGTCAGAACTGGTCCCAGGAGTCTCTACATCTGGATCAACCTCTGGCATCCCTTGCTCCGGTTCTAAAGGAAGCGACGGACTCTCCTCTGTCATTTCAAAACCTGCCAAAGAAACACAAAAAGTTATGAATATAATCCTATTTGAAAATCATTATCAGGGTTATTACTACAAAATACCTTCTTCGACGACTGGCGGAAGACTCTCTTCCTCCATGAATGCATCGGAAGCATCATCAACATTTGCGTCCATCGATGGTTCAAAGTCATCGGAATCCTGTGGCATGTCAGCTGGCAAGAAAAATGTTAGCAAACCAAGTCACAGACAAAAAAAAGAGAAGAAAACAAAAGAAGTCATACCAATTGGAGATTCTGGATTCATTCCAGAGTCCCTCGGTTCTTCTTCAGGTGCCCCGACAGGATCTGTCACCACCTCTTCGGTTGGAACCTCAAGCATCACCAAGTCTTCCTCTGCTAAAAAAAAGAAAAGCAGAAACAAGAAGCAAATCAGAACATGGGAAAATCTCATGAAAAGAAATGGAAAGAGAAAAAGGAAGAATCATACCTTCACCAACGATCACTTCTTCTCAGCTTCTCTTCTCTGGAGGCTCGTCAGCATCCACTGGCACATCCTCATTGATAGTAAGAGGGACTTCCAAGTCAGGAGAGTCCTCATGCTGCCCCTTGCTGCGATGATGACTCCTCCTCCTCTTACTCCTACGGGCTCACTTCTTAGAGGAACCTGCCCCGCTGTCAGAGTTAGGTTTCCCACTTGACTCCTCACTGGATGGTCTACTCTTGCCAGTAGGCTCCATGGAAGCTTGCCTTTGCGCCGCTTGCATCCAAGCACCAAGTTCGGCTTCCTCCTATTCTAGCTGCTCTAAAAACTCATCAGGTATTTCTCGAACAGCTTCAGAACCAATGATGCCTTGGTCACCGAGAAAGCTTATCTTGTGCTTCTCTCTAGAAAGGAAGGCCCAAACTTCCTCTCGCCGGACGCCATCCGACTTTCCAAGGCCCTTTCTAGATGCCAGCTTCACATCAAGCTCCTTCTTGGAAAGCCCCCGATATGCCGAAAAGCTCTCCGCGAACCACTTCGCAAAGCCGGCAATCCGGGAAGTCAACAACACAGGATAAGAGATTATGGCTGTAGTGTCTTCAGTAATATAGAAAGCCCATGCATTTCTCCCGTCCTGTAAACCTCCAAAGTGCTTGACCATGCTTGAAGGCACTCCAACAACCCCTTGTGAAAAAACCCAGCTGCAAAGCAAAGTGAGAGGGTACATACGGCTGGATGTCGACGAAAAGATGTTTGTGGTACACCATCGTGCCGACACGTATGCTAAAAAGTCACTCTCTCTCTGCATTCATCAAGGAGTAATGCCTTCCCGACCCCACCCTAGTAGAGTCTCGGGAGGCACCAAAATCAAAAGCCTTCTTCCACAACTTCGGAGAAAGCTTCATTGAAGTCTGCCCCATCTCGACGTCCCTGAACCGTCGGATCCTCATGCGGGCAAACAAAAGTGATTCGGACACAGCTTTGCCTTTAGCCAGTTGAATCATCAGAGGATCATCATCCTGTGCAGCACCCAACCGGTGGAAGCTAGGACAGAGGTACACGTACCACGAATAAAAGATATGGGCTGAAAATACCCTATTCATGGGAAGCCCAAGCCGAACCAAAAAAGCAGTAGCCTGCAGTTCGGTACACAGGTAGGAGTAAAGAGCTGGCAACAAAGCAAGCTACTCTCCAAACGCCATCTGACAAGCCGGAAAAATACAATGCGGCCTGATGTGCATTCCATCTCCTCCAGCAAAAATAGCCTCACCAAGCCAATAAGTGAGGTAAACAGCGAGATCTCTCCGCAGTGCAATGTCAGGACATATGGCATTTGTACTCGCACAAAAATCTCTCAACTCTTCTTTCATGGCCAAGATCTTTTTCGAACTTGGATCCTGGGCCCTGGCCTCCTGGGTCACACTATCAGAAGACTCCCTGCTATCAAAAAAGTTGGGGAACGAAGAGCTAGAACTCTTCCAACTGCTAGATCTAACTTTCAAACCCTCCTTCTCCTTCACAAAATCATAGAAGGCGATGAGCTGAAAGTACAGAAGCCTAAACTCCTCAGACTGCCCCTCAAGGACGCTGTCGATCGGCATAAACTCTTCATAGAGTTTGCCAAGGATTGGCAATCCAGTAATGGCGCTCAGCTCCTTCAAAGAGAAACCAATCTCACCATTCGTCACAATGAAGGTATTGGTTTGTGGGAGGAATGACTCCAGCATAGCCATGAAGGCCTTGTCGGAAAAGATCACGATCTCCCTAAAGGCGCGGACCGCATCAAAAATCCCGGCTTCCTTCAAAACGGCGCCACCAATCAGCAGGACGCGATCAGTCCACGACTTCCACTCGGAGTCAGCATTGAAACGGCCACGAAGTCGAAAAGACTTTATCCAATTACTGCCGTCACCCGCTGAAAATACCAAGGCCCACCGGTCTCAAATCGAACGATGGATAATCAGAACCCTGGTAGCCGCTGGATGGCATCAACAGGTCCATGTCAACAGGCGACCTCTCCGTATATCCAGGAGAACCGCCAACAAAAACCCCGGTCTTGATTACATTTGTCCTTCTCACCCAGCTTGGAGGATCTTCCCTCTTAGAGCACGTGGGGGCAAGGCTTATGATCGAGACGGTGCGATCAAACGTCGACCGGGTAGCAACAGTCTTCTTCTCACCATCTGCTGTGAAAGAGAACTGAAAACATCTCCAAAGAAGAAGGTAGGCTTGGGCAAAACCCTCTGATCTTCCATCACCCATGGACGACTGCTTACCATGATCTTATAGAATTCCTCTCCCTTGAGAGTGATTAGTCGCTGCCCTCATCTCATCTCTGTTGAGGGAGTCGCATTCTTTAAGATTTCTATCAACATACTGGACCTTCTCAAAGGCCTGCTGAACGGCTGGATTAGAAGATCTAGCAGATCGACGAGGTACGCTGGTAGTAGGCTCTTTACCCTTGTTTGTTCTGGAGGAACCACCTGCAAAGGATGAAAAAGAGAAAGATCAAACATCAAAATGACAGAATCTCGCTAAAAAAAATTCTTGTGAAAATTTGACATGATGACGGGGCAATTCCGAAGAAAAGGAACTATCCCGAAAGAAATAGAAAGCTTGAAGATGGGCTCAACATTACTGCAAGCTCTGAAACTGCAAACTTTCGAAACCTCAAAGTCTCCGCAAAATCAGGAAGGGCTCAACATCACTGCAAGCTCCAAATTCCCAAATTTGCGAAAACTTTCAGGTATGCTATCACATCATGCTACAATTCAATTTATAAAATATACATGCATGAACATCTTGGTAAAAAAAATGCATTATCATGATGAGCAAACAAAAAAAAAAGAAAAGAAACTTTCTCAAAAAAAAAAAGAGGGAAAGAAAACAAAAAAAAAGGAAAAGAAAAAAGGGGCTAGCCCACAGGCCACGTGGCCATACGGCCAGATCCGTACGGATCTGTCCGTACGACCCACAAAAAGAAAAGAAAAAAACACATGCAAAAAAAAAAAAGAAAAAAAAAACGTGTGAAAAAAATAGAAGCAACCAAGTGGAAAAAAAAAGAAAGAAAAGAAAGAAACAAAAAAAAAGAAAGAACTTTTTATTTTCCCTACAATGGAGTTTTCTTGAAAAAGGGAACTTACTTGAAGCCATTGATGGAGAAGAAGAAGAAAAGTCTTTAAGATCTTGAAGAAGAAGAACTCTTGGTCTTGAAGCCCTCTTGGGATTGTTGCAAAAGAAAGTAATAAGAGCAAGAGATCCAACCTCCTCCTTGCTTTTATAGAAGAAAGCAAACCAAAGAAGGAAAGAAGAAAGAGGTAAGTGTTACTAATTAGTAACCTTACCAAAAGAAAGAGATTAGAAAGATTCTTTCCCAAAAGAAAGATATCTTGAGGGATTCTCTCCCAAAAAGAAATCAATGAGAGATTTTCTCCCAAAAGATAGGATCAATGAAAGATTCTTTCCCAAAAGAAAGATATCTTGAGATATCCTATCCCAAAATAAAGTGAACATGAGAGATTCTCTCCAAATAAAGATATTCATAGATATTCTCAATCCAAAGGAGATATTTTTAAATATTCTTTACAAAAGTGACACCATATGAGATCTAAGCCATTTCAATAGCTTAAGGTCCCATGGGTTAGCCCATATGAGCCAGGTTTGACCACCTAGGCACTAAAAAAAAAATTTTGGCTTTTAGTCAAAGAGAAATCCCTCTTACCAAGAGCATACAAAAATGGTTCCATGCCTCTTTTGAGTTGATTAGACCATACAAAGAAAATTCCAAGCCCCATGAGCTTCCAAAAATCAAACCATCTCGCCTCATATACCAAATTGAGCCAAAATCTTGAAATTGACATTCCACAAAAATCCAAACTAAATCCTGGTCCCCTAACTTGCCACATACAGCTTGTTAGGTCACAAGACCAAAACCAAAAACCAAAACCTGATCCCCTAACTTGCCATATATAGCCTGTTAGGTCACAAGATCAAAACCAAAATTGATCCCCAAACATTCCACATACAGCTTGTTGGGTCACACAGTCAAAACCAAACCCGACCCCCTAACCTGCCACATATAGCCTGTTAGGTCACAAGGTCAAAACCCAAATCCACATCCCTGATGTCATCTTCAAAACTTTGCCTCGAGATGGTACGTGATCCCTTTCACTACCATAATATTCCCCTGGAAGCTCAAAAGGCTACAAATACCAAAAAGAAAGACTGCTCAAAGACTCTTGGTCCAGTCACAGGCTCTCCTTCAAAAATCTCTTCGAGGCACATCGACTACAAAAGTTAAGCAACTCGTCGCTGTACCTCGAGGGGGCATTTGTTGACACCAAAAATGTCACTTTGCCTTTTCAAGATCCAAAGAGCTACATGAAGTCGCAACCTGCCATAAATAGGCAATGCTACTTCCAAAAAATCAAATCTTGTCAGAATCAAACAAAAACTGCAAGATCCTTCAAGACAGCCAAAAGAGGAGTACACAAGAAGTTTCGGGCCATTTTAAAATCATTTGGCCTAACTTCGCTTCTCCGACAGCTGAAAAGGAGCTCCCGGCGGCGAAAGCATCGGAGACATCAAATCTTCGATCAGGGCCGATGGATGGTCTCAAAATACATCCAAAAGGCTCCACGTCAAGTTCCGAGTTAAACCGACAACGTTTGACCCCACATCAACCCTCGAACAGCTAAATCAAGCCTCTCGACGGCGAGAACCACCGAGGCCATCACTCATCAGATAGAGCACATGGACGGCTTCAAAATGCTTACAAAGGGCTACACGTCAAATTTCAGGTCATTTCGACAACATTTGACCATAGTTTGATGCTCGGAAGCCAAATCAGGCCTCTCGGCGGCGAAGCTCCCCGGGACCATGGTTTCCAAGACAGAGCCTATGGATTATCTTAAAATGACTCCAATAGGTTCCCTGCTAAATTTTAAGTCAATCGGACATCGGTTGACCGCACATCAAACCATGACATCTTCATCGCGATAAAAGCAAGTCTACTGGTGATAGGACCCCAAACGGCTTCAAAACTCAAACAAAAGCCTATGTTTGGTCTTATTTATTTCTCAGAAGGCTTCACCTCAAATTTCAGGTCATTCCGACATCGTTTGACCCAGTTTCAGCTTCTGACGGAAAATCGGCAGCTTTGCGCGACAAAGACTTCGGCTTTCTCAGGAAATTAGAAACTTTGCAAAATAAAATGCAAGGATTCTCATCAGGTTTTCTATAAGGAAATCAGGCCAATAAATGATAGAAAATGTCAAGAAAAAATACAGAAGAAAAAAGAATCGAGAAAAGAGCAAAAACGGACACAAAACGGGACAAAAGGGGGAAAACCCCCCGAGTCGCCGGCGACCCTGGGGCCCGGGATCGCCCGGTGGGCCCCGAAAACCCCGTTTTTCGCCGTTTTTTCGCGATTCGAAGCGTCCGGCCTCTGGTATTTTCCAAAATTCATACTTTCGAGACACCAAATCCTCTAACATCTGTCAAAAACATGGGTTAATCATGAAGAGTATCGAAAACAACATTGATCGCCAACCGGTCAACCAAAAAAAGTGTGCTTTCTACCCGACCGATCGAGAAATCGACAGGACAGATGGCACCGACCCACTGTTGGCAAACAACACCTGAAGTTACATGGTCATCCGATGTCGATATACATGAAGATCCATCGATGATCATCGTCAGAAGAATCCCAAAAGACGCGGCACGGCCCGCGACTCTTCAACTGCTCAGCGACCATTTAATGCGATTAATTGACTAGCTTTATTACAGTCATTAATCCATTTCTTTGGACGGACCAATCAGAAGCAAGCATCCAGGAGTTACTTGTCAAGAGATTCATGGCATTTAACCCATGAAACTCCTCCCATCATGGCGATTAAAGGCGATTAAATGCCCTCAATCTCCTCCGGCCAATCAGAAGCCAAGAAAAAGGAGTTACAAAATAAAGAATTCAATCTTGTAACTCCTCCCTTTATCTATCTTTATAACAATTAAGGCTCATAAATCCTCCTAAATGGCTACCTAAAAGCCTATAAATAGGAGAGCTCTCCAAGAAGAAAAAAATCACAAACACACAGACAACAGACTGCAGAAAATCCGAAAACTCAGACAGAAAAAGGCATCAGAAATCTAAGAGAGAAAACTCTACGGAAATCCTACAACGACCACCGCTACAAGGTGACAAAAGTCCCTTGGGGGGTACCCCCCCCCCCCAAGGTCCTTGCCTTCTCCTTCTGCCTCCAATGGCTTAGACATGGCTTTTCAGCCCGTCTACTTGGTTTTTTATTGGACATAGGACCTCCTCTTGGTCTTTGTCCCTGAGGTTATAGCCAAGCCAAGCGAATCAATAGCATCCTCTGTTCTCATCTGCATGGATGAGGGCGAAGTCCATATATGACTTGCGACCGTCAATCTAAACGGGTCTCCCACAATCTCCTGAGAAGTTAGATCCTCCTTTTCTTACTTTTCATTGTAGTTTGTATTTTTTCAAAGAGACAAAAATCACAACTCGACCCGTGTTTTGGACGGATGTCAGAGGACTTGGTGTCTCAAAAGCATGAATTTTGGAAAGTACCAGAGGCTGGGCTCTTCGAATCGCGAAAAAAACGGCGAAAACCGGGGTTTCCGGGGCCTTCCCGGCGACCCCGGGCTTCAAGGTCGCCGGCGACCCTGGCCCAGGGTCGCAGGGGCCTGCGACCCTGGGCCAGGGTCGCAGGGGTCTGCGACCCTGGGGGGGTTTTCCCCCCTTTATGTCCCGTTTTGTGTCTGGTTTTGCTGTTTTTTCGATTCTTTTTCCTTCTGTATTTTTCCTTGACATTTTGACCATTTATTGGCCTGATTTCTTTGTAGGAAACCTGATGAGAATCCTTGCATTTTATTTTGCAAAGTTTCCAATTTCCTGAGAAAGCCGAAGACTTTGTCGCGCAGAGCTGCCGATTTTCCGTCAGAAGCTGAAACTGGGTCAAACGATGTCGGAATGACCTGAAATTTGGTGTGAAGCCTCCTGAGCAATAAATAAGACCAACCATAGGCTTTTTTTTGAGTTTTGAAGCCGTTTGGGGTCCTATCACCAGTAGACTTGCTTTTTATCGCGATGAAGATGTCGCGGTTTGATGTGCGGTCAACCGATGTCCGATTGACTTGAAATTTGACAGGGAACCTATTGGAGTCATTTTAAGATGATCCATAGGCTCTGTCTTGGAAACCATGGTCCCGGAGAGCTTTGCCGCCGAGAGGCCTGATTTGGCTTCCGAGCGTCAAACTATGGTCAAATGTTGTGGAAATGTCCTGAAATTTGACGTGTAGCCCTTTATAAGCATTTTGAAGCCGTCCATGTGCTCTATCTAATGAGTAATGGCCTCTGTGGTTCTCGCCGCCGAGAGGCTTGATTTAGCTGTTCGAGGGTTAATGTAGGGTCAAACGTTGTCGGTTTGACTCGGAACTTGACGTGGAGCCTTTTGGAAGTATTTTGAGGCCATCCATCGGCCCTGATCGAAGATTTGGTGTCTCCGATGCTTTTGCCGCCGAGAGCTCCTTTTCGGCTGTCGGAGAAGCGAAGTTAGGCCAAATGATTTTGAAATGGCCCGAAACTTCTTGTGTACTCCTCTTTTGGCTGTCTGGAAGAATCTTGCAGTTTTTGTTTGATTCTGACAAGATTTGATTTTTGGAAGCAGCATTGCCTATTTATGGCAGGTTGCGACTTCATGTAGCTCTTTGGATCTTGAAGAGGCAAAGTGACATTTTTGGTGTCAACAAATGCCCCCTCGAGGTACAGCGACGAGTTGCTTAACTTTTGTAGTCGATGTGCCTCGAAGAGATTTTCAAAGGAGAGCCTGTGACTTGACCAAGAGTCTTTGAGCAGTCTTTCTTTTTGGTATTTGTAGCCTTTTGAGCTTCCAGGGGAATTTTATGGTAGTGAAAGGGATCACGTACCATCTCGAGGCAAAGTTTTGAAGATGACATCAGGGATGTGGATTTGGGATTTGACCTTGTGACCTAACAGGCTATATGTGGCAGGTTAGGGGGTCGGGTTTGGTTTTGATCGTGTGACCCAACAAGCTGTATGTGGAATGTTGGGGGATCAATTTTAGTTTTGATCTTGTGACCTAACAGGCTTTATGTGGCAAGTTAGGGGATCAGGTTTTGGTTTTTGGTTTTGGTCTTGTGACCTAACAGGCTGTATGTGGCAAGTTAGGGGACCAGGATTTGGTTTGATTTTTGTGGAATGTCAATTTCAAGATTTTGGCTCAATTTGGTAGATGAGGCTGGATGGTTTGATTTTTGGAAGCTCATGGGGCTTGGAATTTTCTTTTGTATGGTCCAATCAACTCAAAAGAGGCATGGAACCATTTTTGTATGCTCTTGGTAAGAGGGATTTCTCTTTGACTAAAAGCCCAAATTTTTTTTTTTTTTTTTTTGTGCCTAGGTGGTCAAACCTGGCTCATATGGGCTAACCCATGGGACCTTAAGCTTTTGAAATGGCTTAGATCTCATATGGTGTCATTTTTGTAAAGAATATCCAAAATATCTCATTTGGATAGAGAATATCTAAGAATATCTTTACTTGGAGAAAATCTCTCATGATCCCTTTATTTTGGGATAGGATATCTCAAGATATCTTTCTTTTGGGAAAGAATCCGTCATCGATTTCTTTTTGGGAGAAAATCCTTCAAGATATCTTTCTTTTGGGAAAGAATCTTTCTAATCTCTTTCTTTTGGTAAGGTTACTAATTAGTAACACTTACCTTTTTCTTCTTTCCTTCTTTGGTTTGCTCTCCTCTATAAAAGCAAGGAGGAGGTTGGATCTCTTGCTCTTATTACTTTTTTTTGCAATAATCTCAAGAGGGCTTCAAGACCAAGAGTTCTTCTTCTTCAAGATCTTCAAGACTTTTCTTCTTCTCCATCAATGGCTTCAAGTAAGTTCCCTTTTTCAAGAAAACTCCATTGTAGGAAAAAATAAAAAGTTCTTCTTTCTTTTTTTGTTTGTTTCTTTTTCTTTTCTTTTTTTTTTCACGTGTTTTCCCTTTTTTTTCACACGTTTTTTTTTTCTTCTTTCTTTTTTTTTTCATGTTTTTTTTTTTTTTTTTTGTGGGCCGTACGGACAGATCCGTACGGATCTGGCCGTACGGCCACGTGGCCTGTGGGCCACGGCCTGTGGGCCATCTCCCTTTTTTTTCTTCCTTTTTTTTTGTTTTCTTTCCCTCCTTTTTTTTTTTTTGAGAAAGTTTCTTTTCTCTTTTTTTTTTCTTTTTCTTTCTCCCCCTTTTTTTTTTTGAGAAAATTTCTTTTCTTTTCTCTTTTTTTTTGCTCATCATGATAATGCCCCTCTTTTTTTGGCAAACCTAGATGTTTATACATGCATTCAATTGTAAATTAAATTTGTAGCATGATGTGATAGCATACCTGAAAGTTTTCGCAAATTTGGGAATTTGGAGCTCGCAGTGATGTTGAGCCCTTCCTGATTCTGCGGAGACTTTGAGGTTTCGAAAGTTTGGAGTTTCGGAGCTCGCAGCGATGTTGAGCCCATTTTCAAGCTGTCTTATTTCTTTCGGGATAGTTCCTTTTCTTCGGAATTGCCCCGTCATCATGTCAAAATTTCGCCAGATTTTTTTTAGCGAGATTCTGTCATTTTGATGTTTGATCTTTTTCTTTTCCATCCTTTTCAGGTGGTTCCTCCAGAGCGAACAAGGGTAAAGAGCCTGCTACAAGCGTACCTCGTCGATCTTCTAGATCTTCTAATCCGGCCGTTCAGCAGGCTTTTGAGAAGGTCCAGTATGTTGAGAGAAATCTGGAAGAGTGCGACTCCCTCAACAGAGATGAGATGAGGCAGCGACTGATCGCTCTCAAGGGAGAGGAATTCTATAAGATCATGGTAAGCAGTCGTCCATGGGTGATGGAAGATCAGAGCGTTTTGCCCAAGCCTACCTTCTTCTTTGGTGATGCAGTCCCTGATGACATGACATACCAGAGGAGATGTTTTCAGTTTTCTTTCACAGCAGATGGTGAGAAGAAGACTGTTGCTACCCGGTCGACGTTTGATCGCACCGTCTCGATTCTGAGCCTTGCCCCCACGTGCCCTAAGAGGGAAGATCCTCCAAGCTGGGTGAGAAGGACAAATGTAATCAAGACCGGGGTTTTTGTTGGCGGTTCTCCTGGATATACGGAGAGGTCGCCTGTTGATATGGACCTCTTGATGCCATCCAGCGGCTACCAGGGCTCTGATTATCCGTCGGTCGATTTGAGACCGGTGGGCCTTGGTATTTTCAGCGGTGACGGCAGCAATTGGATCAAGCCTTTTCGACTTCGAGGCCGTTTCAATGCCGACTCCGAGTGGAAGTCGTGGACTGATCGCGTCCTGCTGATTGGTGGCGCCGTTTTGAAGGAAGCCGGGATTTTTGATGCGGTCCGCGCCTTTAGGGAGACCGTAATCTTTTCCGATGAGGCCTTCATGGCTATGCTGGAGTCATTCCTCCCACAAACCAATACCTTCGTTGTGACGAATGGTGAGATTGGTTTTTCTTTGAAGGAGCTGAGCGCCATTACTGGATTGCCCATCCTCGGCAAACTCTATGAGGAGTTTATGCCGATTGACAGCGTCCTCGAGGGGCAGTCTGAGGAGTTCAGGCTTCTATACTTTCAGCTCGTCGCCTTCTATGATTTTTTGAAGGAGAAGGGGGGTTTGAAAGTTAGATCCAGCAGTTGGAAGAGTTTTAGCTCTTCATTCCCCAACTTTTTTGATAGCAGGGAGTCTTCTGATAGCGTGACCCAAGAAGCCGGAGCTCAGGATCCAAGTTCAAAAAAGATCTTGGCCATGCAAGAAGAGTTGAGAGATTTATGTGCAAGTACAAACGCCATATGTCCTGACATTGCACTGCGGAGAGATCTTGCTGTTTACCTCACTTATTGGCTTGGTGAGGCTGTTTTTGCTGGAGGAGATGGAACGCACATCAGGCCGCATTGTATTTTTCCGGCTTGTCAGATGGCGTTTGGAGAGCAGCTTGCTTTGGTGCCAGCTCTTTACTCCTACCTGTGTACCGAACTGCAGGCTGCTACTTTTTTGGTTCGGCTTGGGCTTCCCATGAATAGGGTATTTTCAGCCCATATCTTTTATTCGTGGTATGTATACCACTGTCCTGGCTTCCATCGGCTGGGTGCTGCACCGGATGATGAGCCTCTGATGATTCGACTGGCTAAGGGCAAAGCCGTGTCCGAATCACTTTTGTTTGCCCGCATGAGGATCCGACGGTTCAGGGACGTCGAGATGGGGCAGTCTTCAGTGAAGCTTTCTCCGGAGTTGCGGAAGAAGGCTTTTGATTTTGGTGCCTCCCGAGACTCTACCAGGGCGGGGTCGGGAAGGCATTATTCCTTGACAAATGCAGAGAGGAGAGTGGCTTTTCAGCATACGTGTCGGCACGATGGTGTACCGTAGACATCTTTTCGTCGACATCCAGCCGTATGTACCTTCTCGCTTTGCTTTGCAGCTGGGCTTTTCTCAAGGCGTTGTTGGAGCGCCTTCAAGCATGGTGAAGCGCTTTGGAGGCTTACAGGACGGGAGAAATGCATGGGCTTTCTATAGTGCTGAAGACACTACAGCCATGATTTCTTATCCTGTGTTGCTGACTTCCCGGACTGCCGGCTTTGCGAAGTGGTTCGCGGAGAGCTTTTCGGCATATCGGGGGCTTTCCAAGAAGGAGCTTGATGTGAAGCTGGCATCTGGAAAGGGCCTTGGAAAGTCGGATGGCGTCCGGCGAGAGGAAGTTTGGGCCTTCCTTTCTGGAGAGAAGCACAAGATAGGCTTTCTCGGTGACCAGGGCGTCATTGGTTCTGAAGCTGTTCGAGAAATACCAGATGAGGCTTTAGAGCAGCTAGAACAGGAGGAAGCCGAACTTGGCGCTTGGATGCAAGCGGCACAGAGGCAAGCTTCCGTGGAGTCTACTGGCAAGAGTAGACCATCCAGTGAGGAGTCAAGTGGGAAACCTGACTCTGACAGTGGGGCAGGTTCCTTTAAGAAGCGAGCCCGCCGGGGTAAGAGGGGGAGGAGTCATCATCGCAGCAAGGGGCAGCATGAGGACTCGCCTGACTTGGAAGTTCCTCTTACTATCGATGAGGATGTGCCAGTGGATGCTGACGAGCCTCCAGAAAAGAGAAGTCGAGAAGAAGAGACCGTCGGTGAAGGTATGATTCTTCCTTTTTCTCTTTCCATTTCTTTTCATGGGATTTTTTCCATGTTCTGATTTGCTTCTTGTTTCTGCTTTTTTTTTTCTTAGCAGAGGAAGACTTGGTGATGCCTGAGGTCCCAACCGATGAGGTGGTGACGGATCCTGTCGAGGCACATGAAGAAGAACCGAGAGACTCTGGAGTGAATCCAGAACCTCCAATTGGTACGACTTCTTTTGCTTTTTTTTTGTGTCTGTGACTCAGTTTGCTAACATTTTTCTTGCCAGCTGACTTGCCATAGGATTCTGATGACTTTGAACCATCGATGGAAGCAAATGTTGATGATGCTTTCGATGAGTTCATGGAGGAAGAGAGTGTTCCGCCAGTCGTCGAAGAAGGTATTTTGTAGTAATAACCCTGATAATGATTTTCAAACAGGATTATATTGATACCTTTTTGTGTTTCTTTGGCAGGTTTTGAAGTGACAGAGGAGGGTCCGTCGCTTCCAGAACAAGGGATGCCAGAGGTTGATCCAGAGGTTGAGACTCCTGGGACCAGTTCTGACAATGTTGAGGAGATTCCTCGCGCTGAGATTCCTTCCCGAGCAGGAGCAGCTTCAACTGAAAAGAGTTCTTTTGTTACTCTTTCAACAGATGATGACATGAGCAGCCGACCAACGGAGTTGGGCGAATCTTCAGCTGGGCCATCTCTTCTTTTTGCGAAGAAGGTGGTGGTGGTGCGAGTTCTGAGCTCTTGGATTGAGACTCTCTTTTCTGGGCACTTGGAAGCCGGATTTAGCATGATCCAGCATGTGCGTGAGATTCTTGGTGATGCTGAAGAGGCTGGTCTGGATGTCACAGATGCCAGGGCGATCGTTAATAGGATCATTGATCTGGGTGACAAGTGGTTTGAGACCATGGGTTTTCCTGACGATCAGTTCTTCAAGGAGATGTTCTTGGACCCTGTGGATAAGGCTCAATCTAGCCTGGATGAGGCTACAGAAAGCAAGAAGCAGGCAGTCCGAGAGAGGAACTTAGAAGAGATAACCATCATTGGGCTGACACATGACCTTACATCCTTGATAGGGAGGTCGATGAGGCCAGGAAACGTCTTGAGCATCTGCAGGCACAAGTCGCTGCCAAGTGGACTGAAATAACAGAGGCTCGTGAAAGGGAGACTGCTCTGATTCACCGAGTTGCAGATGCCAATCAAGTTCTTAAAAGGAAGTCTGATGAGAACAAACAATGGAAAAACCGCTCGAGGGAAGCTTCCCAGTGCGAAAGAAGGGTTACAGCCCACCCCAGCATCTCATGGCAGGTTCCTGAAGAAGCGTGCCTTGGAATCCTTGACGGATGAGGCCAAAAGCTTGCTTAAGGAGCTGAACTCTTGGCTGGAGACCATTTTTGATTGAGCTCCTATATATATTTTTTTATAACAGAAACTATCCCTTCTTCTCTTTTTTGGTACCACTTGTATTTTTTTTTTTTGTACTTTTTTTTTGTAGTGCTTGTGAACACTTTCTTTTTTTTTTTGGTACCACATGTATATTTTTTTTTTGGTATTTTTTTTTTGTAGTGCTTGTGAACACTTTTTTTTTTTTTTGGTACCACATGTATATTTTTTGGTACTCTTTTTTTTGTAGTGCTTGTGAACACTTTCTTTTTTTTTTGTTATCCCTACGCTCACTTGAATCTTTTTGTGGTAAAAGTAATTGCTAAATGGGATGCTTTTTTTTGTTATCCTACGCTCACTTGAATCTTTTTGTGATAAAAGTAATTGCTAAATGGGATGCTCTTTTTTTTTTGTTATCCCTACGCTCACTTGAATCTTTTTGTGATAAAAGTAATTGCTAAATGGGATGCTTTTTTTTGTTATCCCTACGCTCACTTGAATCTTTTTGTGATAAAAGTAATTGCTAAATGGGATGCTCTTTTTTTTTTTTGTTATCCCTACGCTCACTTGAATCTTTTTGTGATAAAAGTAATTGCTAAATGGGATTTGATCAAAAGGTTGTCATTTTGTGAAAATCTTTTGTCAAGTGATTGTTTTGGCATGAAAGCCAGGTTTTTGTTTGTGGCATGGAAGCCAATTTTGGCATGAGAGCCAGCTTTTCTTGTGGCATTGATAGCCGAGTTTTTTTTTGTGGCATCTATAGCCAGTTTTGGTGGCATTGATAGCCGGTTTGTTTTGTTTTGGTGGCATTGATAGCCGGTTTGTTTTGTGGCATCTATAGCCGGTTTTGTTTTGGTGGCATTGATAGCCGTTTTTTTTTTTGGTGGCATTGATAGCCGTTTTTTTTTTTTTTGAATCCAAGTTTTTTGTTTGTGGCATTGATAGCCGGTTTTGTTTTGGTGGCATTGATAGCCGGTTTGTGGCATTTATAGCCTGTTTTGATGGCATTTATAGCCGGTTTTGTGGCATTTATAGCTGTTTTGATGGCATTTATAGCCGGTTTTGTGGCATTTATAGCCTGTTTTGATGGCATTTATAGCCGGTTTGGTTTTCAAAAAAAAAATGCAAGTATCGACTAAAAGTCGCCTCCCTGCTGAATGTTCTTGCAAGTATCGATGGAATGTTGCATCCTTGCTCATTTGGTTGCGAGTATCGATGGAATGTTGCATCCTCGAGGATTTGGGTGCAAGTATCGATGGAATGTCGCATCCTTGCTTTTCAAAAATTTTGGTTTTGCGGGTACTGACTTGATGTCGTTTTTCCCCACGATTTTTGAAATTTGTGGTTTTCTCGAACCTTTGGGTTATGGATATCAACTGAAATGTTGCGTCTCCACAAGTTTTTAGGTTTTTTCGAACCTTTGGGTTATGGATATCAACTGAAATGTTGCGTCTCCACAGTTTTTTTAGGTTTTTTCGAACCTTTGAAATTTGGGTTGTGGATATCAACTGAAATGTTGCATCTCCACAGTTTTGGATTTTGCAAGTACCGACGAAATGTCGCTTCCTTGCGATTTTGGAAGTGTCGAACGTGGTTCGCTTGCTTCCGATTTGTGCGAGTATCGACTAAGCGTCGCTTCCCCGTGGTTTTTGAAAAACCATTTTTTTGTTTAAAGACACGATGGTCATAAGTTTTGACCTAAAACCATTTTGGCGGTAAAAGGCAGGGTGGACTAGGGTGGAAATCCCTGAATCCGGATTTTGTTTCAAACCATGAATTTTGGGTTCAGGGGTTGAAAATTTTGGTCAAGTTAGGGAAAGGTTCCTAAACTTGGATATTTTTTTTTTGAACAATGAAACGATGTAAGTAAGCATTGTTTTAGATTTCTAGAAATTTCAACATTTGATATAAAAATTCTAAAAAGGGTGGGTTTAGCGAGCGTGTACCTGGAAACCGGTTTTGGCCGTACAGGCATTGCTCTTACCCAGTTGGGTAAGTCTTTAAGGGTAGTACCGCTTTAAGAACTTGCCGTTGATGGGCAGCATACATCTGTCACCTTCCATGTTTAGGAGTGCGTATGCACCATTAGAGAAAACCTTGTCGATGACGTAGGGTCCCTCCCATTTTGGCTCAAATTTGCCTTTGGACTTGTGAGCGAAGACCATTGGTCTTTTTACCGCAAGAACCAAGTCACTCTTTTGTAGGCGCGTTGCCTGACCTTTTTATCGAAAGATCCTGCCATACGTGCTTGGTAAAGTTCAATGCTTTGTTGAGATTCGAGCCGTCTCTCATCGAGATTGTCCAGCTCATGGAGTCGCAATTTGACATTGCTTTCTTGAGTCATGTCATTTTGCAAGGATACCCTCAAGGAAGGAATTTGTACTTCCAAGAGGCACGACAGCTTCGCATCCATAGACCAAGGAGAATGGTGTGCTATGGGTTGGTCCTCGAACGGTGGTTCGATAGGCCCACAAAGCTTCGGACATTTTGTCGCTCCAGTCTCTTTTGTGACTAGAGACCATTTTTTTAAGGATTTTGCAGAGTGTCTTGTTGAAAGCTTCTGCTAACCCGTTTGCTGCCGGATTGTATGGAGTCGAAGGACAGCTTTGGATTTTGTATTTGTCGCAGAACCTGTAGAATCGATGATCCCGGAACTGTGGTCCGTTATCATGGACAAATCTTTTGGGTATGCCAAAACGACAAATGATGTTGGTGCGTAGGAACTGAAGGACTGATGAGGTCTTCATTTCGTTAAACGCAAATGCTTCTGACCACTTGGAGAAATAATCCGTAGCGGCGAAGATGAAGCGATGACCTTTGCTTGAAGGGGGAGAAATAGGACCTATGATGTCCATACCCCAGGCTTCGAAAGGCCATGAGATCGCTGTAGGATGCAGCCATTCTGGAGGCATGTGAATGTAATCTCCATGAACTTGGCATTGTTGGCAGCGCTTAGCAAATTGCATTGCGTCAGCTACCATGGTAGGCCAGTAATATCCTAACCTTTTTATCTGATCATAGAGCTTAGGTCCAGCTTGATGAGCTCCACAAAGACCAGCATGAACTTCTTTGAGTGTTTCTTCAGCCTCTTGTGTGACAAGCACGTAGAAGTACTCTGTTGAAGGATTTCCTGTAAAGGATTTTTGAAGGAATATCCAAATGGAAGCTTGGGGTTCGCCTTTGGATGCTTACCCGTTCTTTTGGATCTTCAGGTAGGATTCCGAACATAATGTAATCAATGAACGGATCCCTCTAGTCGCCGATTGAAGTTTGAAGGATTGAAATCCGACTTCCGACGACTTGGTGGCATTCAGCAACTGCTTGGTGTGTGTTAAGAGGAGGAAGGATTCTCCTTTCGCACACTGTGATTTGCATGTTTTCCCCTTCCTGGATTGCCATGGATGCGGCAAGTCCGGCTAGGGCATCTGCACGTATGTTTTCACCTCTACGAATGTGGGTGATGTGACAGATGTCAAACTTTTGCAGAAGTGATTGTGCCTTGTTGTAGTAGGGCAACAAATCTGGCTTCCTGACTTCAAATTTCTGATTCATCTGGTTGACGATCAGTTGAGAGTCTCCAAAGACTTCCAGCATGGTGATACCGGATTCGATGGCGAGTTCCAATCCTAAGATCAGAGCTTGATATTCAGCTGCATTGTTTGTGCATGGTTCCAGTAGCGAGAAAGCGTGTGGAATCATGTATTTGTCGGGGCTAACAAAGAGGATACCAACTCCCGAGATCAGCTGTCTTTTTTCATTTGTCCTGGTTGCACCGTCAAAGTACATATCCCAGGAGGCACTTTGTGAGAAAGTCTCCACATTGTAGACTGGTTCGTCTGGGAGATCATCTCTGAGTGGAGAATCTTTAGGCAATGGATGCTCTGCGAGGAAGTCCGCTAAAGCTTGCCCTTTGATTGCTTTTTGTGGTACATACCTAATATCAAATTGTGACAGAAGGATGGACCATTTTGCCAGTCGAGCATTGAGAGAACCTGCCTTTGTGACAAGGACCTTCAAGAGGTTGACCCTCGAGACCAGGTAGACTGTGTTGGAAAGCAAGTAGTGATGCAGCTTTTGTATGGCGAACATCACTGCAAGACATTCTTTTTCGACTGGAGAGTAGCGATGCTCTGCACCTACTAGCATGCGGCTGAGGTAATATAGAGCAGCTTCTTTTCCTTGATCATTTTCTTGCGCAAGCAGAGCTCCCAGAGAGTGATCAAGGGCTCTTGTGTACAAGATGAATGGTTTTCCAGTGGTAGGAGCGGCTAACACTGGAGGTTTTGTCAGGTATGACTTGATGTCTTGGAAAGCAGCTTCACAGTCAGCATCCCAGACAAAGTTTACACCCTTTTTCATCAACCGGGAGAATGGACGGCATTTCCCCGAAAGATTGAGAGATGAACCGTCTGATGTAGGCCAATCTCCCTTGAAGCCCTTTGAGTTCTCTCAAGGTTCTTGGAGAGGGCATTTCTAGAATGGCTTTGACTTTTATGGGGTCAAGCTCTATTCCAGCTTTTCGAACTAAGAATCCGAGGAACTTACCCGACGAGACGCCGAAGAAGCATTTCAATGGATTCATTCGCAGTTTGTGTTTGCGAAGCCGGAGGAAGACTTCTCGAAGGTTTTTGAGATGATCTTCTTTCTTTTGCTTTTGACGGCGAGGTCATCAACGTAACATTCAACCGTCTTGTGCTGCATATCTTGGAATATTTTCATCATAGCCCTCTGATATGTGGCACCAGCATTTTTCAGACCAAATGCATGACAGTGTAGCAATACGTACACGCCAAATGGGGTCCGAAAAGATGTATGTTTTTCATCTTCAGGATGCATCTTTATCTGATTGTAGCCAGAGAAACCATCCATGAATGTCATTCGCTCGAATCCACAGGTATTATCGATCATTACCTCTGGTATGGGGAGTGGAAATTCATCTTTTGGGCATGCGCCATTCAGGTCTCTATAATCAATACAGACCCTGATCTGCCCATTTTTCTTTGTCATGGGGACAATGTTGGCCAACCATTCAGGATGTTGTTCCTCACGGATGAAGCCGACGCTTTTGAGTTTTTGTACTTCTTGTTCAATTTTATCCATCACATCTGGACGGAATCTTCTTTGGCCTTGCTTGACAGGCTTGATGTCTTCTTGAAGATTGAGTTTGTGAACCGCTATTTTGGGGTCTAAGCCTGGCATTTCAGCGTAAGACCATGCAAAGCAATCAACGAACTCACGAAGAAAGGCGATATACTCGGGTAACTCATCATCCTTTATATTCTTGCTTATGAATACAGGACGTGGGTTATCTGGTGTTCCCAAGTCTATCTTTTGAACAGGATCTTCTGTTGGAAGGTTCGAAGGTGGTTCCTCCACAATATTTTCGGAGGCTTCCAGCTCAACGAAACCTTCTGGAGTTTCAAGGGCATTTCCAGACCAAGGTTTTGTTCCTTTCCACGGGTCTTCTTGATCGGTAATTTTCCCAAGGCTTGCTATGAGATGATCCCAATCGCCTGTTGAAACCGATTCGAAGTAGGCTACTTCTTTTGGAGATGAGGATTTTCCTGGGTCAGAAGTCCACACGTCTGTGCCATCAGGACAACTCCTCTTCATTTTCGGAGAAATCGTGCCAATTGGATGAGCTTCCTGGATCTTTGTCAGGTGACTCATCAAAGAGATATCCAGGGAGATCGATGTCTTCATGGATTTGAGATGTTGAGGATTGGTCAGTATATTGACTTTTAAGCCTTTGTGTCAACTGTCTCAAGGGAGTGTCAGGATCATACCCTAACCCGTGTGAAGACTTTTCTACATAGCCGTAGAGTCTCCAATCTTCCAGCTGGCTTTTGGTCAAGACGGGCCCCAATGGCGTGAGAATACAGCGTCCTTCTCCCAAACCGACTGGGTTTTGGGCGTCATAGCCCATTTTCTTCATAATAGCTTGTGCCACAGAACTGTATAAGGATAGTTGAGGCGTACCTTTATTTTGGAAAGGTTCAAGCATGGAGTTTGATGAAAAAGCATCCGATCTATGGAAGAAGATCGGCTTTTCCTTTGTTGAAGTTGCTGGAACAACGAAGGAAGCTGACGTAGGATCTTCTATGTCAGAAGTTGTCTCCATTGGAGTAAGAGCAGGCTGAACTTGCTGCGTGTCAGCTTGGCTTGACGATGTGTCGTCTTCTTGCTCTGAATCCGAGTCCGTGTCTTGCATGATAGACACGAAAGAGACAACAAATTTGCCCCCAGGCTTTTGTTTTGCCTTCTTCACTTTAGTTGTGATGACCAAAGGCTTTGAAGATTTGAGGGAGATGATGAAGGGAGTTTGAATGCTCTCTTCAGATTTACCGGATGGTTTGTTTCTTCCGGTGATTGTTGAGGAGCTTTGCCTTTATCTTTCTGGAGATTTTCGGCAAAGGATGCTGTGTGCTTTTCCTCTTATTCTTTTTCACCTTCATACATCTGTGAGTCTGCGAAGTGGACTTCTTTACCTTTGAAGGGTTTTCCGTCCGCAAAGACTCGATGTATCATGCCGTCGTCGCCAACAAACTTGATGCATTGATGTAGAGTTGAAGGGACAACACCATTCTCATGGATCCAAGGGCGTCCGAGAAGGATGTTGTAGCATGAAGGGGTCTTTATTGCATACACTGTGACCTCAGAGATAAGATCACCGATCTGCAACTTGAACCTGATTTTACCGATAGGCCTTTGAGTACTCCCATCATATCCAAAGATAGATACAGATGTGTGGCTCAGTTTGCTGGGTGGGATGCCCAACTCTTCAAGAGCCGATGTGGAGATGAGGTTGAGTGCAGAACCTGGGTCGATCTGAACTCTGTGCATAGGCATTTCCTTGATATACCCTGTGAAGTACAGGGGTTGGTTATGCCTGGTTTCTCCGAGCAGGAGGTCGTCTTTTGTGAAGGCGATGGCTGCACTGGCTGCTTTTTTAACTGAGAGGCATTCAATGCATGATCCCTCAGTTTTCTTCTTTTCTCCCTTTGAGGAGGCTTCTGAGTTTTTGACCCGGTAATCCATTTCAATTTGGAGGACTTGCGGGCATGTTTGTTGACATCCTCATTCAGCTTTTGTAATTCCGAAATGAGATTATCACGAGTGTGCGGAGACATTCACAACAAATCTAGGATGTGCAGACGTGCGGGTATGTGCTTGAAGTGTTCAATCAAGTCATACTTGAAAGCCTCCTTAGGGCCTGCATGTTCATCATTGTTGCCACTAGGGGCGCTTACAACATCTTTTCCTGAAGGATTTACATATGTAAAGGAAGATTGGTTGTAATTTTTGTGGTAGTCCCGGCCAGAGCGGGTGCCTCTACCAACTTCGAGAGCTTCTTGAGAAGGGTCTTCATTTGGAAGATTGTCTTCAGGATCAAGAGGCTGTCGTTTTTCATTTGCTGAGGATGTATCAGCAGCAGAGTTACCATCCTCAGTGATTGTGTTGCATGGAGCATTTTCCGGGAACAAGTCCTGAACAGCATCCAGCAATCTTTCTTCTTCGTTGACTAATTCATCGTCCCAAGCATCAATGGCTGGGAATTCTTCAGTCAGGAAGGGTGTGAACTTTGAAGTCACGGTCTCAGGAGAAGAAACCTGAGAAGGTGTCATCTCAGTGAAAGTCACGTGAGACGAGGTGGCTCCAGAAGATATATTGCTAGGCGTCGCCGGAGTGTAAGTGCTCTCATCAGACGATGCTTCGGAAGAGCTATAATCCCGAATTATCACATTACAGGAAGCTCTGACGGGAGACGTTGCCTGATCGGAGTCAGACTCAACCTCGGATGTGAGAGGATCGTCTATCCAGCAATTTTCTCCATTTTCAGGAGTTAAGGGAGGATGTACCTGGTGGTCTTCAGGGACTTCAGGCTCTGGATTGCGAGGAGGCTCGTTGACGCGTTCTTGCTCTTGTTCTAGAGCGAGTCGCTGCAAGATCCTTGCATATTCTTCAAGATCAGGCATGGGAGCCGGATCTTCTTCTTCATCATCTCTTTGTGGCTCAACATTGTTGATTTCCACTGGAGTAATGAGAGGTGCTGGGTCAGCAGCATTTTCTTGTACAGCCTCTTGGTCTTCTTCATCATCAGACCAGGATCCTTGTGGCTGTAGGGGGTTATACCAGATTACTGGCATAAGATGAGACTCAGGAACCCATTCTTCATCGGAGAGATATTCTCCTGTTTCAAGGGACTCCTCCCACTCATCTGTGTAGTTGGATTCGAATCCATCATCGGTGTCGCTGGATTCGTATCCATCAATGGAGAATCCAACTACCGAATTGCAAGAGTATGATGCCTCCTACATGGCTTCTTTGAATTGAGGTGGCATGAAATCACTGAGAGTGAATTTCCTTACCCCCTTTGAAGTCTCTGGAAGGGATGTTTTTTGTTACCTCCAGTGAAGCGGTAGAGGAAGCCTCTGCCTTTTCTTTGACTTCTACTTTTGGCTGGGTCTTCTCTTGCCGTTTGAGCTTGAGGAGATGTTTCCTAGCCTGCCTTCGCTGTTGAGCTGTAGGCTTTATTTTCACGACCTCCCAATTTTCATCTCCAGGAGATCGGGATGTACCCATATCGGTTGTCCGTCTGGTGTCGGGTAAGGAACCAGTTCCTCGGACGCTTGGATTGAGTTTATCACTTCGAAGGAAGTAATGATCTTCTTCTTCGGTGATTTTGATGTTTGTCCACATGTCACCATGTTGACGGAGGCAGACCCATAGTTTTTGTCAAAGGTGATGACTCCGTTTTTCCACATCTCATTTATTTTCTCTCTCACAACGAAGCATTGATTGAGAGGATGCGAGATCATCTGGTGGTATGGACAGTACCGAGGATCGTTGGTTTTGCCAACATCACCCGGTCTTTTTGGTTCAGGCAAGGTGAGCTTGCCGTTTGCCACAAGAGCCCCGAAGATTTCATCAACATCTTCATCAAACGGGTATTTCTTCTCTACTCGTTCTGTGAAGGCATCAGAGAGTTCAGGTCTCTTACCAACAGCTTTGTTTTCAGCTTTCTTTGGTGGCTGAGGAGCTGACTTGGTCTGCACATTGAGGACCTCTTTCTTCTTCGGTTTTGAGGTCGTAATGGCGGTTGGCTCTTTTCTTGATGATTTCTGACTGTTGAGGTCCTTAATCACCGTTTCAGCTTCCATGGAAGCTTCTAGGAGTTCTCCCAGGTTTTTTGATTTGTTGCCGATGATCATGGAGCGGATTCTGGCTCTCATGTTGTTTCGGCAGATGTCGACTAGCGACGCTTGTGGCAATACATCAGAGCATTTGTATGCCATTGCTTTCCACTTGTGAATGAAGTCATATGTTGACTCATTCTCCCCCTGTTTTAGGCTGCACAGCTGAGCCATAGTAGCGGGATGATCTTCACCTTTGAAGTGAGTCAGGAAGCGTGTCTCTAGCATGGCCCAGTTTTGGATTGAGTCCTCCGGCAGAGTGGAGTACCAATCGAAGGCCGTACCTTTAGGGTACTTGCAAAGAGGCGGATCTTGAGTGCATCTTGATCCGCGATAGCTCCCGTCAGGATCTTGAAGTGGATGACGTGCTGTCTGGCTGATCCTTTCCCCGTATATGTTTGGAGAGTAGGATGCTTGAATTTGGTGGGGAACGGGACCGAGTCCATCCATAAGGGATATGGTGGCTTGATTCCATGCTCCTTGAGTATATCCTCTTCTTTTGCTTTGGCGAGGATACCGTCTACGTCCTTTTTGGTAAGGGCGCGTGACTCATTTTCTTCTCCATTTACCTCGTCGTTTTGATGATTCGGAGGAGGTTCATTGTTCGCCTGATTTTGGAAGGCGAGGAGAAGGTTTTCCATCAGAGTTTCAATCCTCTGCTGGCCCTGTTCCAACTGCTGGATGCGGGTGATCGCATCTTCTGGAGGTGGATTGCGGGGTGGTGGCTCAGAATTTGTAGCCAAGACATTCATCTTTCGTGATTCGAATGAAGAAACTGTCCTGGTGACTGAGCTGGGGCTCATTCTTTTTGAAGAAGAGCTTGAGGAAGGATCACTCTGCTGTCCTTTGCTTGAAGGAGCAGGGGATTCTTCTGAATGTCTTCTTGTCCTGGAGATGCTGCGGGTCATCGGACGTCGGACATGGATTTTTGTTGCTGATTCTTGGCGCCTTCTGGTTTTTCCAACCATATGGACGGCAGCAACTTGGTTGGGTCTTTCTTTTTCGACCCATTTGGGAGAGACTTGAAGTGTGGGAGGCTGGGTCCTTTGCTTCTCTAGTCTCTTTTGTCGGTATGACGCGCGGCGGCGTATACGACGAGTAATTTGAGCTTCGGTCAGCTCTAACTGGGCTTTGACGATGAAGGATGTGCTCCCTCGGGCGCAGCAGCCGAGCCTGTCTTTTTTGTAGCTGGGCAAGGACAGGATGCGAACCCTGTCCTTCGCCTGTTGCAGCGAAGCTTTGAATTTTTGAAGTTCGGCCCCTGTAGATATAAAGGGTCGAACTGCAGGTTTGTAGGCCTTAGCAGGTGCTTGTAGAGGCCTTGTGATGCATGACTTGATTTTGGGCTTGTAGGAACAAGCCGGGTCATGCTGGGATGACTTGGAAGTCGAGTCGGAGATGGGTCTCTCCTTTTTCATGTAAGCAAGAGGATAGAACTGGTTCTCCTTGAGTGGGGCCAGGAATGCTGGCTTGGTAGATGTTTGGGACCTTCTCTGTTTTGGTGAAGGTCTTGGGGACCAAGTCTTAGGGTAGACCTGGTTGTTTGCAGGTCGAGGCTTCGTGGGGTTGCCACGGGCTTCAGGCCTTCTGGTGCTCGCCTTTGGTGTCACGGTAGTGACACGTTGAGAGGCGAGTTTCTGCTTCTTGGAGGGAGCAGTTTGTTTCTCGGGAAGTGGGAATGGTCCCAGCGTCCCAAAGACGATAGTCCGGGGAGTCGAGGTCGACCCGGAGTTCAGAGAGTTGCCGAGGGAGTTGACGCTTCGGCAGCTGATGGGGCGCTTGTAAGTGCGCGCGGTTTGCTTCTGTTGAAGCATGAGTTGGTGCTTGTTTTCATCGAAAGTGATGGTTAGTGAAGCTGCCATTGTTAGTTTTCGAAAATTTCTGAAACAAGACCACATCCATTAGTAATCACAAGAATATAATGATCATAAATGGGAAGTTCTATGGTTTCGTCTTTTTAAATTGCTCGAGGTAGATGACCCAAGCAACATGAAGAAGGCAAAACGCCATAGAGGGTACAATTGTTCTGATCGCAGGTATGGTAAGCCCAGAATGAGCGTCCCAGTGACTGCTAGAAGCAATTGTGAACTTAAATTCGACTTATCGAGAAGCAGAGCTTGCTCGAGGTAAGAAGAATATAAAGTTGGAGTTACAGATGTGCCGGTCGCAATACAGTAGACCTTACAAGGGCGTACTTGTACCGCTAGACACAAATGTTTTGAGACCGCATCCATGAGATGAGATTCTCTGTTTTGAAAGGTCAAAATTGGATTCATCAAAGAGAGCAGATGGTATTCCGATCTAAACACGGGCTCAGCGATTTCCGCGAGCGCCAGTGCTCAGAAAGAAATGAACCATAATTTCTCGGATCTGAATCTAAAGATGACGAGTTTTTTTTTTTTGAAAAGTCAATATCGGGTTCATCAAAGAGAGCAGAAGGCACTCCAATCTGAACACGGGCTCAGCGATTTCCGCGAGCGCCAGTGCTCAGAAAGGAGAAGACCAAGATTTCTCCAATCTAAACCCAAAATGACGGAAGTTTTTTTTTTTGAAGATTTTGAAGATTTTTTTTTTAAATCTTTTTTTTATATTTTTTTTATTTTTTATTTTTATTTTTAAGTTTTTTTTTTTGAAAATTTTTTTTATTTTTTATTTTTTATTTTAAAATTTTTATTTTTTTTTTAAAAAAAAAATTATTTTTTTTAATTTATTTAAAAGACGAGAGAGTACACATAGGCCTCCTAACCCGGTCTTATGAAATCTTGATTGATAGAATTGCCCCCAGGTAAGGGTAGGATTACTTAATGAACCCGTTTGGAGGACCCTTGCCTAGAACAGTCAAGCTGTCTCCACACTCTGGACAAGGCTTTTCTTTGAATCAACCATGATCAAAGAACACAGTTGGTTTAACCTTAGTGGTCTATGTCTTTTTTTTTATTTTTATTTTTATTTTATTATTTTTTTAATGAACTCATCGAAGAGAAACGATGGCCCAAAACCTCAGTCGAACAGGCTCAACATTTCTGCAAGCGCGATGAACGGTAGGAACGGATCAAGGTTTCTCAATTTTGAATCCAAATTGAGAAATCTAAAAAAAAAAAATTTTTAATATATTTTTTATATATATATTTTTTTTAGATCTTTAATGAACTCATCGAAGAGAAACAATGGCCCAACCCCCGATCCGAACACGGTCTCAGCGATTTCCGTGAGCGCCAATGCCCAGAAGGGAGAGGATCAAAGTTTCTCAATTTTGAATCCAAAATGAAAAATCTGATTTTTTTTTTTGTTTTTTGTTTTTTTTTTTTAAAGAGAAAGAGTGGGAATAAATTCAAAGAATTAGAAATTTCCAAACAAAAAATCTCATCTCATTTTTTTTTAGATGCGGAATTCAACATAGGCCACCAATTATAAAGTAGCCAAGGAATCGAGAAAAGAAATATAAGCATAGAGCAAAATATATGATACAAATATTGTTGGAATTTGAGATGACTTGAGAAGTCTTTTGATGAATTGAAGAAGTTAGCATCTCAAGTATTGTTTTGAGTTGGAATTCTTGTCAACACATTGTCACAAACGTGAAGTTAAAAGGCTGGTGTTGATAGAGCTGAAAAGAAGAATCAGAAGTGAAACAGTCAGGAAGTCAGAATTCCTGAAGCAGAGCACGCGGTCGACCGGGCACCCCATGCGGTCGACCGAGCAAGAAGAAACCTGCAGAAACAGAAAAAAGGCACCTCTCAGTTATTTTCGTGACACAGTGTGTCTTCGGTCGACCGGGACCCCAGGATGTCGACCGAGCTCAAAAGTTGTCTGTTTCCAGTTAGTGTCTTCGGTCGACCGAGCAAGCCAGGATGTCGACCGAGCACGGGAACCAGAGTTGCACAGAATTAGAAGTTTTGCACGAAAATTCAGCACTCTTATCTAATTTGTTTGGGACTCTTTCTAAACGAATTGTAGCCTGTTTTAAATACAATTAAGGGTTACTATAACCTATAAAAAGGCATGTTTGGTTCGTTCTAAAAAACACCAAGAAGATACACCAGAGAGAGAAAGAAGAGAAGAGAAGAGAGAAGAGAGTGCTGGTGCTGGTGCTGTGTTGCTGTGTGCTGTTGTGCTACATCTTTCTACAGCAATTGTGGACGAGATTATGCTCTAGAAGATGGTGATTCGTCCATGAGTTAAGTGTCTCTCTTTTATGCTTTAAATTTCAATTTGTAAGGGATTGAGAGAGAGAGAATTGTAGAGGGGAAGGGCTGTAGACAGAGTTGATCTTCTATTCTGTTTTTACATCAAGTTGGTGCTTGGTGTTTGGGGTTTGGTGATCCTATCTGTGGGTGCAGATAAATTGTAAAGGGAGTCGGTGCTTCCTAGATAGTTGGTGCTATCTGAAACTAAGGGTTGGTGCTCTTTGTCGTTGGTGCGACTAAATATATTCAGACCTGTACCGGATCGGTGTTCGGACGGTTTTGATCCGTGGACGTAGCCTTTTGGTGAACCACGTTAAATCTGGTGTCATTGTGTGGTTTGACTTGTTTTGTTGTTGAATTGGACCTGTTTTTAGAAATCACTGATTCACCCCCCTCTCAGTGATCGCGGTTGTAAGTGCAAAAAAATTCACGGACCCGGTGAGGGTGGTGTTCTTGCGACTCACTGAGGAGGACGAAGGCCGGAGCCGCCCGTCTCCCCGCTGATGATGGAAGAACCACTGCCTGAGAACCTGGAAGAGGGAGAAGAAACAGGTCAGAGGACCCTGGCTGTGGGCAGCGCAGGGCTCTCCGATGCCTAAGTCAGTATGAGTACTGGACAGTAGGAGGAGATTTTAGGGGAGAAGGTGATACCAGTGTTTCTCTCGGACGGGGGAGAGACAGCGAGAGGGAGCCTCCCCTTTGCTGTTCTGGTTTGGCCCCTTTTATAGAGGAGGAGAGGAGACAAGGAGGTGACCCTGTCAGGGAGCTATCCCATCGTGACATGTCGTGTCGCATCGGGCCATACCCTGGCGTCTGTGGACGCCGCTCTGTCAGAGGACGTGGGCGGCATGGGAGGCTCTGTCAGAGAGCGTGGGCGTGCCCTTGTCCTGTCGCACGTGCTGTTGCGTGCGGGAGTGTCCATGGGAGGACAGCCGTCAGGCCCTGCCTTGGCTAGCCCTGGCACCCTGACCGAGGTCAGGGTGTGATGCTGAGGTCGAGGAGCCGAGGGCGGAAACCGCTGAGGTCGGGCGGCGGGCGGCCTTGACTTGGCTAGAGACCCTGCAGAGACGCCGAAGTGGAGGACCGGGGAGGAGTCCCTAGCCGAGCTGGAGACGACCTGGCCGAGGTGGGGCTCAGCCGAGCTGGGAGCGTCCTGGCCGAGGTGGAAATGACGTGCAAGTGGCCGCGATGAGTCTCTGGCCGGAGTGGGGCACTTGGCCGAACTGGCGGACGTTGAGACGGGCCTTGCCGAGACGGCCTAGCTGGCGCCGGAGCATGAGATAGAGCATCCGGCCAGTCATCCGGCGAGTTCGGAAATATCCCCACACAATAGCCCCCCAGCTTCTGAGCTCAATAGACTGCTCTTCTGAGGTCAGAAGGTAAGTATTATGGAGGATGGCTGGCCGGCAATGGACCAGAGCTAGAGGTTGGCATTACTGCTAAGTTGTATCAGTGTGCTTCTGCCGAGCTGGAGAGTAACACGACTGCCGAGCTGGAGAATGAGTACCGAGAGGCACTTATGGAGATCCCACTGGCTCGTCACCAGGGGCCTGTGCCGGGCATCTGGCGCGAGGGCCGAGATGCGCCTGCCGCACGCGATGGAGATCCCACTGGCTCGTCACCAGGGGCCTGTGCCGGGCATCTGGCGCGAGGGCCGCGATGCGCCTGCCGCACGCAATGGAGATCCCACTGGCTCTTCACCAGGGGCCTGTGCCGGGCATCTGGCGCGAGGGCCGCGATGCGCCTGCCGCACGCAATGGAGATCCCGCTGGCTCGTCACCAGGGGCCTGTGCCGGGCATCTGGCGCGAGGGCCGCGATGCGCCTGCCGCACGCAATGGAGATCCCACTGGCTCGTCACCAGGGGCCTGTGCCGGGCATCTGGCGCGTGGCCGAGATGCGCCTGCCGCACGCAATGGAGATCCCACTGGCTCGTCACCAGGGGCCTGTGCCGGGCATCTGGCGCGAGGGCCGCGATGCGCCTGCCGCACGCAATGGAGATCCCACTGGCTCGTCACCAGGGGCCTGTGCCGGGCATCTGGCGCGAGGGCCGCGATGCGCCTGCCGCACGCAATGGAGATCCCACTGGCTCTTCACCAGGGGCCTGTGCCGGGCATCTGGCGCGAGGGCCGAGATGCGCCTGCCGCACGCGATGGAGATCCCACTGGCTCGTCACCAGGGGCCTGTGCCGGGCATCTGGCGCGAGGGCCGCGATGCGCCTGCCGCACGCAATGGAGATCCCACTGGCTCGTCACCAGGGGCCTGTGCCGGGCATCTGGCGCGTGGCCGAGATGCGCCTGCCGCACGCTATGGAGATCCCACTGGCTCGTCACCAGGGGCCTGTGCCGGGCATCTGGCGCGAGGGCCGCGATGCGCCTGCCGCACGCAATGGAGATCCCACTGGCTCGTCACCAGGGGCCTGTGCCGGGCATCTGGCGCGAGGGCCGCGATGCGCCTGCCGCACGCAATGGAGATCCCACTGGCTCTTCACCAGGGGCCTGTGCCGGGCATCTGGCGCGAGGGCCGCGATGCGCCTGCCGCACGCAATGGAGATCCCTCTGGCTCGTCACCAGGGGCCTGTGCCGGGCATCTGGCGCGAGGGCCGCGATGCGCCTGCCGCACGCAATGGAGATCCCACTGGCTCGTCACCAGGGGCCTGTGCCGGGCATCTGGCGCGAGGGCCGCGATGCGCCTGCCGCACGCAATGGAGATCCCACTGGCTCGTCACCAGGGGTACGAAGCGCTGGATGACTAGTGGCGGCAGAAGACCGTGCGATCAAGGCTGACAGCAGAGGACCGTGCCGTCGAAATGACAGTAGAGGGTCGTACGATCGAAGCCGACAGTAGAGGGTCGTACCGGTGTCGTCGAAGCTGACGGCGCCATCGAAGCTGACAGTAGAGGACCGTGCGATCAAGGCTGACAGCAGAGGACCGTGCCGTCGAAATGACAGTAGAGGGTCGTACGATCGAAGCCGACAGTAGAGGGTCGTGCGATCAAAGCTGACGGGCGGTCAAAGCTGACGGGCGATAGGAGGCTTCAGCAGCCCCCCGAGCTGGAGAAGGCTTCTGTCGTTGAGATGGAGGCGTCTGCCGAGATGGATGCTGTTGCGAAGCTGGAGGCATCCGCCGAAGTGGAGGCGTCCGCCGAGATGGAGGCGTCCGCCGAGATGGAGGCTGCTGCGGAGCTGGAGGCATCCGCCGAGATGGAGGCATCCGCCGAGATGGACGCTGCTTGGTCAGTGTCGTTGAAATGCTTATGGGCTCGGGTTTCATCTGCTTCTTGCCTGACGTACTGGTTTACCCTGGTCATCAGAGCTGCCATAGTGACCACGGGATGCATGACCAAGTCCCTTCGAAGCTCGTTGCCTGGCAGGAGGGCCTGTTGGAAAGACATGACCGCTATTGCATCTGAAGTATCCTCGATCTGGCTGTAGACAGTCCAGAACCTTTTGGCGAACTGCGTGATGTTCTCGGTCTGCTTCATTCTGAGGGCCATCAGGTCGGCGGCCGACCTGGGGACGACCCTGTGAGCTTGGAACTTCGTCATGAAGGAATTCCGGAGCTGCTGCCAACTTTTGATTGATCCTTGGGGGAGTGCGCAGAACCACTTTAGAGGGAGGTCCCCGAGGCTGGAGGAGAAGACTCTGCAGTTCAGGTGGCCTGCATCGCCCCACACCGACATCCTCTGAGTGAAGTGCCGGAGGTGTGCTGCTGGATCCGAGGTTCCATCGTAAACGATGAACCTCGGGACTTTGAAATCTTCGGGGAGGGGGAAGCTCCTGATCTCTGGAGAGAGGGGAGATGTGCCGGGATCGTCAGAGTTCGGCCGAACTCGAGCGAAACCGGCAGCCTCCAAGTTTTGTCGTACTGCTTGCTCAATGCGTTGATCAAGCCACTTTCTGGTGTCGTGGTTGTTGCCCGGAGCTTGGTTGCTTCCGTTGTCCTTCAGGGTGCGTTTTTTGGAAGGTGGGGTCGAGGTCGAACCCTTAGAGGATGAACCCGACTGAGTACCCTGCTGTTGGACGTTCGCTGGATTAGATCTTGCTCTTGACCTTTCCCGGTGGGGGACCGTCGGCAGCTGCGTCGACAGTGTCAGCGGTTCCTTTCCCTTTCTGGTTCTCCGAGGCATGGCGTTTGGGAAGATGGCTTTTTGTAGCGTTCCCACAGACGGCGCCAATTGTAAGTGCAAAAAAATTCACGGACCCGGTGAGGGTGGTGTTCTTGCGACTCACTGAGGAGGACGAAGGCCGGAGCCGCCCGTCTCCCCGCTGATGATGGAAGAACCACTGCCTGAGAACCTGGAAGAGGGAGAAGAAACAGGTCAGAGGACCCTGGCTGTGGGCAGCGCAGGGCTCTCCGATGCCTAAGTCAGTATGAGTACTGGACAGTAGGAGGAGATTTTAGGGGAAGAAGGTGATACCAGAGTGGTTCTCTCGGACGGGAGGGAGAGTCAGCGAGAGGGAGCCTCCCCTTTGCTGTTCTGGTTTGGCCCCTTTTATAGAGGAGGAGAGGAGACAAGGAGGTGACCCTGTCAGGGAGCTGTCCCATCGTGACATGTCGTGTCGCATAGGGCCATACCCTGGCGTCTGTGGACGCCGCTCTGTCAGAGGACGTGGGCGGCATGGGAGGCTCTGTCAGAGAGCGTGGGCGTGCCCTTGTCCTGTCGCACGTGCTGTTGCGTGCGGGAGTGTCCATGGGAGGATAGCTGTCAGGCCCTACCTTGGCTAGCCCTGGCACCCTGACCGAGGTCAGGGTGTGATGCTGAGGTCGGGGAGCCGAGGGCGGAGAGGACCTTGACTTGGCTAGAGACCCTGCAGAGACGCCGAAGTGGAGGACCGGGGAGGAGTCCCTAGCCGAGCTGGAGACGACCTGGCCGAGGTGGGGCTCAGCCGAGCTGGGAGCGTCCTGGCCGAGGTGGAAATGACGTGCAAGTGGCCGCGATGAGTCTCTGGCCGGAGTGGGGCACTTGGCCGAACTGGCGGACGTTGAGACGGGCCTTGCCGAGACGGCCTAGCTGGCGCCGGAGCATGAGATAGAGCATCCGGCCAGTCATCCGGCGAGTTCGGAAATATCCCCACACAGCGGTATCCAACAATTGGTATCAGAGCGAGGCTCCCTTGATCAGTTTAATACGCTAAGGGTGATCTCTTGTCAAATCACATGGCAGTCAATACAGGGAATATGAAAGCACCTCTGTTTGATGGATCTAATTACTCTTTTTGGAAGATTAGGATGCAAGCCTTCATCAAATCTCTTGGCTATGATGTTTGGGAGGCTGTCTGAGTCGGTTACAATGCTGCCAACGTACCCAATGATACTGCATCGAAGAAGTTGGCAGACAACGACTCCAAGGCGCAGAATGCACTCTTTAGTGGCCTTGTGGACAGCGAGCTTGTCAAAGTAATTGCATGCAAAACACCCAAGGAAATTTGGGACAAGTTGCAAAGCATACATGAAGGTGATGAGAAGATTAAAGAAGCCAAATTGCAAACTCATCGCTCTCAATTTGAATCTCTTCGCATGGAGGAAAGCGAGAATGCTGACTCATATTTGCAACGAGTGAACGAAGTCACGAATGACATTCGTGGACTAGGGGAGGAGATTAAAGAGCCGGTCATCGTTAAAAAGGTTCTAAGATCTCTTCTTCCCCGGTTTGATTCAAAAGTCTCAGCTATCGAAGAAGCCAAAGATCTGAATGCATTTTCCATGGATGAATTACATGGTTCTCTAACTGCCTATGAGATGCGCATAGGAAAGACGTCTTCATCTGATAAAGAAGCGGCCTTCAAAGTTCAGAAAAAGGCAAAAGAGACTGCTGGTCATGATGTTGATTCTGATGATGATGAGCTTGAGGCTCAATTTGTTAGAAAGTTGAATAAAGGAAGCAATGGCAAGTACAAAGGGAAGCTACCCTTTAAATGCTTCAATTGTGGAGGTGTTGGTCACTTTGCTGCGAAGTGTCTGCTAAAAGAAGACAATGATAATGACTCTTATGCTGAAAAGAGTAAAGGAAAGAGAAATTTTAGAAAAAGGGGCAAAGCTAAAAACTTTCTATGTCAACAAGATGACAGCACGTCTGAAACTTCAGACGATGATGAATCAACCGAAGCTCTTTTCATGGTCACTGTTGAAGAAGAAGAAGAGCTAGATCCGGAAGAGGATGAGGAGGCTGAAGTCAATCTTGAAGAGGAACTCATAGCCGCACTTGAGGAGCTTAGCATGGAACGCAAATCAAGTAAGAAAAATCTGAAACTTCTCCATGAATCTGAAAGTTCTATCATTGCTTTGAAAACTCAAGTAGAAGAATATAAAAGAATGGTAGAAGTCCTTGAAAACCAAATAAGTATCAAAAAGGAAGAGGCTATGAAACTTGAAACTGAGATCGCTAGAGCAAAGGCTGAAAATTTGGAAAATAGCAAAAAACTCAAAGCGCTCCAAGCGATTGAAGGGACTATGTGTTGGATACCGCGATCACTGAGAGGGGGGGGGGGGGGGTGAATCAGTGATTTCTAAAAACAGGTCCAATTCAACAACAAAACAAGTCAAACCACACAATGACACCAGATTTAACGTGGTTCACCGAAAGGCTACGTCCACGGTTCAAAGACTGTCCGAACACCAATCCGGGACAGATCTGAATCTTATTTAGTCGCACCAACGACAAAGAGCACCAACCCTTAGTTTCAGATAGCACCAACTATCTAGGAAGCACCGACTCCCTTTACAATTTATCTGCACCCACAGATAGGATCACCAAACCCTAAACACCAAGCACCAACTTGATGTAAAAAACAGAATGGAAGATAAACTCTGTTTACAGCCCTTCCCCTCTACAATTCTCTCTCTCTCAATCCCTTACAAATTGAAATCTAAAGCATAAAAGAGAGACACTTAACTCATGGACGAATCACCATCTTCAAGAGCACAATCCCGTCCATAATTGCTGTAGAAAGATGCAGCACAACAGCAACAGCAACAGCACCAGCACACAGCACACTCTTCTCTCTTCTCTTCTCTCTTTTCTCTTCTCTTCTGGTGTATCTTCTGATGTATTTATGAACGACCCAAGCATGCCTTTATATAGGTTTTAATAACCCTTAATTGTATTCAAAACGGGCTACAATTCGTTTAGAAAGAGTCCCAAACAAATTAGATAAGAGTGCTGAATTTTCGTGCAAAACTTCTAATTCTGCGCAACTCTGGTTCCCGTGCTCGGTCGACATCCTGGCTTGCTCGGTCGACCGAAGACACTGACTGGAAAACAGACAATTTCGAGCTCGGTCGACATCCTGGGGTCCCGGTCGACCGAAGACACACTGTGTCACGAAAATAACTGAGAGGTGCCTGAAACTGTTTTCTGCAGGTTTCTTCTCTCTCGGTCGACCGCATGAAGAGCCCGGTCGACCGCGTGCTCTGCTTCAGGAATTCTGAATTCCTGACTGTTTCAATTCTGATTCTTCTTTTCAGCTCTATCTACACCAGCCTACTATCATCATGCTTGTGACAATGTGTTGACAAGAATTCCAACTCAAAACAATACTTGAGATGCTAACTTCTTCAATTCATCAAAAGACTTCTCAAGTCATCTCAAATTCCAACAATCTCCCCCTTTGGAATTGTTGGCAACACTATTGGAACTTCAACACTCACTTGGAACCAATTCTGAGATTCTGAAATATCAACCATGCACTGTCAACAATCTCCCCCTAGTTTTAATAGCATAACATCTCTCCTTGCTATCATATCATAACATCTCTCCCCCTTTGACAACAAGTCCAAAGGGACCAAACCGAGGAGCGAATAGGATATTCAATGAATGCATTGCTCCCCCTTTCAAGCACAACTCCTATGGTTTAGGAGAGTGAGTAACTCCTAACTTTTTCCGGAGATACTCGAAGACTTCCTTTGGCAGAGGTTTCGTGAAAATATCAGCCACTTGCTCAGTTGTTGGAACATATTCCAACTTGACCTCTCCATCAGCAACTTTATCTTTAAGAAAATGATAACGAATTGCTACATGCTTTGTTCGAGAGTGCTGAACAGGATTCTTAGATATATGAATTGCACTCGTGTTGTCACATAGGATCGGCGTAGGATCCGTTGTAGGAACTCCTAGATCAGAGAGCATTTGCCGCATCCATAACACTTGCGTACAACAAGTTGCCGCTGCAATATATTCCGCTTCCGCTGTCGAAAGGGATACTGAGTCTTGCTTCTTACTATGCCAAGAAACTAATCTTTCTCCAAGATAAAATGCGCCGCCGCTAGTACTCTTGCGATCATCTACGCATCCAGCCCAATCGGCATCAGAATATGCAACTAGAGTGAAGGATTTGCCTTTGGGATACCAGATACCAAGCTCCATAGTACCTTTCAGATATCGAAAGATTCTTTTCACTGCTGTAAGGTGCGTTTCAGTTGGTACTGCTTGAAAACGTGCAACCATACATACTGCTTGTAGAAGATCTGGTCTTGTAGCAGTCAAGTAGAGCAAGCTTCCTATCATAGAGCGATAGGTGGTATGATCAACGGACGAGGCCTTATCATCTTTGCTAAGCTTCGTGTTTGTTGACATTGGTGTGCTCACTGGCTTGCTGTCTTCCATATTAAATCGCTTCAGCATTTCCTTGATGTATTTCATCTGTGATATGAAGATACCATGTTTCAGCTGCTGAACTTGTGATCCAAGAAAGAACTTTAGTTCTCCAAGCATTGACATCTCAAATTCTTTCTTCATCTCTTCAGCGAAATTCCTGCACATCTCCTCATCATTGCCACCAAAGATTATGTCATCAACATAAACAATGACAACCAGCTGTTTGCTTAACTCAGTTTTGACATATAGATTGCTATCAACAAGTCCTTTTCCAAAACCGATCTTGCGGAGATAGAGATCCAGCCTTGCATACCATGCCCTTGGCGCTTGTTTCAGTCCATAAAGAGCCTTTTTCAATTTGCACACTAGATCTGAATTTTTGCTGATGAGAAAACCATCAGGTTGCTCAATGTAGACTTCCTCTTCAAGTAAACCATTCAAGAAGGCTGACTTTACGTCCATCTGAAATACCTTGAAGGTTTTGTATGCTGCCAATGCAAGGAACATACGAATAGCTTCCAGACGAGCCACCGGTGCAAAGGTCTCTTCAAAATCTATGCCTTCAACTTGAGCATAGCCTTTACAAACCAACCTTGCTTTGTTTCTAATGACTTGACCATCTTCATTCAGCTTATTCCGAAAGACCCATTTAGTACCAATAACATTCTTATCAGTAGGTCTAGGAACAAGTTCCCATGTGGAGTTCTTCTCAATTTGCTCCAACTCCTCATGCATAGATTTTAACCAACTTTCATCGAGACTGGCTTCAGCCACAGTCTTGGGTTCAATGGTGGACACAAGTGAGTAATTGCTAACTACACTTTGTCTAGTTTGAACGCCTGCCTTAGGATCTTCAATGATTTGATCCTTAGGGTGTTGCTCTACCCAAGTGCTGTGCTTCTTAGGTGAAGTATCTTCTGAGTCATCCTTTGATTTCTCAGAATCATTAGATTCAGCCATCTCATCATCAATCTCACTCGAGTCCTCATAAACTGGACTGTCATTATGAGTTGCATTCTTTAATCTTCTCATCACCTTCATGTATGCTTTGCAACTTGTCCCAAATTTCCTTGGCTGTTTTGCATGCAATTACTTTGACAAGCTCGCTGTCCACAAGGCCACTAAAGAGTGCATTCTGCGCCTTGGAGTCGTTGTCTGCCAACTTCTTCGATGCAGTATCATTGGGTACGGTGGCAGCATTGTAACCGGCTCTGACAGCCTCCCAAACATCATAGCCAAGAGATTTGATGAAGGCTTGCATCCTAATCTTCCAAAAGGAGTAATTAGAACCATCAAACAGAGGTGCTTTCATATTCCCTGTATTGACTGCCATGTGATTTGACAAGAGATCACCCTTAGCGTATTAAACTGATCAAGGGAACCTCGCTCTGATACCAATTGTTGGATACCGCGATCACTGAGAGGGGGGGGGGTGAATCAGTGATTTCTAAAAACAGGTCCAATTCAACAACAAAACAAGTCAAACCACACAATGACACCAGATTTAACGTGGTTCACCGAAAGGCTACGTCCACGGTTCAAAGACTGTCCGAACACCAATCCGGGACAGATCTGAATCTTATTTAGTCGCACCAACGACAAAGAGCACCAACCCTTAGTTTCAGATAGCACCAACTATCTAGGAAGCACCGACTCCCTTTACAATTTATCTGCACCCACAGATAGGATCACCAAACCCTAAACACCAAGCACCAACTTGATGTAAAAAACAGAATGGAAGATAAACTTTGTCTACAGCCCTTCCCCTCTACAATTCTCTCTCTCTCAATCCCTTACAAATTGAAATCTAAAGCATAAAAGAGAGACACTTAACTCATGGACGAATCACCATCTTCAAGAGCACAATCCCGTCCATAATTGCTGTAGAAAGATGCAGCACAACAGCAACAGCAACAGCACCAGCACACAGCACACTCTTCTCTCTTCTCTTCTCTCTTTTCTCTTCTCTTCTGGTGTATCTTCTGATGTATTTATGAACGACCCAAGCATGCCTTTATATAGGTTTTAATAACCCTTAATTGTATTCAAAACGGGCTACAATTCGTTTAGAAAGAGTCCCAAACAAATTAGATAAGAGTGCTGAATTTTCGTGCAAAACTTCTAATTCTGCGCAACTCTGGTTCCCGTGCTCGGTCGACATCCTGGCTTGCTCGGTCGACCGAAGACACTGACTGGAAAACAGACAATTTCGAGCTCGGTCGACATCCTGGGGTCCCGGTCGACCGAAGACACACTGTGTCACGAAAATAACTGAGAGGTGCCTGAAACTGTTTTCTGCAGGTTTCTTCTCTCTCGGTCGACCGCATGAAGAGCCCGGTCGACCGCGTGCTCTGCTTCAGGAATTCTGAATTCCTGACTGTTTCAATTCTGATTCTTCTTTTCAGCTCTATCTACACCAGCCTACTATCATCATGCTTGTGACAATGTGTTGACAAGAATTCCAACTCAAAACAATACTTGAGATGCTAACTTCTTCAATTCATCAAAAGACTTCTCAAGTCATCTCAAATTCCAACACTATGAAACTCAATGAACTACTGAAAGTTCAAAGACCTGCCCACTTCAGATTTGGTCTAGGATTTGAGAAAGGTGAATCCTCTAAGATTGCACCTCCTGAAAAGAAAGAGTTTGTGAAGCAAGTCACTGCACCTTCTAACTCTATGAAGCCCACTCAACCTAGAAAGGAGTCCATTCCTGTTAGAAAGGTAATGAAGACTAACCAGCCACAAAGAAGATACAAATTCTATGGTTATTGCTTTCATTGTAATATGTTTGGACATAAAAGAGCTGATTGTAGATTCTATGTTAGAAACAGCCCACTTGTGACTAGGAACCCTTTTTCAATCCTAAACAGCCACAAAATTGAGTGCTATATATGTCATAATTATGGACACTTGGCTAGGGATTGTAGGTTGCATATTGCTAACAAATTTCAGGTTGAAAAGAAACCCAAGTTAGTCAAGGCTTGGAGAGCAAAGCAAAGTGCAGAAAGTCCCAAAGAATCTCTCATTGTGCAAACGGCATTCAATGCACAAAAGAAGACAGCACCATGGGTCCTTGATAGTGGTTGTTCAAGCCATATGACTGGTGATAAAGAGAAATTCATCAAATTACAGCACTATGAAGGCGGTTCAGTAAAATTTGGCAACAATGATGGTGCCAAAATCTGCGGAAAAGGTGTTATTCAGCTTATGGCAAACAAGATCAGATCTGAAGAAGTCTTATATGTGTCTGGATTGAGACACAACCTGCTTAGTGTGAGCCAGATCTGTGACAAGGGTCACGAAGTTATCTTCACAAAGAATGGGTTTGCCATCAAGAAGAGTAGCAACGGGAAAACAGTGGCAACTGGATCAAGAACTGCTGGAAATCTCTATACATTGTCAGATGGAGCTGAAAAGACCTGCTTGATGAGTCGGACAGAGGAAAGTTGGTTGTGGCACAAACGCCTTGGGCATCTAAGCTTTGACAACATGTCAAAGATTTGCAATTCAAAGGCTGTAAGAGGCATGTCTACAATTGAAAAGCCTTCCAATTCCATTTGCGACTCTTGCCAAAAGGGAAAGCAAACGAGGGTTATGTTCAAGTCAAAGGAGCATCATTCCAAGAAACCTCTTGAGCTAGTGCACACTGACCTCTGTGGACCGATGCGAACTCAAAGCACCAATGGAGATAAGTATTTCATGTTATGCATTGATGATTATACTCGTATGACATGGGTATTGTTTCTTAAGCATAAGCATCAAGCACTTGATCGTTTTAAAGTGTTTAAAGCACAGGTTGAAAATCAATTGGAAAAACGTATCAAGATTTTAAGGTCTGATCGTGGAGGCGAGTTCACATCTGAAGAGTTCACTAAATATTGTGAACATCATGGCATTCAAAGACAGTACTCAGCCCCTAGAACTCCACAGCAAAATGGAGTTGTGGAACGGAAGAATCGCACCGTACAAGAGATGGCTCGTACGATGCTAAGTGAAAGCAAGATGGCTGACAAGTATTGGAAAGAGGCAATTCATACGGCTGTATACATTCAAAATCGATGCTTGATCAGGCCACATGAAGACAAAACTCCCTATGAGCTATGGTTTGGAAGAAAAGCAACAGTCAAGCACTTCAGAGTCTTCGGCAGCAAGTGTTACATCAAGCAGCTCGAACAAAATCCGGGCAAATTTGAAGAAAGAGCTGACGAAGGTATATTTCTGGGTTACTCCTCTACTAGCAAGGCATATAGGTGTCTTAACAAAAGAACCAGAAAAATCATAGAAAGTGCTGATGTGAGAATAGATGAAAATATTGAACCAAAGAATGCAACTCATAATGACAGTCCAGTTTATGAGGACTCGAGTGAGATTGATGATGAGATGGCTGAATCTAATGATTCTGAGAAATCAAAGGATGACTCAGAAGATACTACACTTAAGAAGCACAGCACTTGGGTAGAGCAACACCCTAAGGATCAAATTATTGGAGATCCTAAGGCAGGCGTTCAAACTAGACAAAGTGTAGTTAGCAATTACTCACTTGTGTCCACCATTGAACCCAAGACTGTGGCTGAAGCCAGTCTCGATGAAAGTTGGTTGAAAGCTATGCATGAGGAGTTGGAGCAAATTGAGAAGAACTCCACATGGGAACTTGTTCCTAGACCTACTGATAAGAATGTTATTGGTACTAAATGGGTCTTTCGGAATAAGCTGAATGAAGATGGTCAAGTCATTAGAAACAAAGCAAGGTTGGTTTGTAAAGGCTATGCTCAAGTTGAAGGCATAGATTTTGAAGAGACCTTTGCACCGGTGGCTCGTCTGGAAGCTATTCGAATGTTTCTTGCATTGGCAGCATACAAAACCTTCAAGGTATTTCAGATGGACGTAAAGTCAGCTTTCTTGAATGGTTTACTTGAAGAAGAGGTCTATATTGAGCAACCTGATGGTTTTCTCATCAGCAAAAATTCAGATCTAGTGTGCAAGTTGAAAAAGGCTCTTTATGGACTGAAACAAGCGCCAAGGGCGTGGTATGCTAGGCTGGACCTATATCTCCGCAAGATCGGTTTTGGAAAAGGACTTGTTGATAGCAATCTGTATGTCAAAACTGAGTTAAGCAAACAGCTGGTTGTCATTGTTTATGTTGATGACATAATCTTTGGTGGCAATGATGAGGAGATGTGCAGGAATTTTGCTGAAGAGATGAAGAAAGAATTTGAGATGTCAATGCTTGGAGAACTAAAGTTCTTTCTTGGTTTACAAGTTCAGCAGCTGAAACATGGTATTTTCATATCACAGATGAAGTACATTAAGGAAATGCTGAAACGGTTCAATATGGAAGACAGCAAGCCAGTGAGCACACCAATGTCAACGAACACGAAGCTTAGCAAAGATGATAAGGCCTCGTCCGTTGATCATACCACCTATCGCTCTATGATAGGAAGCTTGCTCTACTTGACTGCTACAAGACCAGATCTTCTACAAGCAGTATGTATGGTTGCACGTTTTCAAGCAGCACCAACTGAAACGCACCTTACAGCAGTGAAACGAATCTTTCGATATCTGAAAGGTACTATGGAGCTTGGTATCTGGTATCCCAAAGGCAAATCCTTCACTCTTGTTGCATATTCTGATGCCGATTGGGCTGGATGCGTAGATGATCGCAAGAGTACTAGCGGCGGCGCATTTTATCTTGGAGAAAGATTAGTTGCTTGGCATAGTAAGAAGCAAGACTCAGTATCCCTTTCGACAGCGGAAGCGGAATATATTGCAGCGGCAACTTGTTGTACGCAAGTGTTATGGATGCGGCAAATGCTCTCTGATCTAGGAGTTCCTACAACGGATCCTACGCCGATCCTATGTGACAACAAGAGTGCAATTCACATCTCCAAGAATCCTGTTCAACATTCTCGAACAAAGCATGTAGCAATTCGTTATCATTTTCTTAAAGATAAAGTTGCTGATGGAGAGGTTAAGTTGGAATATGTTCCAACAACTGAGCAAGTGGCTGATATTTTCACGAAACCTCTGCCAAAGGAAGTCTTCGAGTATCTCCGGAAAAAGTTAGGAGTTACTCACTCTCCTAAACCGTAGGAGTTGTGCTTGAAAGGGGGAGCAATGCATTCATTGAATATCCTATTTGCTCCTCGGTTTGGTCCCTTTGGACTTGTTGTCAAAGGGGGAGAGTTGTTATGCTATGATAGCAAGGAGAGATGTTATGCTATGAAAGCTAGGGGGAGATTGTTGAGTTGAAAGTGTTGAAGTTCCAATAGTGTTGCCAACAATTCCAAAGGGGGAGATTGTTGGAATTTGAGATGACTTGAGAAGTCTTTTGATGAATTGAAGAAGTTAGCATCTCAAGTATTGTTTTGAGTTGGAATTCTTGTCAACACATTGTCACAAACGTGAAGTTAAAAGGCTGGTGTTGATAGAGCTGAAAAGAAGAATCAGAAGTGAAACAGTCAGGAAGTCAGAATTCCTGAAGTAGAGCACGCGGTCGACCGGGCACCCCATGCGGTCGACCGAGCAAGAAGAAACCTGCAGAAACAGAAAAAAGGCACCTCTCAGTTATTTTCGTGACACAGTGTGTCTTCGGTCGACCGGGACCCCAGGATGTCGACCGAGCTCAAAAGTTGTCTGTTTCCAGTTAGTGTCTTCGGTCGACCGAGCAAGCCAGGATGTCGACCGAGCACGGGAACCAGAGTTGCGCAGAATTAGAAGTTTTGCACGAAAATTCAGCACACTTATCTAATTTGTTTGGGACTCTTTCTAAACGAATTGTAGCCTGTTTTAAATACAATTAAGGGTTACTATAACCTATAAAAAGGCATGTTTGGTTCGTTCTAAACAACACCAAGAAGATACACCAGAGAGAGAAAGAAGAGAAGAGAAGAGAGAAGAGAGTGCTGGTGCTGGTGCTGTGTTGCTGTGTGCTGTTGTGCTACATCTTTCTACAGCAATTGTGGACGAGATTATGCTCTAGAAGATGGTGATTCGTCCATGAGTTAAGTGTCTCTCTTTTATGCTTTAAATTTCAATTTGTAAGGGATTGAGAGAGAGAGAATTGTAGAGGGGAAGGGCTGTAGACAGAGTTGATCTTCTATTCTGTTTTTACATCAAGTTGGTGCTTGGTGTTTGGGGTTTGGTGATCCTATCTGTGGGTGCAGATAAATTGTAAAGGGAGTCGGTGCTTCCTAGATAGTTGGTGCTATCTGAAACTAAGGGTTGGTGCTCTTTGTCGTTGGTGCGACTAAATATATTCAGACCTGTACCGGATCGGTGTTCGGATGGTTTTGATCCGTGGACGTAGCCTTTTGGTGAACCACGTTAAATCTGGTGTCATTGTGTGGTTTGACTTGTTTTGTTGTTGAATTGGACCTGTTTTTAGAAATCACTGATTCACCCCCCCTCTCAGTGATCGCGGTATCCAACAAATATTTCATTTCTAGCATCGTGTTCTCAAATAAACGAGTCCCACCGGGTGTGCCAGCTTGATGGACCGCGCTCCAATGCTCGGTTCCCACCGAGGTCGGCAGACGTGGGAGTCCGTTTGGTTCCGACCCTTTCGTAACCAGGGGGCAGGGGCGTGCATCAACATTTCTTTTTTTGTGTGGGTGTGCCAGATTTTCTATTTTTACTTGGAATTGCAAGTGGTGATCCGGAGATCAACCTTCGCAAGTAAAAAAGAAATCAACTTCTTTCAAGTTTTCCATTGCACATATATTTAAGAAAAGAGACATTTTCTTGATTTGCCGTGAAAGGCGATTTTTTTGGCATTGATAGCCGATTTTGGCGTTTATAGCCGATTTTGGCGTTTATAGCCGATTTACAATCCTTATCAATAATGAAAGACAAGAGTTGTGATTTTTGTCTCTTTTAAAAAAATACAAACTACAATGAAAAGCAAGAAAAGGAGGATCTAACTTCTCAGGAGATTGTGGGGGACTCGTTTAGATTGACGGTCGCAAGCCATATGTGGGCTTCGCCATCATCTATACAGATGAGAACAGAGGATGCTATTGATTCGCTTGGCTTGGCTATAACCTCAGGTTTTTAGAGGACAAAGACCAAAAGGAGGTCCTATGTCCAATGAAAAGTCGAGTAGACGGGCTGAAAAGCCACATCTAAGCCATTGGAGGCAGGAGGAGAAGGCAAGGACCTTGGGGGGGGGGGGGGGTAACCCCCAAGGGGCTTTTGTCACCTTGTTGCGGTGGCCGGTGTAGAACTTCCGCAGAGTTTTCTCTCTTTTTCCTTTCTCTGGATTTCTGTGCTTCTGTCTATGATTTTCGTTGTCTGTCCTTTTCTTCTTGGAGAGCTCTCCTATTTATAGGCTTTTTAGGTGGCCATTTAGGAGGGTTTATGAGCTTTGATTGTCATAAAGCTACATAAAGGGAGGAGTTACAGAATTGAATTCTTTATTTTGTAACTCCTTTTTCTTGGCTTCTGATTGGCCGGAGGAGATTGAGGGCATTTAATCGCCTTTAATCGCCATGATGGGAGGAGTTTCATGGGTTAAATGCCATGAATCTCTTGACTTGTAACTCCCGAATGCTTGCTTCTGATTGGGCCGTCCAAAGAAATGGATTAATGACTGTAATAAAGCTAGTCAATTAATCGCATTAAGTGGTCGCCGAGCAGCTGAAGAGTCGCGGGCCGTGCCACGTCTTTTGGGATTCTTCTGTCGATGATCATCGATGGATCTTCATGTAGATCGACATCAGATGACCATGTAATTTCAGGTGTTTGTTGCCAACAGCGGGTCGGTGCCATCTGTCCTGTCGATTTCTCGATCGGTCGGGTAGAAAGCACACTTTTTTTTGGTTGACCGGGTGGCGATCAATATTGTTTTCGATACTCTTGATGATTGACCCGTGTTTTGGACGGATGTCAGAGGACTTGGTGTCTCAAAAGCATGAATTTTGGAAAGTACCAGAGGCTGGGCTCTTCGAATCGCGAAAAAAACGGCGAAAACTGGGGTTTCCGGGGCCTTCCCGGCGACCCCGGGCTTCAAGGTCGCCGGCGACCCTGGGCCAGGGTCGCAGGGGCCTGCGACCCTGGGGGGTTTTCCCCCCTTTGTGTCCCGTTTTGTGTCCGGTTTTGCTGTTTTTCGATTCTTTTTCCTTCTGTATTTTTCCTTGACATTTTGACGATTTATTGGCCTGATTTCTTTGTAGGAAACCTGATGAGGATCCTTGCATTTTATTTTGCAAAGTTTCCAATTTCCTGAGAAAGCCGAAGACTTTGTCGCGCAGAGCTGCCGATTTTCCGTCAGAAGCTGAAACTGGGTCAAACGATGTCGGAATGACCTGAAATTTGGTGTGAAGCCTCCTGAGCAATAAATAAGACCAACCATAGGCTTTTGTTTGAGTTTTAAAGCCGTTTGGGGTCCTATCACCAGTAGACTTGCTTTTTGTCGCGATGAAGATGTCGCGGTTTGATGTGCGGTCAACCGATGTCCGATTGACTTGAAATTTGACAGGGAACCTATTGGAGTCATTTTAAGATGATCCATAGGCTCTGTCTTGGAAACCATGGTCCCGAAGAGCTTTGCCGCCGAGAGGCCTGATTTGGCTTCCGAGCGTCAAACTATGGTCAAATGTTGTGGAAATGTCCTGAAATTTGACGTGTAGCCCTTTATAAGCATTTTGAAGCCGTCCATGTGCTCTATCTGATGAGTAATGGCCTCGGTGGTTCTCGCCGCCGAGAGGCTTGATTTAGCTGTTCGAGGGTTGATGTAGGGTCAAACGTTGTCGGTTTGACTCGGAACTTGACGTGGAGCCTTTTGGAAGTATTTTGAGGCCATCCATCGGCCCTGATCGAAGATTTGGTGTCTCCGATGCTTTTGCCGCCGAGAGCTCCTTTTCGGCTGTCGGAGAAGCGAAGTTAGGCCAAATGATTTTGAAATGGCCCGAAACTTCTTGTGTACTCCTCTTTTGGCTGTCTGGAAGAATCTTGCAGTTTTTGTTTGATTCTGACAAGATTTGATTTTTGGAAGCAGCATTGCCTATTTATGGCAGGTTGCGACTTCATGTAGCTCTTTGGATCTTGAAAAGGCAAAGTGACATTTTTGGTGTCAACAGTCACAAGTGTGGTGTTGTTAGTGTGGTATTGATAAAGCTTCAAAGATTAATCAGAGCTGAACAGGTTCAGGAATTCAGAATTCCTGAAGCAGAGTGGCAGGTCGACCGGGCACCTCATGCGGTCGACCGAGCAAGAGAAATCTGCTGCAGACAGTCCCAGATAGCTCCCAATTATTTTGTGACACAGTGGGTCGCCAGTCGACCGGGACCCCATGATGTCGACCGAGCACGACAGTTATCTGCTTCCACAGTGTGTCGCCGGTCGACCGGGCACCCCATGATGTCGACCGAGCACGGGAAGACAGAATTGCGCAGAAACAGAAGTTTTGCACGAAAATTCAGGAAACTCTTGTATTTCGTTTGGGACTCTTTCTAAACGAATTCTAGCCTAATTTGAACACTCTTAAGGGTTACCATAACCTATATAAAGGCTTGATTGGTTCGTTTTCAAGTACACAGAAGAGAAGAGAGAACAAAAAGAAAGAGTTTTGGAGAGAAGAGTGATTGGAGAAGAAGCTGTTGCTGTGTGCTGTTATGTTGCACGTTTCTACAGCAAGTGTGGACGAGAATGCGCTCATGAAGATGGTGATTCGTCCATAAGATAAGTGTCTCTCTGTTTATGCTTTAATTTTCAATTTGTAAGGGATTGAGAGAGAGAGATTGTAGAGGGGAAGGGCTGTAGAAAAGTTCTCTACTTTTATTCTGTAGAACATCAAGTTGGTGCTTGGTGTTATGGGTTTGGTGATCCTATCTATTGGTGCAGATAAATTGTAAAGGGAGTAGGTGCTTCCGAGATAGTTGGTGCTATCTGAAACTTAAGGGTTGGTGCTCTTTGTCGTTGGTGCGACTAAATAGATTCAGACCTGTTCCGGATCGGTGTTCGGACAGTCTTTGAACCGTGGACGTAGCCTTTCGGTGAACCACGTTAAATCTAGTGTCCTTGTGTGATTTGATTTGCTTTTGTTGTTAAATTGGACCTGTTTTTAAGGAATCACTGATTCACCCCCCCCCCCCTCTCAGTGATCGCGATATCTAACAAAGATATGATATCAATTGGAAATCATACTAAATGAAAATGATACCAATTGATTACCAATTGAATATAAAACAAGATTAAGAGCAAGCATGTGACAAACACAAAATTCCAACAAGCATCATTAAATGATTATTCATCACTTTTAATGATATGACTAATGAGCATAGTGATGAACAAGAGAAATTGCATAAAAAAGATATAACTTAGTAGAATATGCAATTTTCAAAGTGTCAAATCATATGAATTCAAAATCTAAGAAATCCATCAAACAATAGATATAACTATGAAATACAAGGAATGAATTTCAAAGATGTTTATATGATCAAGAACACTACTATGAAGTTGAGACATGTTTAATGAATGATACCAATAAGAAAATTACACATGAACCAAACATCATAACCATCCAACAAATAATAACTAGAAAGCCCACTAGCTGGGATTGGTGTATGCCCTAAAGCCCACTAGCTGCACTCTCATCTTTTGTTACTGGATACTTACTGGTTATTTAATGGAATGACTCTTTTCTTCTTAAACATGTATATATGTATGGTTATGTAAGGCCCATTATTTCTAGTAAATGAATTAGGTGTGTAGTGTCTACACACAGATAGGTCTAATTCATGGACACTGGAAACAACACATTTGTTCATAACTGAGAGATGGAGCTGGGCACTTCATCTTGGTATAAGTTATAATGAGAGACTCTCCTGTATTCAGGGTGACTTACCTAAGTCATGGAAGGACTTTCCCGGATTTATCTCATTAGTGCATATGCAATGCATTGAACAGGACCATGGTAGGTGTGATCTCTAAAATAGTACTATCACAGAGAGAGATCAAGTCACCTCATGCTAGTGAGTGACCAGTGCTCTTAATCTTGAGCATTTGTGGATGAACTGACGAAGTCAAGTTCTTGTGCTTTAATTCACTATGGGTGAGATTCTTTTCATGGGTCAACAGCTTTGTGTTTTGGGTACTCGGACTTGATCAGTTGGGACGTGCAGATGCAATAAAGAATCTATGCCATCTAATGAAGGAATGATCGTCCCCTTAGAATTATCTGATTAATCATCAAAATCTAAGATCTTAGTATATGGATGTTCCATATGGATATTGAACTTGTGGGTCGCTCCTTGGACCAAGAGAATGATATCCGGATGATGATTAAGATAAGGATATGAAGTTCTAAGGTTTAGATGTAATCGGGAAGGTTGATAGTACATGTGATAACCTGACTCGATTATGGATGTTACATAGAGGGGCATTCAGGTCATTACACTTAGTAGGTCGAAGACAACTGCCATTTTATGACGAGCTTATTATATTATATATTTGTCCTTGGAGTTCAACCATAACTCTTTAGTGGAATAAGTTAAGGTTAAAATGGTATTTATGTTGCTATGGGTTTAGCATGGACATTTTGGTCATTTTGGGAGCCAATGGCAAATATGTCTTTTGGTCCCTTCTCTAGTCACTTTCCAAGATTGGCATGGTTTCCTAAAATGTTTAGATGACATTTGGATGAATTATTTTAGTGGAAAAATAATTTTGAGTTTAAATTCAAATAGGCCTTTGATGGCTTACATGAATTTAATTCTAGATAAATTGTATGGGAGCCATGGTGTGCATTAGTATGTGGGACGTTTATAATGGGATTTCAATGGGTAAGGTTTCCAACTTTGACTAGGACTCTCTACTTGGAAAGTTGGACTCCTCTTTGGATTAGTATTCCCATAAGAAAGTTTCCTTTTTGGATTAGAAACTTAAATTAGTAAGTGTTGTGAAACTAGGATTACTAATTGCCAAAGTTTGTGGGAAGTTCTTTAGTTTCCTTTTCTAATTGGAGTGTTTCTTAAAGGAAATAAATCTTTCCTTTTAGGACATCTATGAGAATTAGAAGAGAAAAACTTTTAGGAAAGGTTTCCACATAGTTTCTATAAAAGGAGACAAACCCCCCTTTCACTACGTCAAAAACGCTAAAAAAACTACAGCCAATGGCAGTGGTTTTTCCCTTTTTGCCACAGATATGACCGTGGCAATTGCCGTGGCGAAGAATGGTGTAGTATTTCAAAAGCCACAGCTTGAACCCGTGGAAAATTTAAAAAGTACCACAGCCATTACATGTGGAGAACAATAAAATAAAACCACACACAAGACCGTGGTTGTTTTGACTTTTTTTATAAAAAAAAAACCACTGCCAATGGCCGAGGTTTTTTTATTTTTGTTTAAAAAATTATTTTAAAAAATAAAAAAATAAAAAATACACCTACTTTATACCAATAACAATAAACTAAATGATTCTTCCATAACAATAAACTAAATGATTCTTCCAAAACATCCAACCCAAATATGTATATAATAATAAAACATCCAACATTATTTCAAACCACCGTACAGCAATCATTCATCTATCAATTAAAATATTAACATAATTAACAATGTAACTATCCATCTCTAAATTTCGTGTCTCAAAATATTCAATTGAAAATGGATCCTTTTCCAACTTGATTCTTCAACAGACTCATTTGACTCTTTTCCATATGCGACACATGTATTTCTCGTCAAATGCAACAATTTTAGCAAATGTGAACTTGATTGATCAGTGGTTGCCTAGTCGGGATTGTGCCTCCTGACGTGAGGAATCTTGCCTTACCTACGTATATTATATATTAGAAAAAGGCAGTAATTCATCAATAATATATTTAATTATGTTAGGGAATATATTATTAATGTAAAATAAATAAAGTACCTGAGATGAACTCCCTTGATTACTCGAAAATCGCATTTGTCCCCCACCATGAGATGCAAGAATTTGCTGCATTTCCCTCATCTGCTTTTTCAGCTGTTCCACATATCATCTTATAATATTAAGTCTTTATTACTGAAATCACCATGACAACAACAATCCAGCTCTCATTGCTTTCTTATCCATGATTTCTCTGCTTCTTACGTACATTTGAACTTTTACTTTTCTGTTTGACCTTTAAAACTATTTTATTAATGTAGTCTACTCTCCTCTCACCATGCCATATATATATATAAATAATAAAAGAAAGAGAACTTACAGGTCTATATTTCAGTTCCAAGATTGGAGGGCAGAAGCAAAAAAGCCTGATTTCAAAACAGGAAAACACCCTTTAGAAAAGGAAGAAGAAAGTACAAAAAATTAAAACAAAATCCAAATGCAATGTAGTAATATTTCCCTGAAAACAACAACTAAGACATTAGAAGGAAAAAAAAGGATGAAGAAACCATTATATATTTTTTTATATTTGCCCTGCCTGCAATGAACTGGAGTCAAATTCAATATAGTAAGATACCATGAGGAGTGGTCTGAATGGCACCAAATGTGTAATCAGCATAGTAAATTAAGTTACAGGGACAACATGTCAAAGATATCTTAAAGTAAATACCTACAATTCCATGTGTTTGAGGTATATAAGAAATCTATAGCTTTGAATTGAGATGAGATCCAATAAATATTATAAATGAGAAAGACCCAACAAGATTCGCTCCAATCTGTAAAAAGCCCTCCTTATCGCCCTTTTTCACAAACTGATTTAGGCTTCTACTCTAACCCAAGAAGTCTATATCCCAAGATGATCATAAGCGCTCAGGTCTCCCAAAAGAGTCTGTCCAAATCAGAGCAATATTGGAGACAAAATAGAGAGAGCAAGCGGGAAGCAAAAGGGCAAGATTCGTATCAGTTGGTAGCACAAAAAACCACTATGCCACAGTCGGCCAACCTACTCTTCACAAGTAACAGTCGATCAGTAGGGTATTGGCACTCACCTTCACAGTTGCATGGGTTGACTTGTCCATAGCAATCTGTTGCATTGGAAACACTACTAGAAATTTTGCCTAAAATGTATAATTAAATATCATTAACACTGAATTAAGCTTTTCCTCTAAACGATGTTCTACTGATACATGGAGAACCACATGAATGTTTCAAACATTAATCAGTACAAAAGGAGAAACATACATATTCTCATATAGTCACAAAAAGAGAAACAAAAATGAATGTTTGACATTTTTATGTGTTCTTTATTCTCCACATGCAGTGACTTTGAGATTTTTAATTAGACAATATGATCTAACACAAATCACCATGACAACAACAATCCAACTCACATTGCTTGATAATCTTTTTTTAATGTTAATTGCTTGATAATCTATGATTTCTCTGTTTCTTACATGTTGCTTAACTCAAATCCTTTTCCAATTAAGAGTCTTGAACCTAGTCTATAATAAGTTATGGGTTTGAACCCAACTAACTACTAGATATGGGTGTTTTAAATCCAGCTATGGGCTTAGTGCCCTAGATTCAATTCAGTCACAGGACTTCTTGATATTAGCAAACATAAATCAAATAAAGCAATTAACAGTGTATTCATCAAAGGGTTGAACAAAAATATTTCAACAATGAATGAGTTTCAGGATGTCGTCATATGCTACCACTTCTAAATGGAGTTTTACCCAAAGGCTGTCCTCACAAATTTGATGACATGAAAAATATATCATAGGCAAGTGAAAATCAATCATCACACATGGATTCATGTATCCCATTATTTATGATTAAACTCCATTTCTGCAATATCATAAGAAAATAACATGGAATCATCAAACAGAGAAAGCACGCAACAACCCTTCAATAAGGGTTTGGCCAAGTGCTCAATCCCAACTACAACTTGCCATCACTCCAAATCACAAACCACAACCAGTTATAATTTGAAAACCTAAACCGAGACAAAAAAATAAATAAATTGAAAGATTCAATCATTAATATTACAAATCAAGGCACCACAGATCAAAACACCCAAACAAAAAAAAGCAAAGAAAACCATGCAAACATGCAGATGTTGTTTGAGATTGGATTCTTCAGAGAATTTTAATGGCCAAAAAAGGTTTGGGTCTATAGGATTTAGGTCTTTAGAAGATTCTTCCACCATTTCATGGGCTTCGAAATCAACCAATCGAGTAGGGAATAGTATTCTCTAGCCATGTCCACAAACAAAAGATGAAGATCTGGAAAAAAAAATGAAAGGAAAGAGAGATAGAGAGTACCAGACAGATATAGACTACAACGAGAAAGAGAGTACTCGCTGATGGAGACCGCACGAGACTAGAGAACCGCAGGCGACTAGAGATAGGGGGTAGAGAGAAGATCAGGTTTGTGCTGGGTTTGGAGTCGAAGGAGCAAGGGCGGGAGAGGGAAGTAGGGCAGAGTAGAGAGAGAGGGAGAGGGAAAGGCGGGAGAGCCAAAAAAGAAGTGGGAATTGGATTCAATCATTCGGGTGGGTTTTAGGTCTCAAAACCACGAAATACATCCGTTATTTTTTAAGTGAAGTGTGGTAAAAAATAACGACATAGGTGGCTGAGGCAATTAAGCGCTTAGTAATGTGGTTTTCTCACATTTTTTACGTAGTGTTTGGACGTCCAACCCAATGCTAGAAATCATTCCACACGTCCAGCTTCTTTGGTGCTTTCTTCTTCAGTGAAGAAAGTTTGAGATCTGAGATTTTTCCTTAGAAAAATAGTTCTCAATTCCTAGATTAAGATCCCACTATCTTAGCCAATCAGATTTGGAAGTGAGATAGAGAAGAAGATCAAAGGCAATACTGCTGCAGAAAATTCCAGCAACTTGTTTGCTAGTTGCAAGTCTGAGTTCGGGCCTTTGGATCTATTTTTTCAGAGATTTGAAGTCCACAAATCTTCGAGGTAATAGTCTTCTTCATTCTCCTTTAATTATACACTTGTTGGTCATGAATTCATGGAGTTCTCATGCGATCACTATGGCTGATTTATGCTGCCCAAATCAGATTTTTAAAAATCTGTCATGTTACAAATTAGCCATGAATGTCTTCCGCTAGTGAATTTCAGATCTGAATCGTAGTTTCTTTCAGTGGTATCAGAGCCACTCCATGTGAAATCATGATCCCATGTTGTGTATAATTAATCCTAGATTGATTATGGGCATGGTGGCACCCTATTAAAGTTATGTTTAGATGCATGTTGTGTACAAGTTTCATTAACAATGCTGGAATTTATTTTCCAGATTTGTTTAATGATGTACATGGTGTGTTTGCTTGCACTAACCTCTTTATTTGCAGCCATATTTTGCATCCTTGATGGTTCGTATGATTGTTATGTGGATTTGGATGTTATTTCAATAGTTGGAAAGTGTACGATTGCGCGTTTAGCAATCATAGGAAGTTGTAATTCTTTCTTTACTTTTATTCCAACTAGTCTTGATGTAAGCTTTCTTGAAAAGCATAGGTATCTCCAATGTAATTTGGGTTTTTGTTTTTTATGGGTTTGCTTGTATAAATTTGATTTATTGGAACAAGCAAGAAGAAGAAAGTTTCAAGCAAGGTTGCAAGTAACCGGATTCCTTAGTGGTGGAGGTGACAAGACTTCTTGGTGAAAGATGAGATCTATTCTTGATGTCCTAGTTCGATAAGGATTAGAAGTCCGAAGAGCAGGGAGCCATCAAGGATTGCATACTTTTATTTGCTCTTATATATGGAATGCATGGATGAATGCTTTATATAATTGCTATAATTGTCACCTAGAAACATGGCCACCGTTAGGTTCTAAAATTGGCATCTTTTTGTATTAGATTGTTTTTAGTTTAGCAAATTGTTTTAAATGGAACTTAGACCAGCACCTTCTATTTTGTCTAAGGTTTAAAATTGGATAGGGTTTAGTTTATCTTGGTACCCTTGGTTTCCAAAGAAGGCTAAACTAAAATCTAATTAGATGCTACCTATGGGTTTCCATAACCCAAGTTAGGTTTTTGACTCTTTAAAAGGATTTGCTCAAATGTTTTAAAGCAAAGGTTATTTATTTTTAAGATGACTCAAGTCATTGAGTCATAAATTTAATTAACCAAGTTTGCTAGATTTAAAAGTGCTTTTGAGTAAACAATGTAAAGGTCAATTAGTATAAACCCTAGTGATAAATAATCAAGTGGGAGAGGGGTTTTTGGAAAGACCCCACGGCCTTCCATTCTCGGTTCATGTTATCTCATTAAGGTGTTAGTAGGAGTGGCCATCCCTTCGGTGGAGTTTTTTTTTACTAAAGACCGCTTTGATGGGTTGATGGGTGAACTAATGTGAATATTCGTAATGAGGTGTTAGTAGGAGCGGCCATCCTTTCGGTGGAGTTCTTTACTAAAGATCACTTCTATAGAATGTCAATGAAGTGTTGGTGGGAGCGGCCATCCCTTCGGTGGAGTTCTTTACTAAAGGTCACTTCTAGGATGGATAAAAGTCTCTTCCCTTCGGAAGACATAATCATAGACATTCTGGGAAATTTCATAAGAGATGGTTATACACTTGACATAAGACGGTAATGACCTCTCCCTAGGAGTTAAAGGTTATTTGTCATATGAGGCCAAACCAATCAATGATTGGACTACCACTGGATGTGTATCCAGACAGTGATAATCCAAATAAGTATGCCTTAATTCAACGTGACTGTAGGCTCGGCCATCCCTTCGATGGAGGGTCTATGAGGAGGTTGAAACACTGATATATTATGATTGGGGTTGAATAATGTAAAAAGTTTTGTGCTTTGTTTTTCCTTTTATAACAAGCACCATATGCATATTACATATATACTGCATGTCTAATTATTAACCGTTTTATATCCAGAAAGAGATGGGTAAAGATTCTTTTAGTCCGTTGATGTGCATTCTTCGTGAGAACAAACTGACTGGCCTTAACTACGTAGATTGGAAGAGAAATCTTGACATAGTACTCACTGCTGAGGAGTACAAGTATGTCTTGTTGGAAACCTGTCCTGATATTGATGCTAATTCTACTGATGACTAGTTAGAGGCTGAGAGAAAATGGAAAAAAGCGAATAGCATGGCTAAATGCTACATGCTCACTTCCATGTCCAACGCGTTGCAAACGCAGCACGAGCATATGGACACAGCCTATGAAATCATGATGTCCGTGTCTGAGATGTTCGCAGACAAGAGCAAGCCAGCTAGGTAAGCTACTATGAGGACTATCATGAATACTAGGATGGCTGAGGGAACACCTATTAGAGAGCATATGCTCAAGCTGATGGATTGTTTCAATGCAGCTGAGATTCTAGGGGCTGAGATTGATGCAGAGAGTCAAACTGATATGATTCTCGAAACTCTGCCGGACTCTTTCAACCAGTTCAAGCTCAATTTCAATATGAGCAAGATGGACATGACTCTACCTGAGTTAATGAAAGAACTCCAGGCGGCGGAGGCCATCATGAAGTCCAAAGCCCAAGCTCACTTTTTCCAGTCTTCCTCTAAACTAAACCCGAAAGGGAAGAAGTTCAAGAAGAAGCAGAATAAGGGAAAAGGGCAGAAAAAGGACAATGATGGTAATAAGAAGGACAAGGGTACAAATGGAAAGCCCAAAGGGAAATGCTTCAAGTGTGGCCTCAAAGGTCATTGGAAGAAAGATTGTCCCAAGTTCCTGGCCTCAGTTAAGAAAGGTACATCTTTTTCATACTACATTGAAACTTGTCTAGTGGTTGATTCTACTGACTCATGGATAGTAGACTCAGGAGCCACTAATCATATCTGCAATTCATTGCAGGGGTTTCAGATAATGCAGAGGATTGAGAAAGGAGAGTTTGCCTTTAGAGTCGGAACTGGAGCTAAAGTTTGGGCAGTTGCAGTAGGAGTTGTTACTTTACATTTTCCATGTAATAGGATATTAGTTTTAAATAATGTTTTCTATGTTCCGGACATGAGGAAGAATTTAATTTCAGTTTCTAGACTCATTGAATTTAATTATTCAGTTTCTTTCCATTCTGGTATTGATATCAGTAGAGATGGAAATATTATATGTTCCGGTAGAATACATGACAACTTATTTTATATATATCCTATTGCTCCCACACTGCATAATGTACAACAAGAAAACTCAATTTCCCTTAAAAGAAAGGTATCTTCAATCAATGACACATATCTTTGGCACTTACATTTGGGTCACATTAACCTAAAATGGATTTAGAGGTTGGTAGAAGATGGGCCTTTGAGCTAATTAGATTTCGAACCTTTTCCTCAGTGCGAATCTTGTCTCAAGGGAAAGATGACCAAAAGGTCATTCTCTGGAAAGGGACTACGGTCAAAGGAGTTGTTAGAATTGATTCACACTGATGTGTGTGGTCCTATGAACAAACCGGCTCGAGGAGGGTATGAGTATTACATCACCTTCACCGATGATTACTCTAGGTATGGATATGTATACTTAATGCGACGCAAGTCTGAGGCGTTTGATAAGTTCAAACAATTCAAGGCTGAGGCGGAGCTACAACTAGGAAAATATATCAAAGCCCTTCGATCTGATCGAGGTGGCTAGTACCTCCTGGGTGAGTTCAAAGAGTACCTCTCACAACATGGGATTGTGTCTCAGTTGTCTGCACCGGGTATACCCCAGCAAAATGGTGTAGCAGAGAGAAGAAACCGTACCCTTCTTGATATGGTAAGGTCCATGATGAGTCATGCAACCCTACCTATATCTTTTTGGGGATATGCCCTAGAAGCAGCAGCATACATTTTAAATCTGGTACCTTCTAAATCAGTTCCTAGGACACCCCAAGAAATGTGGACAAGTCGAAAACCTAGTTTAAGACATATTCACATTTGGGGTTGTCCGGCCTATGTACTGAATGATAAAGCTACCAAGCTAGAACCCAGATCGGAAATGTGCTACTTCATTGGGTATCCTAAGGGAACGAGAGGTGGCATCTTTTATCATCCAAAGGAGCAAAAAGTGCTCATCAGCACTCATGCTAGGTACTTGAAGGATGATTGTTTGATGCACCAAGAGCTTAGTTGTAAAGAAACCCTTGAGGAGATTCTTCCAGGATCTCCTATAACATCTGTACCAGATCCTGAGACAGTAGATGAACAAGATATTCCTTTAAACACTCCGGAGCCTCGTCGTAGTGGGAGAATTTCTAGATAGCTAGAAAGATATCTAGGAGTGTCTTTTAAGACAGACTCTGAAGATCTGGTTGAGGATCCTACTAGTTATGATGAAGCAGTAACGGATATGATGAAGATCTGGTTGAGGATCCTACTAGTTAAAACCATAGGCTTGCTTGATATATAAAAATTCTTTTTCAAATTAAATTGCATCCAAGATGAAAACCAAACCATGCATGAAACATATGATTTACAAGATTTAAAACAATGCATGTGTAAATCAAGATTTCAAGAATTTCTAAATCAATGCATGTGTGAAAATTCATGAGATGAACAAAATGCTAATGCATCCATCAAATTGCAATAAACAAAATCCTAACACCTGCCACCCTTAATTCTGCCCACCAACCCTTGACCAAAGATGAAAAACGTTTATTCTCAAGCCAGGCCAACTCGAAGCGAAAAGGTGTTGCGCCCCACCTTTCTGGTCTAGAGTCAAGAACAATCGGACAATGATCTGATGCCGGCTTCGGAAGGGTCAATTGACAAACCGCCGGGTACCAATCAAGCCAACAAACTCCAATACTGCAATAGAAAAAAATCTTATCTCATGTGGATGAGATGACACTATAGATATTAGAGCCCCCATATCTACGTAAAGAGATGCAATCCGATCACAATCGGATGAAAATAAGATTGGTGTATAAAATTTTAAAAAATCACAAGGGATTTTTTCAAAAGAAAGAAGTTTTCTTTAAATAAATTGGTTATTTGCTAAACAATGAACAATTTGCAAATAATATAAATTAAATAAAAGAATTTTAAATATACCTTTTCCTATACCACTGATGGACCACGCTCCTGGCGCCTGGTCCTACCGAGGTCGGCGGACGTGGGAGTCCGTTGGGTCCGACCCTTTCGTAACCGGGGGGCAATGGCGTGCATCAACATTTCTTTTGGGTGGGTGTGCCAGATTTTCTATTTTACTTGGAATTGCAAGTGGTGATCCGGAGATCAACCTTCGCAAGTAAAAAGGAAATCAACTTCTTTCAAGTTTTCCATTGCACATATATTTAAGAAAAGAGACATTTTCTTGATTTGCCGTGAAATGCGAATTTTTTGGCATTTATAGCCGATTTTGGCGTTTATAGCCGATTTTTGGAGTTTATAGCCGATTTACAATCCTTATCAATAAAGAAAGACAAGAGTTGTGATTTTTGTCTCTTTTAAAAAAATACAAACTACAATGAAAAGCAAGAAAAGTAGGATCTAACTTCTCAGGAGATTGTGGGGGACCCGTTCAGATTGACGGTCGCAAGCCATATGTGGATTTCGCCATCATCCATGCAGATGAGAACAGAGGATGCTATTGATTCACTTCGCTTGGCTACAACCTTAGGTTTTTAGAGAACAAAGACCAAAAGGAGGTCCTATGTCCAATAAAAAGCTGAGTAGATGGGCTGAAAAGCCACGTCTAAGCCATTTGGAGGCAGAAGGAGAAGGCAAGGACCTTAAGGGGGTACCCCCCAAGGGACTTTTGTCACCTTGTAGTGGTGGTCGGTGTAGAACTTCTGCAGAGTTTTCTCTCTTTCTTTCTCTGGATTTCTGTGCTTTTTTCTGATCTGGGATCTGTCTTGGTTTTCTGATGATCTCTGTGTTTCTTCCGATATGGATTTCTTTGGAATGCTTTCCTATTTATAGGCTTCTAGGTAGCCATTTAGGAGGGTTTATGAGCCTTAATTGTCATAAAGCTATATAAAGGGAGGAGTTACAAGATGTAATTCTTTATTTTGTAACTCCTTTTTCTTGGCTTCTGATTGGCCGGAGGAGATTGAGGGCATTTAATCGCCTTTAATCGCCATAATGGGAGGAGTTTCATGGGTTAAATGCCATGAATCTCTTGACTTGTAACTCCCGGATGCTTGCTTCTGATTGGGCCGTCCAAAGAAATGGATTAATGACTGTAATAAAGCTAGTCAATTAATCACATTAAGTGGTCGCCGAGCAATTGAAGAGTGCGGGCCGTGCCGCGTCTTTTGGGATTCTTCTGGCGATGATCATCGATGGATCTTTATGTAGATCGACATCGGATGACCATGTAACTTCAGATGTTTGTTGCCAACAGCGGGTCAGTACCATCTGTCCTGTCGATTTCTCGATCGGTCGGGTAGAAAGCTCACTTTTTCTTGGTTGACCGGGTGGCGATCAATGTTATTTTCGATACTCTTGATGATTAACCCATGTTTTTGACGGATGTCAGAGGATTTGGTGTCTCAAAAGTATGAATTTTGAAAAATACCAGAGGCCGGACGCTTCGAATAGCAAAAAAATGGCAAAAAAGAAGTTTCCGGGGCCCACCGGGCGATCCTGGGCCCCAGGGTCGCCGGCGACCCTGGGCCAGGGTCGCAGGCCCGAGTTTTTTCCCCTTATGTCCTGTTTTGTGTCCGTTTTTACTGTTTTTTTATTCTTTTTTCTTCAGTATTTTCCTTGACATTTTTGATCATTTATTGGCCTGATTTCCCTGTAGAAAACCTGATGAGAATCCTTGCATTTTATTTTGCAAAGTTTCCAATTTTCTGAGAAAGCCGAAGACTTTGTCGCGCAGAGCTGCTGATTTTCCGTCAGAAGCTGAAATTGGGCCAAACGATGTCGGAATGACCTGAAATTTGGGGTGAAGCCTGCTGAGCAATAAATAAGACCAACCATAGGCTTTTGTTTGAGTTTTGAAGCCGTTTGGGGTCCTATCACCAGTAGACTTGCTTTTGTCACAATGAAGATGTCGCGGTTTGATGTGCCGTCAACCGATGTCCGATTTGACTTGAAATTTGACAGGGAACCTATTGGAGTCATTTTAATATGAGCCATAGGCTCTGTCTTGGAAACCATGGTCCCGGGGAGCTTTACCGCCGAGAGGCCTGATTTGGCTTCCGAGCGTCAAACTATGGTCAAATGTTGTCGAAATGACCTGAAATTTGACGTGTAGCCCTTTGTAAGCATTTTGAAGCCGTCCATGTGCTCTATCTGATGAGTGATGGCCTCGGTGGTTCTCGCCACCGAGAGGCTTGATTTAGCTGTTCGAGGGTTGATGTAGGGTCAAACGTTGTCGGTTTGACTCGGAACTTGACGTGGAGCCTTTTGGATGTATTTTGAGACCATCCATAGGCTCTTGATCGAAGATTTGATGTCTCCGATGCTTTCACCGCCGGGAGCTCCTTTTCAGCTGCCGGAGAAGCGAAGTTAGGCCAAATGATTTTGAAATGGTCCGAAACTTCTTGTGTACTCCTCTTTTGGCTGTCTTGAAGGATCTTGCAGTTTTTGTTTGATTCTGACAAGATTTGATTTTTTAGAAGTAGCATTGCCTATTTATGGCAGGTTGCGACTTCATGTAGCTCTTTGGATCTTGAAGAGGCAAAGTGACATTTTTGGTGTCAACAAATGCCCACTCGAGGTCCAGTGACGAGTTGCTTAACTTTTGTAGTCGATGTGCCTCGAAGAGATTTTTGAAGGAGAGCCTGTGACTGGACCAAGAGCCTTTGAGCAGTCTTTCTTTTTGGTATTTGTAGCCTTTTGAGCTTCCAGGGGAATTTTATGGTAGTGAAAGGGATCACGTACCATCTCGAGGCAAAGTTTTAAAGATGACATCAGGGATGTGGATTTGGATTTTGAACTTGTGACCTAACAGACTGTATGTGGCAGGTTAGGGTTCGGGTTTGTTTTTGACCGTGTGACCCAACAAGTTGTATGTGGAATGTTGGGGGATCAATTTTGATTTTGATCTTGTGACCTAACAGACTGTATGTGGCAAGTTAGGGGATCAGGTTTTGGTTTTTGGTTTTGGTCTTGTGACCTAACAAGCTGTATGTGGCAAGTTAGGGGACGAGGTTTTGGTTTTTGGTTTTGGTATTGTGATCTAACAAGCTGTATGTGGCAAGTTAGGGGACCAGGATTTGGTTTTTGGTTTTTTGCAGAATGTCAATTTCAAGATTTTGGCTCAATTTGGTAGATGAGGCTGGATGATTTGATTTTTGGAAGCTCATGGGGCTTGGAATTCTCTTTTGTATGGTTGAATCAACTCAAAAGAGGCATGGAACCATTTTTGTATGCTCTTGGTAAGAGGGATTTCTCTTTGACTAAAAGCCCTTTTTTTTCTTTTCTTTTTTTTTAGTGCCTAGGTGGTCAAACCTGGCTCATATGGGCTAACCCATGGGACCTTAAGCTTTTGAAATGGCTTAGATCTCATATGGTGTCATTTTTGTAAAGAATATCCAAAAATATCTCATTTGGATAAAGAATATCTAAGAATATATTTACTTGGAGAGAATCTCTCATGTTCCCTTTATTTTGGGATAGGATAAATCAAGATATCTTTCTTTTGGAAAAGAATCCTTCATTGATCCTATCTTTTGGGAGAAAATCTCTCATTGATTTCTTTTTGGGAGAGAATCCCTTAAGATATCTTTCTTTTTGGAAAGAATCTTTCTAATCTCTTTCTTTTGGTAAGGTTACTAATTAGTAACACTTACCTCTTTCTTCTTTCCTTTATTTGGTTTGCTCTTTTCTATAAAAGCAAGGAGGAGGTTGGATCTCTTGTTCTTATTGCTTTCTTTTGCAACAATCCCAAGAGGGCTTCAAGACCAAGAAAACTTCTTCAAGATCTTCAAGACTTTTCTTCTTCTTCTCCATCAATGGCTTCAAGTAAGTTCCCTTTTTCAAGAAAACTCCATTGTAGGAAAAATAAAAAGTTCTTTCTTTTTTTTGTTTCTTTCTTTTCTTTTCTTCTTTTTTTTCTTTCCACGTGTTTGCTTCCTTTTTTTTTCACACGTCTTTTTTCCTTTTGCTTTCTTCTCTTTTTTTTTTTGCATGTGTTTTTTTTTTCTTTTGTGGGCCGTACGGACAGATCCGTACGGATCTGGCCGTACGGCCACGTGGCCTGTGGGTCATCCCCCTTTTTTTTTATTTTTTTATTTTATTTTTGTTTTCTTTCCCCCTCTTTTTTTTTGAGAAAGTTTTCTTTTTCTTTTTTTTTTGCTCATCATGATAATGCATTTGTTTTTTTTTGCAAACCAAGATGTTCATGCATGTATATTTTTTGTAAATTGAATTATAGCATGATGTGATAGCATACCTGAAAGTTTTCGCAAATTTGGGAATTTGGAGCTCGCAGCGATGTTGAGCCCTTCCTGATTTTACGGAGACTTTGAGGTTTCGAAAGTTTGGAGTTTCGGAGCTCGCAGCAATGTTGAGCCCATCTTCAAGCTTTCTATTTCTTTCGGGATAATTCCTTTTCTTCGGAATTGCCCCGTCATCATGTCAAAATTTCGCTAGAATTTTTTTTAGCGAGATTTTGTCATTTTGATATTTGATCTTTTTCTTTTACATCCTTTTTAGGTGGCTCCTCCAGAACGAACAAGGGTAAAGAGCCTGCTACAAGCGTACCTCGTCGATCTACTAGATCTTCTAATCCGGCCGTTCAGCAGGCTTTTGAGAAGGTCCAGTATGTTGAGAGAAATCTGGAAGAATGCGACTCCCTCAACAGAGATGAGATGAGGCAGCGACTAATCACTCTCAAGGGAGAGGAGTTCTATAAGATCATGGTAAGCAGTCGTCCATGGGTGATGGAAGATCAGAGGGTTTTGCCCAAGCCTACCTTCTTCTTTGGTGATGCAGTCCCTGATGACATGACATACCAGAGGAGATGTTTTCAGTTCTCTTTCATAGCAGATGGTGAGAAGAAGACTGTTGCTACCCGATCGACGTTTGATCGCACCGTCTCGATTATGAGCCTTGCCCCCATATGCTCTAAGAGGGAAGATCCTCCAAGCTGGGTGAGAAGGACAAATGTAATCAAGACCGGGGTTTTTGTTGGCGGTTCTCCTGGATATACGGAGAGGTCGCCTGTTGGCATGGACCTGTTGATGCCATCCAGCGGCTACCAGGGCGGGGTAGCTCCTTGACGAATGCAGAGAGAGAGTGGCTTTTCAGCATACGTGTCGGCACAATGGTGTACCGCAGACATCTTTTCGTTGACATCCAGCCGTATGTACCCTGTCGCTTTGCTTTGCAGCTGGGTTTTTCACAAGGCGTTGTTGGAGCACCTTCAAGCATGGTGAAGCACTTTGGAGGTTTACAGGATGGGAGAAATGCATGGGCTTTCTATAGTGCTGAAGACACTACAGCCATGATCTCTTATCCTGTGTTGTTGACTTCCCGGACTGCCGGCTTTGCGAAGTGGTTCGCAGAGAGCTTTTTGGCATATCGGGGGCTTTCCAAGAAGGAGCTTGATGTGAAGCCGGCATCTGGAAAGGGCCTTGGAAAGTCGGATGGCGTTCGGCGAGAGGAAGTTTGGGCCTTCCTTTCTGGAGAGAAGCACAAGATAGGCTTTCTCGGTGACTAGGGCGTCATTGGTTCTGAAGTTGTTCGAGAAATACCTGATGAGGCTTTAGAGCAGCTAGAACAGGAGGAAGCCGAACTTGGTGCTTGGATGCAAGTGAAAGAAACTGCGATTCAGATCTGAATTAGCGGAAGACATTCATGGCTAATTTGTAACATGACAGTTTTTTAAAAATCTGATTTGGATAGCATAAATCAGCCATATAGATCGCATGAGAACTCCATGAATTCATGACCAACAAGTGTATAATTAAAGGAGAAAGAAGAAGACTATTACCTCGAAGATTTGTAGACTTCAAATCTCTGAAAAAATAGATCCAAAGGCCCGAACTCAGACTTGCAATTAGCAAACAAGTTGCTGGAATTTTCTGCACTAGTATTGCCTTTGATCTTCTCCTCTATCTCACTTCCAAATCTGATTGGCTAAGATGGTGGGATCTTAATCTAGGAATTGAGAATTATTTCTCCAAGGAAAAATCCCAGACCTAAAGCTTTCTTCAATGAAGAATAATAGCATCCAAGGCTGGACGTGTGGGAGCTCTCTTCTTTTCTATGTTGTGTTGGACGTCCAAGAAGATATGTGGCTCCTTTTATAGAAACTTTGGGGAAAGCTTTCCCATAAAGTTATCTTTCCTAATTCTTAAAGATGTCCTAAAAGGAAACTATAATCTAATGATTTATTTCCTTTAAGAAACACTCCAATTGAAAAGGAAACTAAAGGAACTTCCCATGCAATTAGTAATCCTAGTTGTAGAACACTTACTAATTTTAAGTTCCTAATCCAAAAAGGAAACTTTCTCATAGGAATACTAATCCAAAGAGGAGTCCAACCTTCCAAGTAGAGAGACCTACTCAAAATCGGAAACCTTACCCATGGAAATCCTATTATGGACGTCCCACATATTAATGCATACCATGGCCCACATACAATTTATCTAGAATTAAATTCATGTATGCCATCAAAGGCCTATTTGAATTTAAACTCAAAATTATTTTTCCACTAAAATAATTCACCCAAATGTCATCTAAACATTTTAGGAAACCATGCCAATCTTGGAAAGTGACTAGAGAAGGGACCAAAAGACATATTTGCCATTGGCTCCCAAAATGACCAAAATGTCCATGCTAAACCCATAGCAACATTAAGACCATTTTAACCTTAACTCATTCCACTAAAGAGTTATGGTTGAACTCCAAGGACAAATATATAATATAATAAGCTCGTCATAAAATGACGGTTGTCTTCGACCTACCAAGTGTAATGACCTGAATGCCCCTCTATGTAACATCCATAATCGAGTCAGGTTATCACATGTACTATCAACCTTCCCGATTACATCTAAACCTTAGAACTTCATATCCTTAACATAATCATCATTCGAATATCATTCTCTTGATCCAGGGAGCGACCCACAAGTTCAATATCCATATGGAACATCCATATACTAAGATATTAGATTTTGATGATTAATCGGATAATTCTAAGGGGACGATTATTCCATCATCAGATGGCATAGATTCTATATTGCATCTGCACGTCCTAACTAATCAAGTCCGAGTACCCAAAACACAGAGCTGTTGACCCATGAAATGAATCTCACCCATAGTGAATTAAAGCACAAGAACTTGACTTCGTCAGTTCATCCACAAATGCTCAAGATTAAGAGCACCGGTCACTCAGTAGCATGAGATGACTTGATCTCTCTGTGATAGTACTATTTTAGAGATCACACCTACCATGGTCCTGTTCAATGCATTGCATATGTACTAATGAGATGAATCCGGGAAAGCCCTCCCATGACTTAGGTAAGTCACCCTGAATACAGGAGAGTTTCTCATTATAACTTATACCAAGATGAAGTGCCCAGCTCCATCTCTCAGTTATGAACAAATGTGTTGTATCCAGTGTCCATGAATTAGACCTATCTGTGTGTAGACACTACACACCTAATTCATTTACTAGAAACAATGGGCCTTACACAACTATATGTTGGAATTTGAGATGACTTGAGAAGTTTAATGAAGCATTGAAGTATTTAGTATCTCAAGTATCATTTTGTGTTGGAATTATTGTCAACACAATGTCACTAGTGTGGTGTTAATAGTGTGGTATTGATAGAGCTTCAAAGAGAAAACAGAGCTAAAACAGTTCAGGAATTCAGAATTCCTGAAGCAGAGTGGTCGGTCGACCGGGAAAAAGAACTCTGCAGAAGAAAGTTTTAGTTAGCTCCCAGTTATTTTGTGCCACAGTGTGTCACCGGTCGACCGGGGACCCCATGCGGTCGACCGAGCACGGGAACTAGAACTGCGCAGAAATAAAAGTTGTGCACGAAAATTCAGGAACCTTATGTATTTCGTTTGGGACTCTTTCTAAACGAATTCTAGCCTAATTTAAACACTCTTTAGGGTTACCATAACCTATATAAAGGCTTGATTGGTTCGTTTTCTAATGTACAGAAGAGAAGAGAAGAGAAGAGAGAAGAAAAGAGAGGGTTTTGGAGAGAAGAAGGTGCTGTTGCTGTGTGCTGTTGTGTTGCACGTTTCTACAGCAAGTGTGGACGAGATTGTGCTCATGAAGATGGTGATTCGTCCATAAGATAAGTGTCTCTCTGTTTATTCTTTGAATTTCAATTTGTAAAGGATTGAGAGAGAGAGATTGTAGAGGGGAAGGGCTGTGGAAAAGTTATCTACTTTAATTATGTAGAACATCAAGTTGGTGCTTGGTGTTAGGGGCTTGGTGATCCTATCTGTTGGTGCAGATAAATTGTAAAGGGAGTAGGTGCTTCCTAGATAGTTGGTGCTATCTGAAACTTAAGGGTTGGTGCTCTTTGTCGTTGGTGCGACTAAATAGATACAGACCTGTTCCGGATCGGTGTTCGGACAGTCTTTGAACCGTGGACGTAGCCTTTCGGTGAACCACGTTAAATCTGGTGTCCTTGTGTGATTTGATTTGCTTTTGTTGTTAAATTGGACCTGTTTTTAAAGGGATCACTGATTCACCCCCCCTCTCAGTGATCACGATATCTAACAATTGGTATCAGAGCAAAGTTTCCCTTGATAAGCTTAACATGCTAAGGGTGATCTCTTGTCAAATCACATGGCATCCAATACAGGGAATAAGAAAGCACCTTTGTTTGATGGTTCTAATTACTCCTTCTGGAAGATCAGAATGCAGGCTTTCATCAAATCACTTGGCTATGATGTCTGGGAGACCGTTAGAGTCGGTTACAATATTGCCATCGTACCCACTGATGCTACAACGAAGAAGTTAGCAGACAACGACTCCAAGGCTTTTGATTTTGGTGCCTCCCGCGACTCTACCAGGGCGGGGTCGGGAAGGCATTACTCTTTGACAAATGCAGAGAAGGAGTTCAGTATACGTGTCGGCACGATGGTGTACTGCAGACATCTTTTCGTCGACATCTAGCCGTATGTACCTTCTCGGTTTGCTCTGCAGTTGGGCTTTTCTCAAGGCGTTGTTGGAGAGCCTTCAAGCATGGTGAAGCGCTTTGGAGGTTTACAGGATGGGAGAAACGCATGGGCTTTCTATAGTGCTGAAGACACTACTGCCACGATCTCTTATCCTGTGCTGTCGACTTCCCGGATTGCCGGCTTTGCGAAGTGGTTCGCGGAGAGCTTTTCGGCATATCGGGGGCTTTCCAAGAAGGAGCTTGATGTGAAGCTGTCATCTGGAAAAGGCCTTGGAAATTCGGATGGCATCCGGCGAGAGGAAGTTTGGGCTTTCCTCTCTGGAGAGAAGCACAAGATAGGCTTTCTCGGTGACCAGGGTGTCATTGGTTCTAAAGCTATTCGAGAAATACCTGATGAGGCTTTAGAGCAGCTAGAACAAGAGGAAGCTGAACTTGATGCTTGGATGCAAGCGGCGCAGAGGCAAGCTTCCGTGGAGTCTACTGGCAAGAGTAGACCATCCAGTGAGGAGTCAAGTGGGAAACCTGACTCTGACAACGGGGCAGGTTCTTCTAAGAAGCGAGCGCACAGAAGTAAGAGGAAGAGGGGTCATCATCGCAGCAAGGGGCAACATCTGGACTCTCCTGACTTAGAAGTCCCTCTTACTATCAATGAGGAGGTGCCAGGGAATGCTGACGGGCCTCCGAAAAAAAGAAGCCGAGAAGAAGAGACCATCGGTGAATGTATGATTCTTCCTTTTTCTCTTTCCATTTCTTTTCATGGGATTTTCCATGTTCTAATTTGCTTTTTTTTTCTGCTTTTCTTTTTTTTTTTTAGCAGAAGAAGACTTGGCGATGCCTGAGGTTCCAACAGATGAGGCGGTGACGGATCCGGTTGCGGCACCAGAAGAAGAACCGAGGGACTCTGGAGTGATTCCAGAATCTCCAACTGGTATGCTTCTTTTGATTTTCATCATCATTTATTTTTGTCTGTGACTTGATTTGCTAACATTTTTCTTGTCAGCTGACTTGCCACAGGATTCCGATGACTTTGAACCATCGATGGACGCAAATGTTGACGATGCTTCCGATGAGTTCATGGAGGAAGAGAGTGTTCCACCAGTCGTCGAAGAAGGTATTTTGTAGTAATAACCCTGATAATAATTTTCAAATAGGATCATATTCATACCTTTTTGTGTTCTTTTGGCAGGTTTTGAAGTGACAAAGGAGAGTCTGTCGCTTCCTTCAGAACCGGAGCAAGGGATGCCAGAGGTTGAACCGGAGGTAGAGACTCTTAGGATCAGCCCTGACACTGTTGAGGAGATACCTCGTGCTGAGATTCCTTCTCCAGCAGCTCCGACTGGAAAGAGTTCTTTTGTTCCTCTTCCAACGGGGCATGACATGAGTAGCCGACCGACGGAGCGGGGTGAATCTTCAGCTGGGCCATTTCTTTTTTATGCAAAGAAGGTGGTGGTGCGGGTTCTGAGCTCTTGGATTGAGAATCTCCTTGTTGGACACTTGGATACCGGATTTGGCATGATCCAGCATGTGCAGGAGATTCTCGGTGATGCCGAAGAGGTTGGTCTCGATGTCACAGGTGCCAGGACGATCGTTGATCGGATCATTGCAATGGGTTGATGGACCGCGCTCCCGGATGCCCCGGGTCCCTGCCGAGGTCGGCGGACGTGGGAGTCCGTTTGGTTCCGACCCTTTCGTAACCGGGGGGCAAAGGGGGGCGTGCATCAACGTTTCTTTTTTTGTGGGTGTGCCAGATTTTCTATTTTTACTTGGAATTGCAAGTGGTGATCCGGAGATCAACCTTCGCAAGTAAAAAGGAAATCAACTTCTTTCAAGTTTTCCATTGCACATATATTTAAGAAAAGAGACATTTTTTGATTTGCCGTGAAAGGCGATTTTTTTGGCATTTATAGCCGATTTTGGCGTTTATAGCCGATTTTTGGCGTTTATAGCCGATTTTTGGCATTTATAGCCGATTTACAATTCTTATCAATAATGAAAGACAAGAGTTGTGATTTTTGTCTCTTTTAAAAAAATACAAACTACAATGAAAAGCAAGAAAAGGAGGATCTAACTTCTCAGGAGATTGTGGAGGACTCGTTTAGATTGACGGTCGCAAGCCATATGTGGGCTTCGCCATCATCCATGCAGATGAGAACAGAGGATGCTATTGATTCGCTTGGCTTGGCTATAACCTCGGGTTTTTAGAGGACAAAGACCAAAGGAAGGTCCTATGTCCAATAAAAAGCCGAGTAGACGGGCTGAAAAGCCATATCTAAGCCATTGGAGGCAGGAGGAGAAGGCAAGGACCTTAGGGGGGGGGTACCCCCCCAAGGGACTTTTGTCACCTTGTTGCGGTGGCCGGTGTAGAATTTCCGCAGAGTTTTCTCTCTTTTTCCTTTCTCTGGATTTCTGTCTGCTGTCTGTTGATGTTGTGTGTCTGTCTGTGTTGATGTTGGAGAGCCCTCCTATTTATAGGCTTTTTGGTAGCCTTTTAGGTGGGTTTATGGGCTTTTATTGTCATTAAGCCGCATAATGGGAGGAGTTATAAAATTGAATTATTTATTTTGTAACTCCTTTTTCTTGGCTTCTGATTGGCCGGAGGAGATTGAGGGCATTTAGTCGCCTTTAATCGCCATGATGGGAGGAGTTTCATGGGTTAAATGCCATGAATTTCTTAACTTGTAACTCCCGAATGCTTGCTTCTGATTGGGCCGTCCAAAGAAATGGATTAATGACTGTAATAAAGTTAGTCAATTAATCGCATTAAGTGGTCGCCGAGCAGCTGAAGAGTCGCGGGCCGTGCCACGTCTTTTGGAATTCTTCTGTCGATGATCATCGATGGATCTTCATGTAGATCGACATCAGATGACCATGTAATTTCAGGTGTTTGTTGCCAACAGCGGGTCGGTGCCATCTGTCCTGTCGATTTCTCGATCGGTCGGGTAGAAAGCACACTTTTTTTGGTTGACCGGGTGGCGATCAATACTGTCTTCGATACTCTTGATGATTTACCCGTGTTTTGGACGGATGTCAGAGGACTTGGTGTCTCAAAAGCATGAATTTTGGAAAATACCAGAGGCTGGGCTCCTCGAATCGCGAAAAAACGGTGAAAACCGGGGTTTCCGGGGCTTTCCCGGCGACCCCGGGTTCCAAGGTCGCCGGCGACCCTGGCCCAGGGTCGCAGGGGTCTGCGACCCTGGGGGGGTTTTCCCCCTTTCGTGTCCCGTTTTGCGTCCGTTTTTGCTGTTTTTTTATTCTTTTTTCTTCTGTACTTTTCCTTGACATTTTGACCATTTATTGGCCTAATTTCTTTGTAGGAAACCTGATGAGAATCCTTGCATTTTATTTTGCAAAGTTTCCAATTTTCTGAGAAAGCCGAAGACTTTGTCGCGCAGAGCTGCCGATTTTCCGTCAGAAGCTGAAACTGGGTCAAACGATGTCGGAATGACCTGAAATTTGGTGTGAAGCCTCCTGAGCAATAAATAAGACCAACCATAGGCTTTTGTTTGAGTTTTGTAGCCGTTTGGGGTCCTATCACCTGTAGACTTGCTTTTTGTCGTGATGAAGATGTCGCGGTTTGATGTGCGGTCAACCGATGTCCGATTGACTTGAAATTTGACAGGGAACCTATTGGAGTCATTTTAAGATGATCCATAGGCTCTGTCTTGGAAACCATGGTCCCGGAGAGCTTTTGTCGCCGAGAGCTCCTTTTCGGCTGTCGGAGAAGCGAAGTTAGGCCAAATGATTTTGAAATGGCCCGAAACTTCTTGTGTACTCCTTTTTTGGCTGTCTGGAAGAATCTTGCAGTTTTTGTTTGATTCTGACAAGATTTGATTTTTGGAAGCAGCATTGCCTATTTATGGCAGGTTGCGACTTCATGTAGCTCTTTGAATCTTGAAGAGGCAAAGTGACATTTTTGGTGTCAACAAATGCCCCCTCGAGGTACAGCGGCGAGTTGCTTAACTTTTGTAGTCGATGTGCCTCGAAGAGATTTTTGAAGGAGAGCCTGTGACTTGACCAAGAGTCTTTGAGCAGTCTTTCTTTTTGGTATTTGTAGCCTTTTGAGCTTCCAGGGGAATTTTATGGTAGTGAAAGGGATCACGTACCATCTCGAGGCAAAGTTTTGAAGATGACATCAGGGATGTGGATTTGGGTTTTGACCTTGTGACCTAACAGGCTATATGTGGCAGGTTAGGGGGTCGGGTTTGGTTTGATCGTGTGACCCAACAAGCCGTATGTGGAATGTTGGGGGATCAATTTTGGTTTTGATCTTGTGACTAACAGGGTGTATGTGGCAAGTTAGGGGACCAGGTTTTGGTTTTTGGTTTTGGTCTTGTGACCTAACAGGCTGTATGTGGCAAGTTAGGGGACCAGGATTTGGTTTGATTTTTGTGGAATGTCAATTTCAAGATTTTGGCTCAATTTGGTAGATGAGGCTGGATGGTTTGATTTTTGGAAGCTCATGGGGCTTGGAATTTTCTTTTGTATGGTCCAATCAACTCAAAAGAGGCATGGAACCATTTTTGTATGCTCTTGGTAAGAGGGATTTCTCTTTTACTAAAAGCCCAAAATTTATTTCTCTTTTTTTTTTTTTTTTTTTTGTGCCTAGGTGGTCAAACCTGGCTCATATGGGCTAACCCATGGGACCTTAAGATTTTGAAATGGCTTAGATCTCATATGGTGTCATTTTTGTAAAGAATATCCAAAAATATCTCATTTGGATAGAGAATATCTAAGAATATCTTTACTTGGAGAGAATCTCTCATGATCCCTTTATTTTGGGATAGAATATCTCAAGATATCTTTCTTTTGGGAAAGAATCCGTCATAGATTATATCTTTTAGGAGAAAATCTCTCATTGATTTCTTTTTGGGAGAGAATCCCTCAAGATATCTTTCTTTTGGGAAAGAATCTTTCTAATCTCTTTCTTTTGGTAAGGTTACTAATTAGTAACACTTACCTCTTTCTTCTTTCCTTCTTTGGTTTGCTCTCCTCTATAAAAGCAAGGAGAAGGTTGGATCTCTTGCTCTTATTACTTTCTTTTGCAATAATCTCAAGAGGGCTTCAAGACCAAGAGCTTTTCTTCTTCAAGATCTTCAAGAGTTTTCTTCTTCTTCTCCATCAATGGCTTCAAGTAAGTTCTCCCTTTTTTTTTTTTTTCAAGAAAACTCCATTGTAAAAAAAATAAAGTTCTTTTTTTTTTTTTGTTTCTTTCTTTTCTTTTCTTTTTTTTTTCTTTTCCACGTGTTTGCCTCCCTTTTTTTTTCACACGGTTTTTTTTTTCTTCTTTCTTTTCTTTTTTTTTTTCATGTTGTTTTTTTTTTTGTGTGGGCCGTACGGACAGATCCGTACGGATCTAGCCGTACGGCCACGTGGCCTGTGGGCCACGGCCTGTGGGCCAGGCCTCATTTTTTTCTTTTTTTCTTTTTTTTTTCCTCCCCCTTTTTTTTTGAGAGAGTTTCTTTTCTTTCTTTTTTTTTTGTTTTCTTTCCCCTCTCTTTTTTTTTTTAGAGAAAGTTTCTTTTCTTTTCTTTTTTGTTTTCTTTCCCCTCTTTTTTTTTAGAGAAAGTTTCTTTTCTTTTCTTTTTTGTTTTCTTTCCCCTCTTTTTTTTTTTGAGAAAGCTTCTTTTCTTTTTTTTTTTTGCTCATCATGATAATGCATTTTTTTCGCAAACCAAGATGTTCATGCATGCATTCAATTTGTAAATTAAATTTGTAGCATGATGTGATAGCATACCTGAAAGTTTTCGCAAATTTGAGAATTTGGAGCTCGCAGTGATGTTGAGCCCTTCCTGATTTTGCGGAGACTTTGAGGTTTCGAAAGTTTGGAGTTTCGGAGCTCGCAGCGATGTTGAGCCCATCTTCAAGCTTTCTATTTCTTTCGGGATAGTTCCTTTTCTTCGGAATTGCCCCGTCATCATGTCAAAATTTCGCTAGATTTTTTTTTAGCGAGATTCTGTCATTTTGATGTTTGATCTTTTTCTTTTCCATCCTTTTCAGGTGGTTCCTCCAGAGCGAACAAGGGTAAAGAGCCTGCCACAAGCGTACCTCGTCGATCTTCTAGATCTTCTAATCCGGCCGTTCAGCAGGCTTTTGAGAAGGTCCAGTATGTTGAGAGAAATCTGGAAGAGTGCGACTCCCTCAACAGAGATGAGATGAGGCAGCGACTGATCACTCTCAAGGGAGAGGAATTCTATAAGATCATGGTAAGCAGTCGTCCATGGGTGATGGAAGATCAGAGCGTTTTGCCCAAGCCTACCTTCTTCTTTGGCGATGCAGTCCCTGATGACATGACATACCAGAGGAGATGTTTTCAGTTTTCCTTCACAGCAGATGGTGAGAAGAAGACTGTTGCTACCCGGTCGATGTTTGATCGCACCGTCTCGATTCTGAGCCTTGCCCCCACGTGCCCTAAGAGGGAAGATCCTCCAAGTTGGGTGAGGAGGACAAATGTAATCAAGACCGGGGTTTTTGTTGGCGGTTCTCCTGGATATACGGAGAGGTCGCCTGTTGACATGGACCTGTTGATGCCATCCAGCGGCTACCAGGGCTCTGATTATCCGTCGGTCGATTTGAGACCGGTGGGCCTTGGTATTTTCAGTGGTGACGGCAGTAATTGGATCAAGCCTTTTCGACTCCGTGGCCGTTTCAATGCTGACTCCGAGTGGAAGTCGTGGACTGATCGCGTCCTGCTGATTGGTGGCGCCGTTTTGAAGGAAGCCGGGATTTTTGATGCGGTCCGCTCCTTTAGGGAGACCGTGATCTTTTCCGACGAGGCCTTCATGGCTATGCTGGAGTCATTCCTCCCACAAACCAATACCTTCGTTGTGACGAATGGTGAGATTGGTTTTTCTTTGAAGGAGCTGAGCGCTATTACCGGATTGCCCATCCTTGGCAAACTCTATGTCACGCCCCCGGACCGAGGTCCCGCTAAACGAGGCCCTAATCCGGGGACGCGGCGAGGCGGGCCGGAAAATTCCGCCCGCACACGCTAGTTTCCCACAGGTTTCCGCGGTAAGGATTCACGGAATCCGATCCAATAGTGATATATGAGGATCACTTTCATACAAATGAGTTACGCGGAAGCTTTGTAGCAAACATAAAAGTCTCATAAACGGATATAAATTGAGAACGCACGAGACTAGCATCAAAAGAGAAACATTTACTGTGGGCCAAAGTTAGTTAGAGTTGATACAAAAGTAAAGTTAAGCATTAATTACAAACTTTTCCCCCAAAAGAATATAAGCCAACAATGGCCATAACAAAAACCCAAAAAGTATAACATGAAATCCCCAAAATGTGATCGCAGCTCCAAGGTAACCCGACGTCTAAATGACATCATCGGGCTGCCACTCGCCCTCCGCTGGAACTATAGGTTCCGCCTCGAAGTGCGCCTCAACCGCGAGGGGCTCGACATCTGACACCAAACAAAAGAGAGTCAGACACGACGGTCTGGCAAGCAATTACAACAATAATAGAATGAAAGTAAAACAAAACATAATAAGGAAGAGCTACGATGAAATCACGATTAATAACAATGCCGAAGTAAATATAGAAGAAACATCTCAATGGTTTACAAATCTAATGTCAAGATGAATAACATAAAGACAATGCCATGAGATGAATATCAATGCATAAAACAATGGCGACCCACATGAAGCTATATTCTCCTGTTACCGAAGTAACCGGAGCAAACAAACCGAAGCCACTAAACGTGGGACGGAACGACATGGTCGTTATCAGACAGAACCGTAGCCACTAAACGTGGGAACGGGTAATTACCGTTGCCATGGTCGGTACAAACGGAATCCAAACTGCAGCTGGCAAACAAAATAAAGACCCAAGCCGGATGATCAGTCCGACAAGGTGACCTAAGCCTAGTGGTGCCATTTTGGTGAAAATCCGAAACCTCGAAGAAATGCAATTCCATTTATAAGATACATTTCCAAAGTTGATAGAAAACTACTCCAAACAAATGCATATAGGCGAAGCCACGCAAACAAGTGAGTAGTTTCATCATTTCTAAAGTATGGGGTAATCCACTTCAAAACAATAAAAGAATTGAGAAAGAACCAAAACAAAAGTCGTTTATACAAAAGAATGTATGATGGTCGGTCGACTAAGCAGGTAGTCTCGATATACATTTAATCCCCTTATTGTCATTAAAGAAAGTTATTTGGTGCCACTGAAGATCGTTGACAATCACAAGGGATTAAATGTACACTTAGACTCAAGGGTTTTCCTAAGTGGTATTGGTCATAGTTTAGACACTTCTCACCATGAGTTATGGGCTTGCAAAGGGTGAATGGGCTTCACTTATAAGGGAAAGTTTAATGCTGAATTGAGCTTGGACATAGACCCGAAGTGGGCTTGAAATTATATAGAATAAGTCTTCCTTAGAAGTAGGTTTAAATCCCTTTTTAATCAGGCCCACAGCTGGCCTCATTCAAGCCCAACAGTCCGTTGAAAACAAGCCCAAACAGTCCCTAACATAGCCCACATTTCATGTCATCCAAAGCCCAACAATAAGACCCAAGAACAGCCCACTAATTGACCTTAAATCAGGCCCAACAGACCCCTAGAAATTGGGCTCATCAGGTCTTCAATGGGCCATCAACAATCCTAAAAAAATCCTTTAATCAGGCCCAAAACCCGAGCCCAGACTGAGCTGGGCTCGCTCGAGCGGACCCAGGCCCGCTCGAGCGGACCCAGACAGTAGCTGGGTCGCTCGAGCGGCCCAGTGGGTCGCTCGAGCGGACCCAGACAGAACCTGGTCCGCTCGAGCGACCCACTGGGTCGCTCGAGCGGACTGGGCCTGCCCAGTCCGGCCCGAGAGTGCAGAACTTCCAATTTTTTCTTGTTTTTCTCCTTCTTTTCTTGCTCATTTCAATTCCCTTCCATTCCCTTCTTCCATACACACTCCTACAACTTATTGGGCCTCTTCTCAACCTCCACAAATCCTCAAACCATCATCCATAATCATATGATTAACATAAACTTCACACTTTTTAAAGAAATCAACTTCTTTTCCATTTCTTTGAGAACCCATTTGAACAAATGAGATAAACTTTCCAAGAAACCAAAGTGAGAATAAAATTCCAATGCAAAGAAGAGCAATAACACACATTAAGATAGCTATTAAGGTGGACCATTAAATCAAAGCAAACCATGACTAAAGAAGATTAACATAAAAAGGGAAAAATCAAGAAATAAAACCAAATGAGGGAAAACATCACATTAGTGTTGGAAAATACTTGCCTTAAGCCAAGATGAGCTCAAAATCACTCCTAAAACCACTCCTTAGAGCTTCAAGCTCCAAATCTACAAAAACCCCAAAATTTCCCAAGAAACCCTAAAACATCAACATTTGTGAAACCTCAAAGAAACCCTTAGCAAAAGGGATTAAAACACTCCAAATGGAGAGGAAAGCAAAGATCTTGGGTTTGGAAAACTATTGCTCACCTTGAGGAACCCTAACAAAGAAGAAAAGCTTGAATGGAGGGCTTCTCCTAGCTCAAACTTCTCAAGAATGGTATCCCTAGGAAGCTTGAAGAGGGAGGAAGAGATTGAGGAGATCAATCCTCTAAGCAAACCTCACCAAGTGAGAGTTCCAGATGAGAGAGAGTGAGAAGGGAGAAGAAGAAAATCCCTAGCCAAGAAAATTGCTGGAATCGAATGAAGAAGGGAGAAGGAAGAGTCCCTTCTTAAGAGGCAAGTCAATGTGGGCCCCGATCTTCACAAGCCTAGAAACGGTACTTGCGGGCCCCGAACGAAAACGACGAAGAAGACAAAAATGATCGGCGAAATTTCTACTTTTCAAAAAGTATATTTTTGGCAATTTCTGGAATTTTCGAAATTTGGGTACAGGTTTTGTGTGAAATGTCGGTTTCGCCCTTTTTCTCGAAAAACGCGATTTCTGATAACAAAATCAAGTTGGCCAAAAACATGAAAGTTGACGATCTAGATGAAATAAGTCAACATACACATAAATGAGGATTTTACAAGCATCAAGAACAAATTCAACAATCTCACACAAAATCCACGGGCGCCCCGGCCCGTGTCACACTTAAGTCAAAGGCTAACAACGGACCTCAAGCTAATCAACCTTCTAATCTAGCTTAATAAAATAAGCTAATCGTCCCCTAACCCCACTTAACCACTAATTACGGTTAAAACGGGATTAAATATTCAAACCTGGGTCGGGGTCTGACATCCTCCACCCCTAAGAATCACATTTGGTCCTCCAAATGATCACTAACCTCTGGGAATAGCTGAGGATACTTCTTTTGAACTTGGTCACGAAGCTCCCAAGTAGCTTCTTCTGGTCCATGGTTCTCCCAACGGATTTTTACCCACTGAATTGTCCTATTCCTCAGTTCTTGCTCTTTGGTGTCGACAATCTCTGCCGGCTTTTCAATGTAGGTGGCATCCTCTCTGACATCTAACGGCTCATGTTGTAGCACGTGCGATGGGTCTGAAACATACTTCCTTAGCATTGACACGTGAAATACGTTATGCACGCCCGACAGTTCTGGAGGCAAAGCTAATCTGTACGCCACTTCCCCGATTCGACTCAAGATCTCATACGGACCAATAAATCTCTTAGACAATTTGCCTTTCTGCCCAAATCTCAGTGTCCCTCTGACCGGAGATACCTTCAAGAATACCTTGTCTCCAACTTGGAATTGGAGATCCTTTCTTCGAACATCGGCATAGCTCTTCTGTCGGCTCCTCGCAATCTTCAATCTCTCATGGATGATTCTGACTTTATCACTTGTTTCCTCAACTAAGGATGGACCATGAAAACTGCGTTCTCCGACTTCTTCCCAACACACGGGGGTTCTACACTTCCTGCCATAAAGCGCTTCAAAAGGGGCCATTCCTATGCTGGAATGGTAACTATTGTTGTAGGCAAATTCACAAAGCGGTAGATTCTCGTCCCACTGATTCTTGAATCCAGGACACAAGCCCTAAGCATGTCCTCGAGAGTCTGATAGTCCTTTCCGACTGGCCATCTGTCTGCGGGTTGGTACGCTGTACTGAATTGAAGTTTCGTCCCCATCGATTCATGCAAAGTCTTCCAAAACCTCGAAACAAATCTACTATCCCGATCTGAAGTGATGGAAACCGGCTGGACCATGACGACTAACGATCTCCTTGACAAACGCTTGCGCTAAAGCCAACATGTGCATCTTCTTACCGGTCTTCAAGGAATAAAGTGCGCTGACTTCGTTAACCGATCCACTATGATCCAAATGGCATTGTTTCCCCTTGCTCGTATTCGGTAAACCTGATAACAAAATCCATTGTCAGGTGCTCCCATTTCCACTCTGGGATTTCTAACGGTTGCAAAAGACCAGGTGGTTTCTGATGTTCTGCCTTCACTAATTGACAAGTCATGCATCTCGACACAAAGGCTGCTATCTCTCTCTTCATATTGTTCCACCAAAAACGACTCTTCAAATTTTGATACATCTTCGTACTCCCTGGGTGCACTGAATACTTCGTATTATGAGCCTCTACCATAATGTCATCTTTCAAATTATCTACTTTAGGAACACAAAGTCTGCCACGGAAGTACAAAACTCCATCCAACATCTGAAAATCTGGCCTCTCCGAGATATGCTCTACAATTTTTAACCAAGTCTGGATCTTGCATCTGACTATCCTTAATTTTTCTGAATGAAGACTGGGCTCGGACACTGTCATATTCGCCAACACAAACTCCTTCTCTCAAGGGTTCGAACTCTTACTCCCAAATCCCTCAAATTGCTGAAAATTGTGAAATCCATGCAGACTGGCCAAACAAACTGACTTCCTACTCAACGCATCCGCCACTACGTTCACTTTCCCCGGATGATAGATAATCGGAAAATCGTAGTCCTTGATGTACTCCATCCATCTTCTTTGCCTCATATTCAATTCCTTCTGAGAGAATAAGTACTGAAGACTACGGTGATCCGAATGCACTTCAAATTTTTCTCCGTACAAGTAATGTCTCCACATCTTCAACGCAAAGACTATGGCTGCTAACTCCAAATCGTGCGTCGCATACTTCTTTTCATGTTCCTTCAATTGCCTCGAGCCATATGCAATCACATTTCCATTTTGCATCAACACACAACCGAGTCCAACTCCTGAAGCATCCGTATAGATGACGAAAACCACCACTCCCCGAAGGTAAGGTGAGGACAAGGCGCTGAAGTTAACCTTTCTTCAACTCTTCAAAACTAGCCTCGCACTTCTCTGACCATACAAACGGCACATTCTTCCCGAGTTAACTTAGTCAACGGTGCTGCAATAGACGAAAAGCCTTGAACAAATCTCCTATAATAGCCTGCCAAACCCAGAAAACTCCTAATCTCTGTCACATTTTTCGGTCTCTCCCAATTGATAACTGCCTCAATCTTTGATGGGTCAACTGCTAGCCCTTCTTCAGAAATGATGTGACCCAGAAAAGAGACTTGCTCTAGCCAAAACTCACACTTCCCAAGCTTCGCATACAACTGGTTATCTCTCAACAACTGCAAAGAAGTCCTCAAATGCTGCTCATGATCTTCTCTTGACTTGGAATACACTAAAATATCATCAATGAAAACAACGGTGAACTGATCTAAGTTGGGTGCAAACATCTTGTTCATGAGAGCCCTAAATACCGCTGGGTGCATTAGTCAGTCCAAAGGGCATCACCAAAAACTCATAGTGCCCATATCTCGTTCGAAAAGCTGTCTTCGGGATGTCTGATTCTCTAACCCTCAACTGTGGTATCCGGACCTCAAATCTATCTTCGAGGAAAACCTTCGCACCTTGCAAACTGATCAAACATTCGTCTATCCTAGGCAAAGGGTACTTATTCTTGATGGTCACTTGATTCAACTTCCTATAGTCTATACACATCCTCAAACTTCCATCTTTCTTCTTGACAAAAAGCACTGGAGCTCCCCATGGGGAAACACTTGGCCTAACAAAGCCCTTATCTAGCAACTCTTGCAATTGCAACTTCAATTCACCTAACTCCGCTGGAGCCATCCTATAAGGAGCAATGGAATCGGAGCAGTTCCTGGCACCAACTCTATTGTAAACTCAACTTCTCTGACAGGTGGTAACCCTGGAATCTCTTCTGGAAAAACATCGGGAAACTCACACACTATCGGGATATTCTCCACCCCTAGGGACTGTTCGTCCTTGGAAACAAAGCAATAAATCCCTCACAACCTGACCTAACAACTTAGCTGCCGAAAGAGCTGAAATAAACCTAACTGGAGAAATTTTCTCTCCTGAAACTTCACCCGGAGGACCCATCCAACCTAAACACAATGGTCTTGCTATAACAATCCATGGAGGCATGAGACCCGCTAGCCAATCCATGCCTAGAATGACATCGAAGTCATGCATCACTAAAGATAAGATGCAGGGAAAACGACTTCTCCATCTTCACTGACAACGGGATAAAAAGTACTACACACCACTTGCTTCCCTACCGGAGTAGAACAGTCAAGACAAACTCTAACTCTCTAACAGGAACACTAATCTTCTTAGCAAACACAAGGGATAAGAAAGAATGGGTAGATCCCGGGTCAAACAACACTTTAGCTTCAACATCACAAATTAGAAGTTTACCTTCCAACATCACCTGCCGCTTCTGCATCCACTTGATTGATATGATTGAGACGGCCTTGCTGACGCGGTCTATTCTGATTCTGATTTGGTCTCGCCAGCTGCATATTCCTATTCTGCTGCTGTGGACGGGCATTCTGGTTCTGAGGCTGTTGACGGGGCTGCTGGTTCTGCTGCTGCCTCGGTGGGTTCTGAACTACTTGCTGTTCTGCTGAGGGGCTTGCCTAGGCGGCTGCTGAGGTGCCCTGCCCTGGTTCCTATTGTTCGGGCAATCCTTCACTTGGGGTCGAGCTACCACACTTGAAACACGCCCCTGAAGGCGATAACACTGCGAAGATGATTCTTGCCACAATGCTCACACCCGCCCTGAGTTGGAGCATTCTGAGGTTTCTTTTGCTTCTTTCCTTGGTAGGACTTCTGCCACTCTGAAACTGCTGCCTCTTCCTCGGTTGTCCTTGATAATCTGATTGTTTATATCCTCAAACCTGTAGGCCCTCTTGATAGCTTCTTGAAAGGTGGTCGGTGGTACCACGGCCCAAAGCATCTCTCAAAATAATGGGGTTGAGCCCATCCATAAACTTAGATCTTTTCTCCTCGGTGCCACCAACTCTGGAGCATAGCGAGATAACTTCTCAACTTCGTAAGATATTCTAGGACAGTCTATCTTCTTGCTTAAGAACTGGAACTCTGCTGCCTTCTGCTTCTTATATGGTGCTGGGACATATTTCTCACTAAACTGCTGCTTTGAAAGTGGCCCNGTGAAGACAGGGCTGCGCAATAGTTTCCATACTTAGAAATTTTTACAGCATGCATCATATAGTTAGAAACTTGCATAAAATTGCATTGTTAGCAATTAGGGCATTATAGATCATTCATATTTGCATAAAAATTGATTTTGGTAAGTAGGATCTAATTTAGGAAATTTTGTTTTGATTTTTTATATTAAACTGGTCGTTTGATTTGTGTGTTCTTTTGCAGGTTTTCAGATATTTTAGGCTTTCTTAGCTTAGGTTTCCTTTATTACAATAGTTCTTTTATTTTTGGAAAGCATTGTAATTAAACTTTTTATATTTAGTTATCTAATTTAATTAGTTTCTATTTAGGCCAGATTTAGTGTTTATTTAGGACAGGTCAAAGTTGGAAGGTTTCTTGAAAAGCATTGCTCCCTGTGGATCGACCTGGATTTACCAGATTATTACTACAATCGTACCCTACACTTGGGGACCGATCAAGTTTTTGGGCCCAATGATGGCTAGCTCTTCTAAGTTCTTCTCTCGGACTATCTGTTTCCTGCTTTGTGTAGCCTCATTCAGGTCAGACTTAGCCTTATCAGCAGGGTCCAGGAACATCTCCTTGAAGAACTGGTCATCAGCAAAACCCATGGTCTCATACCACTTGTCACCCATGTTGACACCAAAAATGTCACTTTGCCTCTTCAAGATTCAAAGAGCTACATGAAGTCGCAACCTGCCATAAATAGGCAATGCTGCTTCCAAAAATCAAATCTTGTCAGAATCAAACAAAAACTGCAAGATTCTTCCAGACAGCCAAAAGAAGAGTACACAAGAAGTTTCGGGCCATTTCAAAATCATTTGGCCTAACTTCGCTTCTCCGACAGCCGAAAAGGAGCTCTCGGCGAAAAAAGCTCTCCGGGACCATGGTTTCCAAGACAGAGCCTATGGATCATCTTAAAATGACTCCAATAGGTTCCCTGTCAAATTTCAAGTCAATCGGACATCGGTTGACCGCACATCAAACCGCGACATCTTCATCGCGACAAAAAGCAAGTCTACAGGTGATAGGACCCCAAACGGCTACAAAACTCAAACAAAAGCCTATGGTTGGTCTTATTATTGCTCAGGAGGCTTCACACCAAATTTCAGGTCATTCCGACATCGTTTGACCCAGTTTCAGCTTCTGACGGAAAATCGGCAGCTCTGCGCGACAAAGTCTTCGGCTTTCTCAGAAAATTGGAAACTTTGCAAAATAAAATGCAAGGATTCTCATCAGGTTTCCTACAAAGAAATCAGGCCAATAAATGGTCAAAATGTCAAGGAAAAGTACAGAAGAAAAAAGAATAAAAAAACAGCAAAAACGGAAGCAAAACGGGACACGAAAGGGGGAAAACCCCCCCAGGGTCGCAGACCCCTGCGACCCTGGGCCAGGGTCGCCGGCGACCTTGGAACCCGGGGTCGCCGGGAAAGCCCCGGAAACCCCGGTTTTCGCCGTTTTTTCGCGATTCGAGGAGCCCAGCCTCTGGTACTTTCCAAAATTCATGCTTTTGAGACACCAAGTCCTCTGACATCCGTCCAAAACACGGGTAAATCATCAAGAGTATCGAAGACAGTATTGATCGCCACCCGGTCAACCAAAAAAAGTGTGCTTTCTACCCGACCGATCGAGAAATCGACAGGACAGATGGCACCGACCCGCTGTTGGCAACAAACACCTGAAATTACATGGTCATCTGATGTCGATCTACATGAAGATCCATCGATGATCATCGACAGAAGAATTCCAAAAGACGTGGCACGGCCCGCGACTCTTCAGCTGCTCGGCGACCACTTAATGCGATTAATTGACTAACTTTATTACAGTCATTAATCCATTTCTTTGGACGGCCCAATCAGAAGCAAGCATTCGGGAGTTACAAGTCAAGAAATTCATGGCATTTAACCCATGAAACTCCTCCCATCATGGCGATTAAAGGCGATTAAATGCCCTCAATCTCCTCCGGCCAATCAGAAGCCAAGAAAAAGGAGTTACAAAATAAACAATTCAATTTTGTAACTCCTCCCATTATGCGGCTTAATGACAATAAAAGCCCATAAACCCACCTAAAAGGCTACCTAAAAGCCTATAAATAGGAGGGCTCTCCAACATCAACACAGACAGACACACAACATCAACAGACAGCAGACAGAAATCCAGAGAAAGGAAAAAGAGAGAAAACTCTGCGGAAATTCTACACCGGCCACCGCAACAAGGTGACAAAAGTCCCTTGGGGGGGTACCCCCCCCCCCCCCAAGTGTTGGAAATAGGGTGGGCCTCTATATAGGTTTCAAAAACTTTTGACCCACTTGACGCAGGGATCAACTATCCATAAGGCTATAAAACCCAATCCAAGATCATGTCCTCAATCTCAGTCATCATGATCAGTAAAACAATTTATCTAGAAGATAAAAACAGCAACTAATAAATCTACAACATGCAAGGAAGTAGATTATACCTTTGGAGCTCGGTTGTGCTCTAATGGAGGAGTTGCGTCTTTCTTTGATGATGAAACGCTTTCACTAATCAAATAGGGATCTCCAAGACCTCTTGATCTTCCACGCTATGACCCGTATCAGATTCTCCTTTTCTCAAGAAGATGGTGGGATCTCCAAGAGAAAACTACTAGGAACTCTAGGGAGGAACTAGAAAGAGAACTAGAAGAGGGAGAGGAGGAAGAGCATGTGCAACTATTGCACTAGGGAGGCTTGGGCGTGAATCCCAATGTGGATTTATGCATGGACGTCCAAGGCATCCTCCCTCTTATTTATAGCTTTTCAAGTTGCCTCTCTTTGCTAATTACTAATAGAAGTCTTACTTCCATTAATTAGTAACTTACCATATCATAATTAGAAGTCTCACTTCAAATATGATTAGTAACTTTCAATTCCTTTCTAATTAAAATAGAAGTCTCACTTCTATAAAATTAGTAAGTCTACTATTACCACTATTAGAAGTCTCACTTCAAATAGAAATAGTAACTTTCCTTTTAGAGTTCAACTAGAATTAGATACTTTCTAATAATTGGGCTAGCGTGGGGACCACTAGGGATTCCTTAGAAAGCTGGCTCCAACTGGGACACGCGACCCCACATCTCATGTGTAATCCGGGCCCACAGTTAATTGCAAATAACTCCACTATATAAATGCAATTGAACTCCAGTCTTAGGAATATTACATAGAAGACCCTAAACTTCCACATTACCACAAGTAGACCCCTCTATCAATATCCATGGATCAATTGGACCTGTCTTCCAAATAGATCCATATCTTATTATCCTTGAGCCCCAATTAATTATAATGATCAATAGGTACCTTTCCAATTAACTCTTAATCGGAATGGGTGCGCACTTACCAATGATAAATCCATTAATTGGCACAAGGGGATATTAGAGATAGATTCCATCTTGACTATTGAATGTTCCCACAGCTCTACTACCACGTACCCAAATCACCGAGGTGTTGACCTACAGTTGGCCTCACTCATTGGTGACTCAAAGCAAATGAATAGATAGAAACTTGAGTTCATTAATGTCTCAGGATTGAGAGCCTATTGCTAGGGAATTATGAGAGCAGACCTTAAAATAAAGACAGTGTTTATAAGGTGCTTCTCATGGTCCTTCAATACATCCAATGTACCAGCACTATGATCCAGAATCTTCCATTCTGATGATCGAGACAAATCACACTATCTCATAGTGATCAAAGTACTGCAACCTTGTCAGTATGAGATGTCCAGTCTCATCACTGGTTGTGAATATATTTAAGTATAAGATTTGTCACACATGTCTCCCGTATGTGGATCTCATCCATACACATGTGTTACATCTAATATACTTGTGGACCCCGGTTCATCTCATGAACCATCATGTCATTCGTATTGGTTATGTGCAAGTATATAATAAATCACCATTCATCTCATGAAAGGAAAGCATGAATATACTGATAAATAAAGAAATTAATCAATTTATTATATCATCTACTGGATTGAGTCCATAAAACTAACAATCTCCCACTTGGGCTCAATGCCAGTTAGAGTTGCATCTCATGCACATCCCTATAGCTCAAAGACTTTGATAGTCAAAGGCTTAGTAAATGGATCTACTAGATTGTCTACAGAGGCTATCTTGGTGATCGTACATCACCTCTCTGCACAATCTATCTGACCATGTATAACTTCCTCTGTACATCTTTTTGGCTCTTGGGTTATTTGGACTTAATGACTGCCCTGCTGTCATCACAGTAAACTGTGATGGCTGTCCTGCCAAAAATACCACTCCAAGTTCCATAAGGAATCTTTTGAGTCAATCTGCTACCTTAGCTACTTCTCAAGCTGCTACACATAAGCACATACCCAGAAGTTGATTTCCTGGAATCCTGATCTGACTAGAAGTCAGTATCTATGTAACCGACTGGAATCAACTCATCACTGCTTAACTCAACATGTGATCTCTAGTCCTTCTCAAGTATTCGAGAACACATCTTACACAGTCAATGATAAAGACCTGGGCTAGACTGTATCTGCTGACTAGGCATACTGCGTGACAGATATCCGGTCTAGTACAAAGCATAGCTTACCGTACCAGAACCTTATCTATGTACACATTATTGGGATAAGCCTATCATCCTATTTTTCCAGTCTCAATGGAAATTGATTCCTAGGATGTACCTGGCTTTTCCAAAGTCCTTTATTATCAAAAGTCTTAGCCAACCAAAACTTTTACTGTTGACGATATCCCTATCACTCCATAGGAGAAGGATGTCGTCGACATATAATACCAGAAAAACTACCCTGCGTTCTTGACTTTTCATTTACACATGACTTATCCGGATTCTGATAAAAATCAAGTGACTTGATTTCCTTAGTCAATACGGATGTTCCTGTTTCGGGATATCTGCATGAATCCATAAATGGACTTATGCAGCCTGCAAACTCTTCGCACTTGGTTATTAGCTATAGAACCATCTGGTTACATCATATAGATGTTTTCCTCAAGATTCCGTCGTGAGACGCTGTCTTGATATCCATTTGCCAAATCTCGTCACCGAGATGAACCGCAATGGATAAGAGTATCCGGATGGAACTCTTCCATCTGGCTCTCATTTTCTTTTGTAGACTCACTTGCACCCAATAGGTTTGCTATTGGCAGGCAAGCCCACAAGTATCCAGACCTGATTAGAGTACAAAGACTCCACCTCAGCTTTCATAGCATCTAACCAACGTCCCAAAACTATGTCATTAACTGCTTTATCATAGTTATAGGGATCTTGTTCCGGTTACACCGGGATTGCCTTGTAAGACTTTCCCTAGACCGAGAACTTGTCAAGGGTCCTGACAATACTCCCACTACGACAAGGCACTGGTGTAACTACTGGGTCAAATATGGGCGGATTTTCTTAAAGTTTGGTTATTCTTGGATTTGGAATTGTTCTTTCTTGAATTTCTTCCAAGATAACCATTTCTAAAGATTTCCAGTTAATCTTATAATCTCCCTCCAGAAAACCGCATTGGTGCTGCGAAGCACTTTTTGCTCTCTGGGATTATAGAGCAACCAACCTTTAGTTCCTTTTGGGATAGAATATAAACATATATACTTCCGACTTCGATTCCAACTAATCCGTCTTATCCTTCAGCACGTGTGCCAGACAACCCTGAAAACGTTGTAGACTAGGCTTTCGCCCTGTCCATAACTCCCTGGGAGTCTCAAGTATAGACTTAGATGGAATGAGGTTTAGTATATATATTTCAGTTTCCATATCCCAAAATATAGGTAATCCTAGAAACTCAATCATAGACTTGATCATATTAAAAGATCTTGTTCCTTCTTTCTCTACTCCATTCTGTTGAGGCAAACCAGGAGCAGACTACTGGGATCAAATCCCATTTACTGATAAGTATCCCATAAAATTAGCGGAGAGATATTCGCCTCATCGATCTCATCGAAGAGTATTTATACTTTTACCTAATTGCTTTTCCGCTTCCGCTCGAAACTCTTTGAACTATTCAAAAATCTCGGACTTGCGGTGCATAAGGTATATGTATCCATATCTCGAGTAATCATCGGTGAAAGTGATAAAATACTCGTATCAATCTCTCTCTAATATTATGGGTCCATACACATCAGTAAACACTAACTCCAATAAATCTTTGGCCGACTGCCCTTAGATGAATAAGGGTCTTTTGGTCATTTTGCCTTCCAGACAGGATTTGCAGACAGGCATTGATTCTACCACCAATGAAGGCAAGATACCATCTTTCACTAGCCTGTCAATCCTGTTTAGGTTTATATGACCTAGCCTCTTAGGTGCCAAAGTTTGTTGGATTAGATGAAGGTGACTACCTCTTTAATGATGGTCTATTATTAACATCAGTGTCATGTATCTCATACATTGTGGGAGTTAACAAATAAAAGCCATTGATTACCTTGTCAGAATATATAAGAGTACCGCTCCTCTTTAAGACGATTTAATTACCAAAAGTAACTGAATAACTCTTATTCATCATACTAGAAATTAAAATTCCGTCTTAAAACGGTACATATAATGTATCTGACAAAATCAACTTAATATCTGAAAATAACTAAGTTACTACTCCTACTGACACTGCTTCTGCCTTGGCTTCCGATCCCAGGTTAATACTGATTTCCCGTCATTAATCCTCCTGGTTACCTGTGACTCCTACAACATATTACTGATGTAATTGCACCAAAGTCTACAAACCAAGTTTCTGAAGTACTAGTTGAAAAACTATCTTCAGAAAAAAAAATGACTCAATCATACCTGAGGTCTTTTCCTTTGACAGAAATCGTGGACAATTCCTCTTCCAATGTCCTGTCATACCACAGTGGAAACACTTTCCCTTTGCTCCCTTACCCTTGACCTTGGCCACACCACTAGTGGAACCATACTCCACCTTAGGACCTTTGATGACTGATTTTTCTTGCTATCCCGGTCTTTGCCTTTCGGTTTAGACTTAGCAAATGACTTTTCTGTCATGAGGGCAGTTGGTTTTTCTTCATGATTTCCTCAAACACTACCAGCTGGCGAGACAGCTCAGCTATGGTCATTTCCAATTTACTATAATTGATCTCGAAATGTTTGAATGAGTCTGGTAGTGATTGAATGATCATGTCGATCTGCGTTTCTGTATCAACTAGTCCCCAGTACATCTAACTCATTCAATGCCAACTTCATTTGTAACAAATGTTTTTGTACTGGGGTTCCCTCGCCATCTTTGTCTCCATCAGCACTTTTATAGCAGCCTGCCTAGCAGGCCTAACCTGGTCTGCAAACATCTCCTTTAAGTTCGATATAATATCGTATGCTGACTTATAGGATTGATGTTGTTCTTGCAAAACAGTAGACATGGATGCCTGAATAAAACATCTGGCTATCTCATTGTTTTTGGTCCACTTGGTGTAAAAGTTTTTCACAATCTGTGGTGCATCAGGCTCAGGCTCAGGAAGGGGGGGTATTAGAAGGACATATTTGCAACTTGAAGATGTCAAGATAATATCCAGGTTCCTTTTCCAGTCTACATAGTTGGATCCCATCAATCATGGACTGTACGACTGGCCTAAGATGGTGTGAACCTAAATCTAATGGCTGAGATCAATACTCTGATGATGCATGAACACAACAAAAAAAAGAAAAACCAAAAAATGACTTAAAACAAAAAGATATGATAACCTAAAGATGCCTAATTGAACTGTTTTGTTGCTGAAATCTGAACGACGGCTTACCAATGATGGACGCGCTCCTGCTTGGTTCTACCGAGGTCGGTGGACGTGGGAGTCCGTCGGGTCCGACCCTTTCGTAACCGGGGGGCAAGGGCGTGCATCAACATTTATTTTTTTGTGGGTGTGCCAGATTTTTCTATTTTTACTTGGAATTGCAAAGTGGTGATCCGGAAATCAACCTTCGCAAGTAAAAAGGAAATCAACTTCTTTCAAGTTTTCCATTGCACATATATTTAAGAAAAGAGACATTTCTTGATTTGTCGTGAAAGGCGATTTTTTTGGCAATTTATAGCCGGATTTTGGCGTTTATAGCCGATTTTTGGCGTTTATAGTCGATTTTTGGCATTTATAGCCGATTTAACAATTCTTATCAATAATGAAAGACAAGAGTTGTGATTTTTGTCTCTTTTGAAAAAAATACAAACTACAATGAAAAGCAAGAAAAGGAGGATCTAACTTCTCAGGAGATTGTGGGGGACTCGTTTAGATTGACGGTCGCAAGCCATATGTGGGCTTCGCCATCATCCATGCAGATGAGAACAGAGGATGCTATTGATTCGCTTGGCTTGGCTATAACCTCAGGTTTTTAGAAGACAAAGACCAAAGGAAGGTCCTATGTCCAATAAAAAACTGAGTGGACGGGCTGAAAAGCCATATCTAAACCATTGGAGGCAGGAGAAGAAGGCAAGGACCTTGGGGGGGGTACCCCCCAAGGGACTTTTGTCACCTTGTTGCGGTGGCCGGTGTAGAACTTCCGCAGAGTTTTCTCTCATTTTCCTTTCTCTGGATTTCTGTCTGTGTGCTTGTGCTTTTTTCTCTTATGTTTCTGATGTTCTTTCTTCTTGGAGAGCCCTCCTATTTATAGGCTTTTAGGTAGCCTTTTAGGTGGGTTATGGGCTTTATTGTCATTAAGCCGCATAATGGGAGGAGTTACAAAATTGAATTGTTTATTTTGTAACTCCTTTTTCTTGACTTCTGATTGGCCGGAGGAGATTGAGGGCATTTAATCGCCTTTAATCGCCATGATGGGAGGAGTTTCATGGGTTAAATGCCATGAATCTCTTGACTTGTAACTCCCGAATGCTTGCTTCTGATTGGACCGTCCAAAGAAATGGATTAATGACTGTAATAAAGTTAGTCAATTAATCGCATTAAGTGGTCGCCGAGCAGCTGAAGAGTCGCGGGCCGTGCCACGTCTTTTGAGATTCTTCTGTTGATGATCATCGATGGATCTTCATGTAGATCGACATCAGATGATCATGTAATTTCAGGTGTTTGTTGCCAACAGCGGGTCGGTGCCATCTGTCCTGTCGATTTCTCGATCGGGTCGGGTGGAAAGCACACTTTTTTTGGTTGACCGGGTGGCGATCAATACTGTCTTCGATACTCTTGATGACTTACCCGTGTTTTGGACGGATGTCAGAGGACTTGGTGTCTCAAAAGCATGAATTTTGGAAAGTACCAGAGGCTGGGCTCCTCGAATCGCGAAAAAAACGGCGAAAACCGGGGTTTCCGGGGCTTTCCCGGCGACCCCGGGGTCCATGGTCGCCGGCGACCCTGGCCCAGGGTCGCAGGGGTCTGCGACCCTGGCCCAGGGTCGCAGGGGTCTGTGACCCTGGGGTGGTTTTTCCCCTTTCGTGTCCCGTTTTGCGTCCGTTTTTGCTTTTTCTTGATTCTTTTTTCTTCTGTACTTTTCCTTGAAATTTTGACCATTTATTGGCCTGATTTCTTTGTAGGAAACCTGATGAGAATCCTTGCATTTTATTTTGCAAAGTTTCCAATTTCCTGAGAAAGCCGAAGACTTTGTCGCGCAGAGCTGCCGATTTTCCGTCAGAAGCTGAAACTAGGTCAAACGATGTCAGAATGACCTGAAATTTGGTGTGAAGCCTCCTGAGCAATAAATAAGACCAACCATAGGCTTTTGTTTGAGTTTTGAAGCCATTTGGGGTCCTATCACCTGTAGACTTGCTTTTTGTCGCGATAAAGATGTCGCGGTTTGATGTGCGGTCAAACCGATGTCCGATTGACTTGAAATTTGACAGGGAACCTATTGGAGTCATTTTAAGATGATCCATAGGCTCTTTCTTGGAAATCATGGTCCCGGAGAGCTTTTGCCACCGAGAGCTCCTTTTCTGCTGTCGGAGAAGCGAAGTTAGGCCAAATGATTTTGAAATGGCCCAAAACTTGTTGTGTACTCCTCTTTTGGCTGTCTGGAAGAATCTTGCAGTTTTTGTTGATTCTGACAAGATTTGATTTTTGGAAGCAGCATTGCCTATTTATGGCAGGTTGCGACTTCATGTAGCTCTTTGGATCTTGAAAAGGCAAAGTGACATTTTTGGTGTCAACAAATGCCCCCTCGAGGTACAGCGGCGAGTTGCTTAACTTTTGTAGTCGATGTGCCTCGAAGAGATTTTTGAAGGAGAGCCTGTGACTTGACCAAGAGTCTTTGAGCAGTCTTTCTTTTTGGTATTTGTAGCCTTTTGAGTTTCCAGGGGAATTTTATGGTAGTGAAAGGGATCACATACCATCTCGAGGCAAAGTTTTGAAGATGACGTCAGGGATGTGGATTTGGGTTTTGACCTTGTGACCTACAGGCTATATGTGGCAGGTTAGGGGGTCGGGTTTGGTTTTGATCGTGTGACCCAACAAGCTGTATGTGGAATGTTTGGGGGATCAATTTTGGTTTTGATCTTGTGACCTAACAGGCTATATGTGGCAAGTTAGGGGATCAGGTTTTGGTTTTTTGGTTTTGGTCTTGTGACCTAACAGGCTGTATGTGGCAAGTTAGGGGACCAGGATTTGGTTTGATGGAATGTCAATTTCAAGAATTGGCTCAATTTGGTAGATGAGGCTGGATGGTTTGATTTTTGGAAGCTCATGGGGCTTGGAATTTTCTTTTGTATGGTCCAATCAACTCAAAAGAGGCATGGAACCATTTTTGTATGCTCTTGGTAAGAGGGATTTCTCTTTGACTAAAAGCCCAAATTTTTTTTTTTGTGCCTAGGTGGTCAAACCTGGCTCATATGGGCTAACCCATGGGACCTTAAGCTTTTGAAATGGCTTAGATCTCATATGGTGTCATTTTTGTAAAGAATATCCAAAAATATCTCATTTGGATAGAGAATATCTAAGAATATCTTTACTTGGAGAGAATCTCTCATGATCCCTTTATTTTTGGGATAGAATATCTCAAGATATCTTTCTTTTGGGAAAGAATCCGTCATAGATTATATCTTTTAGGAGAAAATCTCTCATTGATTTCTTTTTGGGAGAGAATCCCTCAAGATATCTTTCTTTTGGGAAAGAATCTTTCTAATTTCTTTCTTTTGGTAAGGTTACTAATTAGTGACACTTACCCTCTTTCTTCTTTCCTTCTTTGGTTTGCTCTCCTCTATAAAAGCAAGGAGAAGGTGGATCTCTTGCTCTTATTACTTTCTTTTGCAATAATCTCAAGAGGCTTCAAGACCAAGAGTTCTTCTTCTTCAAGATCTTCAAGACTTTTCTTCTTCTTCTCCATCAATGGCTTCGAGTAAGTTCTTCTTTTTCAAGAAAACTCCATTGTAGGAAAAAACTAAAAAGTTCTTCTTTCTTTTTTTTTGTTTCTTTCTTTTCTTTTCTTCTTTTTTTCTTTTTGTCTTTTTCACGTGTTTGCCCCTTTTTTTTTCACACGTTTTTTTTTTTTTTGCTTTCTTTTCTTTTTTTTTCATGTTTTTTTTTTTTGTGTGGGCCGTACGGACAGATCCGTACGGATCTGGCCGTACGGCCACGTGGGCCTGTGGGCCAGCCCCTCTTTTTTTTTTCTTTTTTTTTCCCTCCCCTTTTTTTTGAGAGAGTTTCTTTTCTTTTTTTTTTTGCTCATCATGATAATGCATTTTTTTTTTTGCAAATCTAGATGTTCATGCATGCCTTAATTTGTAAATTAAATTTGTAGCATGATGTGATAGCATGCCTGAAAGTTTTTGCAAATTTGGGAACTTGGAGCTCGCAGTGATGTTGAGCCCTTCCTGATTTTGCGGAGACTTTTAGGTTTCGAAAGTTTGGAGTTTCGGAGCTCGCAGCGATGTTGAACCCATCTTCAAGCTTTCTATTTCCTTCGGGATAGTTCCTTTCTTCGGAATTGCCCCGTCATCATGTCAAAATTTCGCCAGATTTTTTTTTAGCGAGATTCTGTCATTTGATGTTTGATCTTTTTCTTTTCCATCCTTTCAGGTGGTTCCTCCAGAGCGAACAAGGGTAAAGAGCCTGCTACAAGCGTACCTCGTCGATCTTCTAGATCTTCTAATCCGGCCGTTCAGCAGGCTTTTGAGAAGGTCCCGTATGTTGAGAGAAATCTGGAAGAGTGCGACTCCCTCAACAGAGATGAGATGAGGGCAGCGACTGATCACTCTCAAGGGAGAGGAATTCTATAAGATCATGGTAAGCAGTCGTCCATGGGTGATGGAAGATCAGAGCGTTTTGCCCAAGCCTACCTTCTCTTTGGTGATGCAGTCCCTGATGACATGACATACCAGAGGAGATGTTTTCAGTTTTCCTTCACAGCAGATGGTGAGAAGAAGACTGTTTCTACCCGGTCGATGTTTGATCGCACCGTCTCGATTCTGAGCCTTGCCCCCACGTGCCCTAAGAGGGAAGATCCCCCAAGCTGGGTGAGAAGGACAAATGTAATCAAGACCGGGGTTTTTTGTTGGCGGTTCTCCTGGATATACGGAGAGGTCGCCTGTTGACATGGACTTGTTAATGCCATCCAGCGGCTACCAGGGCTCTGATTATCCGTCGGTCGATTTGAGACCGGTGGGCCTTGGTATTTTCAGTGGTGACGACAGCAATTGGATCAAGCCTTTCCGACTTCGTGGCCGTTTCAATGCTGACTCCGAGTGGAAGTCGTGGACTGATCGCGTCCTGCTGATTGGTGGCGCCGTTTTGAAGGAAGCCGGGATTTTTGATGCGGTCCGCGCCTTTAGGGAGACCGTGATCTTTTCCGACGAGGCCTTCATGGCTATGCTAGAGTCATTCCTCCCACAAAACCAATACCTTCGTTGTGACGAATGGTGAGATTGGTTTTTCTTTGAAGGAGCTGAGCGCCATTACTGGATTGCCCATCCTCTGCAAACTCTATGAGGAGTTTATGCCGATTGACAGCGTCCTCGAGGGGCAGTCTGAGGAGTTCAGGCTTCTATACTTTCAGCGCGTCGCCTTCTATGATTTTTTTGAAGGAGAAGGGGGGTTCGAAAGTTAGATCCAGCAGTTGGAAGAGTTTTTGCTCTTCATTCCCCAACTTTTTTGATAGTAGGGAGTCTTCTGATAGCGTGACCCAGGAAGCTGGAGCTCAGGATCCAAAGAAGATCTTGGCCATGCAAGAAGAGTTGAGAGATTTCTGTGCAAGTACAAACGCCATATGTCCTGACATTGCACTGCGGAGAGATCTCGCTGTTTACCTCACTTATTGGCTTGGTGAGGCTGTGTTTGCTGGAGGAGATGGAACGCACATCAGGCCGCATTGTATTTTCCCGGCTTGTCAGATGGCGTTTGGAGAGCAGCTTGCTTTGGTGCCAGCTCTTTACTCCTACCTGTGTACCCGAACTGCAGGCTGCTGCTTTTCTGGTTCGGCTTGGGCTTCCCATGAATAGGGTATTTTCAGCCCATGTCTTTTATTCGTGGTATGTATACCACTGTCCTGGCTTCCATCGGCTGGGTGTTGCTCAGGATGATGATCCTCTGATGATTCGACTGGCTAAGGGCAAAGCCGTGTCCGAATCACTTTTGTTTTGCCCGCATGAGGATCCGACGGTTCAGGGACGTCGAGATGGGGCATCTTCAGTGAAGCTTTCTCCGGAGTTGCGGAAGAAGGCTTTTGATTTTGGTGCCTCCCGAGACTCTACCAGGGCGGGGTCGGGAAGGCATTATTCCTTGACAAATGCAGAGAGAGAGTGGCTTTTCAGCATACGTGTCGGCACGATGGTGTACCGTAGACATCTTTTCGTCCACATCCAGCCGTATGTACCCTCTCGCTTTGCTTTGCAGCTTGGCTTTTCTCAAGGCGTTGTTGGAAGCGCCTTCAAGCATGGTGAAGCGCTTTGGAGGCTTACAGGACGGGAGAAATGCATGGGCTTTCTATAGTGCTGAAGGCACTACGGCCATGATTTCTTATCCTGTGTTGCTGACTTCCCGTACTGCCGGCTTTGCGAAGTGGTTCGCGGAGAGCTTCTCGGCATATCGGGGACTTTCCAGGAAGGAGCTTGATGTGAAGCTGGCATCTGGAAAGGGCCTTGGAAAGTCGGATGGCATCCGGCGAGAGGAAGTTTGGGCCTTCCTTTCTGGAGAGAAGCACAAGATAGGCTTTCTCGGTGACCAGGGCATCATCGGTTCTGAAGCTGTTCGAGAAATACCTGACGAGGCTTTGGAGCAGCTAGAACAGGAGGAAGCCGAACTTGGCGCTTGGATGCAAGCGGCACAGAGGCAAGCTTCCGTGGAGTCTACTAGCAAGAGCAGACCATCCAGTGAGGAGTCAAGTGGGAAACCTGACTCTGACAGCGGGGCAGGTTCCTCCAAGAAGCGAGCCCGCAGAAGTAAGAGGAGGAGGAGTCATCATCGCAGCAAGGGGCAGCATGAGGTCTCTCCTAACTTGGAAGTTCCTCTTACTATCAATGAGGATGTGCCAGTGGATGCTGACGAGCCTCCAGAGAAGAGAAGCCGAGAAGAAGAGACCGTTGGTGAAGGTATGATTCTTCCTTTTTCTCTTTCCATTTCTTTTCATGGGATTTTTTCCATGTTATGATTTGCTTCTTGTTCTCTGCTTTTCTTCTTCTTTTTTTTTTAGCAGAGGAGGACTTGGTGATGCCTGAGGTCCCAACCGATGAGGTGGTGATGGATCCTGTTGAGGCACCTGAAGAAGAACCGAGGGACTCTGGAGTAAATCCAGAATCTCCAATTGGTACGACTTCTTTTGCTCTTTTTTTTTTGAGTTTGTGAATTGGCTTGCTAACACATTTTTTTTGTCAGCTGACTTGCCACAGGATTCCGATGACTTTGAACCATCGATAGACGCAAATGTTGATGATGCTTCTGATGAGTTCATGGAGGAAGAAAGTGTTCCGCCAGTCGTCGAAGAAGGTATTTTGTAGTTATAACTCTGATAATGATTTTCAAACAGGGTCATATTCATACCTTTTTGTGTTTCCTTTGCAGGTTTTGAAGTGGCAGAGGAGGATCCGTCGCTTCCAGAGCAAGAGATGCCAGAGGTTGATCCAGAGGTAGAGATTCCTGGGACCAACTCTGACAATATTGAGGAGATTCCTCGCGCTGAGATTCCTTCCCGAGCAGGAGCAGCTTCAGCTGGAAAGAGTTCTTTTGTTACTCTTTCAACAGATGATGATATGAGTAGCCGACCAACGGAGTTGGGCGAATCTTCAGCTGGGCCATCTCTTCTTTTTGCGAAGAAGGTGGTGGTGCGAGTTCTGAGCTCTTGGATTGAGACTCTCTTTTCTGGGCACTTGGAAGCCGGATTTGGCATGATCCAGCATGTGCAGGAGATTCTCAGTGATGCTAAAAGAAGCTGGTACGGATGTCACAGGTGCCAGGGCGATCGTTGATAGGATCATTGCACTGGGTGACAAGTGGTTTGAGACCGTGAGTTTGGCTGATGACCAGTTCTTCAAGGAGATGTTCCTGGACCCCTGCTGATAAGGCTAAGTCTGACCTGAATGAGGCTACAGAAAGCAGGAAGCAAGCAGTCCGAAATAGTAACTTAGAAGAGCTAGCCATCATCAGGCTGACAGCATGACCTTAGCATCCTTGACAGGGAGGTCGATGAGGCCAGGAAACGTCTTGAGCATTTGCAGGCACAAGTCGCTGCCAAGTGGACTGCCATAATAAGAGGCTCGCGATAGGGAAGTGCCCTGATTCACCAGGTTGCAGATGCCGAACGGGTTCTCAAAAGGAAGTCTGATGAGGATGAACAATGGCAAACTGCTCGAGGTAAGCTTCCTGGTGTGAGAGAAGGGGTACAGCCCACTCCAGCATCTCATGGCAAGTTCCTGAAGACGCGTGCCTTGGAATCCTTGACGGCTGAGGCTAAAAGTTTGCTTGGGGAGCCTGAACTCTTGGCTGGAGACCATTTTTGATTGAGCTCCTGTATACAGAAAACCATCCTTCTCTCTTTTCTTTTTTTTTTGGTACCACTTGTATTTTTTTTTTTAGTACTTATTTTTTTGTAGTGTTTGTGAACACTTTCTTTTTTTTTTTTTGGTACCACATTGTATTTTTTTGGTACTTACTTTTTTTGTAGTGCTTGTGAACACTTTCTTTTTTTTGTTATCCTACGCTCACTTTAATCTTTTTGTGATAAAAGTAATTGCTAAATGGGATTTGATCAAAAGGTTGTCATTTTGTGAAAATCTTTTGTCAAGTGATTGTTTTGGCATGAAAACCAGGTATTTTGTTTGTGGCATGGAAGCCAATTTTGGCATGAGAGCCAGCTTTTCTTGTGGCATTGATAGCCGATTTTTTTTTTGTGGCATCTATAGCCATTTTGGTGGCATTGATAGCCGGTTTGTTTTGTGGCATCTAGCCGGTTTTTGGTGGCATTGATAGCCGGTTTTGTTTTGGTGGCATTGATAGCCGTTTTTTTTTTTGAAATCCAAGTTTTTTTTTTGTTGTGGCATTGATAGCCGGTTTTGTTTTGTGGCATTGATAGCCGGTTTGTGGCATTTATAGCCTGTTTTGTGGCATTTATAGCCGGTTTGTGGCATTTATAGCCTGTTTGTGGCATTTATAGCCGTTTGGTTTCAAAAAATGCAAGTATCGACTAAAAGTCGCCTCCCTGCTGAATGTTCTTGCAAGTATCGATGGAATGTCGCATCCTTGCTCATTCGGTTGCGAGTATCGATGGAATGTCGCATCCTCGCGGATTTGGGTGCAAGTATCGATGGAATGTCGCATCCTTGCTTTTCAAAAATTTTGGTTTTTGCGGGTACTGACTTGATGTCGTTTCCCCACGATTTTTGAAATTTGTGGTTTCTCTCGAACCTTTGGGTTATGGATATTCAACTGAAATGTTGCGTCTCCACAGTTTTTTAGGTTTCCTTTTTTTTTTGAACCTTTGAAATTTGGGTTGTGGATATCACTGAAATGTTGCATCTCCACAGTTTGGATTTTGCAAGTATCGACGAAAATGTCGCTCCCTGCGTTTTTGGAAGTGTCGAACGTGGTTCGCTTACTTCGAGTTGTGCGAGTATCGACTAAGCGTCGCTTCCTCGCAGGGTTTTTGAAAAACCATTTTTTTTTGTTGGTTAAAGACACGAGGGTCATAATTTTGACCTAAAACCATTTTGGCGGTAAAAGGCAGGGTGGACTAGGGTGAAAATCCCTGATCCGGATTTTGTTTCAAACCATGAATGTTGGGTTCAAGGGTTGAAAATTTTGGTCAAGTAGGGAAAGGTTCCTAAACTTGGATTTTTTTTTTTGTTTGAACAATGAAACGATGAAAGTAAGCATTGTTTTAGATTTCTAGAAATTTCAATATTTGACATGAAAATTCTAAAAAAAAAGGGTGGGTTTAACGAGCGTGTACCTAGAAACCGGTTTGGTCGTACAGGCATTGCTCTTACCCAGTGGGGTAAGTCTTCAAGGGTAGTACCGCTTTAAGAACTTGCCGTTGATGGGGCAGCATACATCTGTCACATTCCATGTTTAGGAGTGCGTATGCGCAGTTAGAGAAAACCTTGTCGATGACGTAGGGTCCCTCCCATTTTGGCTCAAATTTGCCTTTGGACTTGTGAGCGAAGACCATTGGGTCTTTTTTACCGCAAGAAACCAAGTCACTCTTTTGTAGGCACGTTGCCTGACCTTTTTTATCGAAAGATCCTGCCATACGTGCTTGGTAAAGTTCAATGCTTTGTTGAGCTTCGAGCCGTCTCTCATCGAGATTGTCCAGCTCATGGAGCCGCAATTTGACATTGCTTTCTTGAGTCATGTCATTTTGCAAGGATACCCTCAAGGAAGGAATTTGTACTTCCAAGGGCACGACAGCTTCGCATCCATAAACCAAGGAGAATGGTGTGCTATGGGTTGGTCCTCGAACGGTGGTTCGATAGGCCCACAAAGCTTCAGACATTTTGTCGCTCCAGTCTCTTTTGTGATTAGAGACAATTTTTTGAGGATTTTGCAGAGTGTCTTGTTGGAAGCTTCTGCTAACCCGTTTGCTGCCGGGATTGTATGGAGTCGAAGGACAGCTTTGAATTTGTATTTGTCGCAGAACCTGTAGAATCGATGATCCCGGAACTGTGGTCCGTTATCATGGACGAATCTTTTGGGTATTACCGAAGACGACAAATGATGTTGGTGCGTAGGAAGTGAAGGACTGATGAGGTCTTCATTTCGTTAAACGCAAATGCTTCTGACCACTTGGAGAAATAATCCGTAGCGGCGAAGATGAAGCGATGACCTTTGCTTGAAGGGGAGAAATAGGACCTATGATGTCCATACCCATGCTTCGAAAGGCCATGAGATCGCTGTAGGATGTAGCCATTCTGGAGGCATGTGAATGTAATCTCCATGAACTTGGCATTGTTGGAGCGCTTAGCAAATTGCATTGCGTCAGCTACCATGGTAGGCCAGTAATATCCCAACCTTTTTATCTGATCATAGAGCTTAGGTCCAGCCTGATGAGCTCCGCAAAGACCAGCATGAACTTCTTTGAGTGTTTCTTCAGCCTCTTGTTGTGACAAGCAGCGTAGAAGTACTCCGTTGAAGGATTTCCTGTAAAGGATTTTTGAAGGAATATCCAAATGGAAGCTTGGGGTTCGCCCTTTGGATGCTTACCCGTTCTTTTGGATCTTCAGGTAGGATTCCGAACATAATGTAATCAATGAACGGATCCCTCCAGTCACCATTGAAGTTTGAAGGATTGAAATCCGACTTCCGACCACTTGGTGGCATTCAGCAACTGCTTGGTGTGTGTTAAGAGGAGGAAGGATTCTTCTTTCGCACCACTGTGACTTGCATGTTTTCCCCTTCCTGGATTGCCATGGATGCGGCAAGTTCGGCTAGGGCATCTGCACGTATGTTTTTCACCTCTACGAATGTGGGTGATGTGACAGATGTCAAACTTTTGCAGAAGTGATTGTGCCTTGTTGTAGTAGGGCAGCAAATCTGGCTTCCTGACTTCAAATTTCTGATTCATCTGGTTGACGATCAGTTGAGAGTCTCCAAAGACTTCCAGCATAGTGATACCGGATTCGATGGCGAGTTCCAATCCTAAGATCAGAGCTTGATATTCAGCTGCATTGTTTGTGCATGGTTCCAGTAGCGAGAAAGCATGTGGAATCATGTATTTGTCGGGGCTAACAAAGAGGATGCCAACTCCCAAGATCAGCTGTCTTTTTTTCATTTGTCCTGGTTGCACCGTCAAAGTACATGTCCGAGGAGGCACTTTGTGAGAAAGTCTCCACATTGTAGACTGGTTCGTCTGGGAGATCATCTCTGAGTGGAGAATCTTTAGGCAATGGATGCTCTGCGAGGAAGTCCGCTAGAGCTTGCCCTTTGATTGCTTTTTGTGGTACATACCTAATATCAAATTGTGACAGAAGGATGGACCATTTTGCCAGTCGAGCATTGAGAGAACCTGCCTTTGTGACAAGGACCTTCAAGAGGTTGACCCTCGAGACCAGGTAGGCTGTGTTGGAAAGCAAGTAGTGATGCAGCTTTTGTATGGCGAACATCACTACAAGACATTCTTTTTCGACTGGAGAGTAGCGATGCTCTGCACCTACTAGCATGGGGCTGAGGTAATATAGAGCAGCTTCTTTTCTTTGATCATTTTCTTGCGCAAGCAGAGCTCCAGAGAGTGATCAAGGGCTCTTGTGTACAGATGAATGGTTTTCCAGTGGTAGGAGCAGCTAACACTGGAGGTTTTGTCAGGTATGACTTGATGTCTTGGAAAGCAGCTTCACAGTCAGCATCCCAGACAAAGTTTACACCTTTTTTCATCAACCGGGAGAATGGACGGCATTTCCCCGAAAGATTGGAGATGAACCGTCTGATGTAGGCTAATCTCCCTTGAAGCCCTTTGAGTTCTCTTAAGGTTCTTGGAGAGGGCATTTCTAGAATGGCTTTGACTTTTATGGGGTCAAGCTCTATTCCAGCTTTCCGAACTAAGAATCCGAGGAACTTACCCGACGAGACGCCGAAGAAGCATTTCAATGGATTCATTCGCAGTTTGTGTTTGCGAAGCCGGAGGAAGACTTCTCGAAGGTTTTCGAGATGATCTTCTTTTCTTTTGCTTTTGACGGCGAGGTCATCAACGTAACATTCAACCGTCTTGTGCTGCATATCTTGGAATATTTTCATCATAGCCCTCTGATATGTGGCACCAGCATTCTTCAGACCAAATGGCATGACAGTGTAACAATACACGCCAAATGGGGTTCGAAAGGATGTATGTTTTTCATCCTCAGGATGCATCTTTATCTGATTGTAGCCAGAGAAACCATCCATGAATGTCATTCGCTCGAATCCACAGGTATTATCAATCATTACCTCTGGTATGGGGAGCGGAAATTCATCTTTTGGGCATGCGCCATTTAGGTCTCTATAGTCAATACAGACCCTGATCTGCCCATTTTTCTTTGTCACGGGGACAATGTTGGCCAACCATTCAGGATGTTGTTCCTCACGGATGAAGCCGACGCTTTTGAGTTTTTGAACTTCTTGTTCAATTTTATCCATCACATCTGGACGGAATCTTCTTTGGCCTTGCTTGACAGGCTTGATGTCTTCTTGAAGATTGAGTTTGTGAACTGCTATTTTGGGGTCTAAGCCTGGCATTTCAGCATAAGACCATGCAAAGCAATCAATGAACTCACGAAGAAAAGCGATATACTCGGGTAACTCATCATCCATTATATTCTTGCTTATGAATACAGGACGTGGGTTATCTGGTGTTCCCAAGTCTATCTTTTGAACAGGATCTTCTGTTGGAAGGTTCGAAGGTGGTTCCTCCACAATATTTTCGGAGGCTTCCAGCTCAACGAACTTTTGGGGTTTCAAGGGCATTTCCAGACCAAGGTTTTGTTCCTTTCCACGAGTCTTCTTGATCGGTAATTTTCCCAAGGCTTGCTATGAGATGATCCCAATCGCCTGTTGAAACCGAGTCGAAGTAGGCTACTTCTTTTGGAGATGAGGGTTCTTCTGGGTCAGAAGTCCACACGTCTGTGCCATCGGACAACTCCTCTTCATTTCGGAGAAATCGTGCCAATTGGATGAGCTTCCTGGATCTTTGTCAGGTGACTCATCAAAGAGATATCCAGGGAGATCGATGTCTTCATGGACTTGAGATGTTGAGGCTTGGTCAGTATATTGACTTTTAAGCCTTTGTGTCAACTGTCTCAAGGGAGTGTCAGGATCATACCCTAACCCGTGTGAAGACTTTTCTACATAGCCGTAGAGTCTCCAATCTTCCAGCTGGCTTTTGGTCAAGACGGGCCCCAATGGCGTGAGAATACCGCGTCCTTCTCCCAAACCGACTGGGTTTTGAGCGTCATAGCCCATTTTCTTCATAATAGCTTGTGCCACAGAACTGTATAAGGATAGTTGAGGCGTAACTTTATTTTGGAAAGGTTCAAGCATGGAGTTTGATGAAGAAGCATCCGATCTATGGAAGAAGATCGGCTTTTCCTTTGCTGAAGTTGCTGGAACAACGAAGGAAGCTGACGTAGGATCTTCTATGTCAGAGGTTGTCTCCATTGGAGTAAGAGCAGGCTGAACTTGCTGAGTGTCAGCTTGGCTTGACGATGTGTCGTCTTCTGGCTCTGAATCCGAGTCCGTGTCTTGCATGATAGACACGAAAGAGACAACAAATTTTCCCCCGTGTCTTCACTTTAGGTTGTGATGACCAAAGGCTTTGAAGATTTGAGGGAGATGATGAAGGGAGTTTGAATGCTCTCTTCAGATTTACCGGATGGTTTGTTTTCTTCCGGTGATTGTTGAGGAGCTTTGCCTTTATCTTTCTGGAGATTTTCGGCAAAGGATGCTGTATGCTTCTCCTCTTCTTCTTTTTCACCTTCATACATCTGTGAGTCTGCGAAGTGGATTTCTTTACCTTTGAAGGGTTTTCTGTCCGCAAAGACTCGATGTATCATGCCGTCGTCGCCAACAAACTTGATGCATTGATGTAGAGTTGAAGGGACAACACCATTCTCATGGATCCAAGGGCGTCCGAGAAGGATGTTGTAGCATGAAGGGATCTTTATTGCATACACTGTGACCTCAGAGATAAGATCACCGATCTGCAATTTGAACCTGATTTTGCCGATAGGCCTTTGAGTACTCCCATCGTATCCAAAGATAGATACAGATGTGTGGCTCAGTTTGCTGGGTGGGATGCCCAACTCTTCAAGAGCCGATGTGGAGATAAGGTTGAGTGCAGAACCTGGGTCGATCTGAACTCTATGCATAGGCATTTCCTTGATATACCCTGTGAAGTACAGGGGTCGGTTATGCCTGGTTTCGCCAAGTAGGAGGTCATCCTTTGTGAAGGCGATGGTTGCACTGGCTGCTTTTTTAACCGAGAGGCATTCAATGCATGATCCCTCAGTTTTCTTCTTTTCTCCCTTTGAGGAGGCTTCTGAGTTTTTGACCCGGTAATCCAATTCAATTTGGAGGACTTGCGGGGCATGTTTGTCGACATCCTCATTCAGCTTTTGTAATTCCGAAATGAGATTATCACGAGTGTGCGGAGACATTCGCAACAAATCTAGGATGTGCAGACGTGCAGGTATGTGCTTGAAGTGTTCAATCAAGTCATACTTGAAAGCCTCCTTAGGGCCTGCATGTTCATCATTGTTGCCACTAGGGGCGCTTACAACATCTTTTCCCGAAGGATTTACATATGTAAAGGAAGATTGGTTGTAATTTTTGTGGTAATCCCGGCCAGAGCGGGTGCCTCTACCAACTTCGAGAGCTTCTTGAGAAGGGTCTTCGTTTGGAAGATTGTCTTCAGGATCAAGAGGCTGTCGTTTTTCATTTGCTGAGGATGTATAAGCAGCAAAGTTACCATCCTCAGTGATTGTGTTGCATGGAGCATTTTTCGGGAACAAGTCCTGAACAGCATCCAGCAATCTTTCTTCTTCGTTGACTAATTCATCGTCCCAAGCATCAATGGCTGGGAATTCTTCAAGTCAGGAAGGGTGTGAACTTTGAAGTCACAGCTCAGGAGAAGAAACCTGAGAGGGTGTCATCTCAGTGAAAGTCACATGAGACGAGGTGGCTCCAGAAGATATATTGCTAGGCGTCGCCGGAGTGTAAGTGCTCTCATCAGACGATGCTTCGGAAGAGCTATAATCCCGAATTATCACATTACAGGAAGCTCTGACGGGAGACGTTGCCTGATCGGAGTCAGACTCATCCTCGGATGTGAGAGGATCGTCTATCCAGCAATTTTCTCCATTTTCAGGAGTTAAGGAGGATTACCTGGTGGTCTTCAGGGACTTCAGGCTCTGGATTGCGAGGAGGCTCGGTGACGCGTTCTTGCTCTTATTCTAGAGCGAGTCGCTGCAAGATCCTTGCATATTCTTCAGATCAGGCATGGGAGCCGGATCTTCTTCTTCATCATCTCTTTGTGGCTCAACATTGTTGATTTCCACTGGGTAATGAGAGGTGCTGGGTCAGCAACATTTTCTTGTACAGCCTCTTGGTCTTCTTCATCATCAGACCAGGATCCTTGTGGCTGTAGGGGGTTATACCAGATTACTGGCATAAGTGAAGACTCAGTAACCCATTCTTCATCGAGAGAGATTTCTCCCTGTTTCAAGGGATTCCTCCCACTCATCTGTGTAGTTGGGTTCGAATCCATCATCGGTGTCGCTGGATTCGTATCCATCAATGGAGAATCCAACTACTGAATTGCAAGAGTATGATGCCTCCTGCATGGCTTCTTTAAATTGAGGTGGCATGAAATCACTAAGAGTGAATTTCCTTACCCCCTTTGAAGTCTCTGGAAGGGATGTTTTTGTTACCTCCAGTGAAGCGGTAGAGGAAGCCTCTGCCTTTTCTTTGACCTCTAGTTTTGGCTGGGTCTTCTCTTGCCGTTTGAGCTTGAGGAGATGTTTCCTAGCCTGCCTTCGCTGTTGAGCTGTAGGCTTTGTTTTCACAACCTCCCAATTTTCATTTTCCAGGAGATCGGGATGTACCCATATCGGTTGTCCGTCTGGTGTCGGGTAAGGAACCAGTTTCTCGGACGCTTCGATTGAGTTTATCACCTTGAAGGAAGTAGTGATCTTCTTCTTCGGTGATCTTGATATTTGTCCACATGTCACCATGTTGACGGAGGCAGACCCATAGTTTTTGTCAAAGGTGATGACTCCGTTTTTCCACATCTCATTTATTTTCTCTCTCACAACGAAGCATTGATTGAGAGGATGCGAGATCATCTGGTGGTATGGACAGTACCGAGGATCGTTGGTTTTGCCAACATCACCCGGTCTTTTTGGTTCAGGCAAGGTGAGCTTGCCGTTTGCCACAAGAGCCCCGAAGATTTCATCAACATCTTCATCAAACGGGTATTTCTTCTCTACTCGTTCTTTGAAGGCATCAGAGAGTTCAGGTCTCTTACCAGCAGCTTTGTTTTCAGCTTTCTTTGGTGGCTGAGGAGCTGACTTGGTCTGCACATTGAGGACCTCTTTCTTCTTTGGTTTAGAGGTTGCAATGGCGGTTGGCTCTTTTCTTGATGATTTCTGACTGTTGAGGTCTTTAATCACCGTTTCAGCTTCCATGGAAGCTTCTAGGAGTTCTCCCAGGTTTTTTGATTTGTTGCCGATGATCATGGAGCGGATTCTGGCTCTCATGTTGTTTCGGCAAATGTCGACTAGCGACGCTTGTGGCAATACATCAGAGCATTTGTATGCCATTGCTTTCCACTTGTGAATGAAGTCATATGTTGATTCATTCTCCCCCTGTTTTAGGCTGCACAGCTGAGCCATAGTAGCGGGATGATCTTCACCTTTGAAGTGAGTCAGGAAGCGTGTCTCTAGCATGGCCCAGTTTTGGATTGAGTCCTCCGGCAGAGTGGAGTACCAATCGAAGGCCGTACCTTTTAGGGTACTTGCAAAGAGGCGGATTTTGAGTGCATCTTGATCCGCGATAGCTCCCGTCAAGGATCTTGAAGTGGATGACGTGCTGTCTGGCTGATCCTTTCCCCGTATATGTTTGGAGAGTAGGATGCTTGAATTTGGTGGGGAACGGGACCGAGTCCATCCATAAGGGATATGGTGGCTTGATCCCATGCTCTTTGAGTATATCCTCTTCTTTTGCTTTGGCGAGGATACCGTCTACGTCCTTTTTGGTAAGGGCGCGTGACTCATTTTCTTCTTTATTTACCTCGTCGTCTTGATGATTCGGAGGAGGTTCATTGTTCGCCTGATTTTGGAAGGCGAGGAGAAGGTTTTCCATCAGAGTCTCAATCCTCTGCTGGCCTGTTCCAACTGCTGCATGCGGGTGATCGCATCTTCTGGAGGTGGATTGCGGGGTGGTGGCTCAGAATTTGTAGCCAAGACATTCATCCTTCGTGATTCGAACGAAGAAACTATCCTGGTGACTGAGCTGGGGCTCATTCTTTTTGAAGAAGAGCTTGTGGAAGGATCACTCTGCTGTCCTTTGCTTGAAGGAGCAGGGGATTCTTCTGAATGTCTTCTTGTCCTTGAGACGCTGCGGGTCATTGGACAGTCGGACATGGATTTTTGTTGCTGATTTTGGCGCCTTCTGGTTTTTCCAACCATATGGACGGCAGCAACTTGGTTGGGTCTTTCTTTTTCGACCCATTTAGGGAGAGACTTGAAGTGTGGGAGGCTGGGTCCTTTGCTTCTCGTAGTCTCTTTTGCCGGTATAACGCGCGGCGGCGTATACGGCGAGCAATTTGAGCTTCGGTCAGCTCTGACTGGGCTTTGACGATGAAGGATGTGCTCCCTCGGGCGCAGCAGCCGAGCCTGTTTTCTCTTGTAGCTGGGCAAGGACAGGATGCGAACCCTGTCCTTCGCCTGTTGCAGCGAAGCTTTGAATTTTTGAAGTTCGGCCCCTGTAGATATGAAGGGTCGAACTGCAGGTTTGTAGGCCTTAGCAGGTGCTTGTAGAGGCCTTGTGATGCATGATCTGATTTTGGGCTTGTAGGAACAAGCCGGCTCATGCTGGGATGACTTGGAAGTCGAGTCGGAGATGGGTCTCTCCTCTTTCATGTAGGCAAGAGGATAGAACTGGTTCTCCTTGAGTGGGGCCAGGAATGCTGGCTTGGTGGATGTTTGGGACCTTCTCTGTTTTGGTGAAGGTCTTGGGGACCAAGTCTTGGAATAGACCTGGTTGTTTGCAGGTTGAGGCTTCGTGGGGCTGCCACGGGCTTCAGGCCTTTTGGTGCTCGCCTTTGGTGTCATGGTGGTGACACGTTGAGAGGCGAGTTTCTGCTTCTTGGAGGGAGCAGTTTATTCCTCAGGAAGTGGGAATGGTCCCAGCGTCCCAAAGACGATAGTCCGGGGAGTCGAGGTCGACCCGGAGTTCAGAGAGTTACCGAGGGAGTTGACACTTCGGCAGCTGATGGGGCGCTTGTAGGTGCGCGTGGTTTGCTTCTGTTGAAGCATGAGTTGGTGCTTGTTTTCGTCGAAGTAATGGTTAGTGAAGCTGCCATTGTTAGTTTTCGAAAATTTCTGAAACAAGACCACATCCATTAGTAATCACAAGAATATAATGATCATAAATGAGAAGTTCTATGATTTCGTCTTTTCAAATTGCTCGAGGTAGATGACCCAAGCAATATGAGGAAGGCAAAATGCCATAGAAGGTACAATTGTTCTGATCGCAAGTATGGTAAGCCCAGAATGGGCATCCCAGTGACTGCTAGAAGCAATTGTGAACTTAAATTCGACTTATCGAGAAGCAGAGCTTGCTCGAGGTAAGAAGAATATAAAGTTGGAGTTACAGATGTGCCGGTCGCAATACAGTAGACCCTGAAAGGGCGTACTAGTACCGCTAGACACAAATGTTTTGAGACCGCATCTATGAGATGAGATTCTCTGTTTTGAAAGGTCAAGATTGGATTCATCAAAGAGAGCAGATGGTATTCCAATCTGAACACGGGCTCAGCGATTTCGCGAGCGCCAGTGCTCAGAAAGAAATGAACCATGATTTCTCGGATCTGAATCTAAAAATGACGAGTTTTTTTTTTTTGAAAGGCCAATATCGGGTTCATCAAAGAGGGCAAAAGGCACTCCAATCTGAACACGGGCTCAGCGATTTCCGCGAGCGCCAGTGCTCAGAAAGAAGAAGACCAAGATTTCTCCAATCTAAACCCAAAATGACGGAAGTTTTTTTTTTTTTTTTTTTGAAGATTTTTTTTTTTTTTTTTAAATCTTTTTTTTTTATTTATTTATTTATTTTTTATTTTATTTTTTTAAGATTTTTTTTTTGAAAAAATTTTTATTTTTTATTTTTTATTTTAAAATTTTTATATATTTTTTTTTTTAATTTATTTTTTTATATTTATTTAAAAGACGAGAGAGTACACATAGGCCTCCTAACCCGGTCTTATGAAATCTTGATTGATAGAATTGCCCCCAGGTAAGGGTAGGATTACTTAATGAACCCGTTTGGAGGACCCTTGCCTAGAACAGTCAAGCTGTCTCCACACTCTGGACAAGGCTTTTCTTTGAATCAACCATGATCAAAGAACACAGTTGGTTTAACCTTAGTGGTCTATGTCTTTTTTTTTTTATATATGTATATATATATTTTTTTTTATTTTTATGAATTCATCGAAGAGAAACCATGGCCCAAACCTTAGTCGAACAGGCTCAACATTTCTGCAAGCGCGATGAACGATAGGAACGGATCAAGGTTTCTCAATTTTGAATCCAAATTGAGAAATCTAAATTTTTTTTTTTTATATATCTATTATTTTTTTTGGATTTTTAATGAACTCATCGAAGAGAAACCATGGCCCAAAACCTTAGTCGAACACGGCTCGACGATTTCCGCACGCGCCGATGCCCGATAGGGAAAGGATCAAGGTTTCTCAATTTTGAATCCAAAATGAAAAATCTGATTTTTTTTTTGTTTTTTTTTTTTTGAAAAGAGAAAGAGTGGAAATAAATTCAAAGAATTAGAAATTTCCAAACAAAAAATCTCATCTCATTTTTTTTTAGATGCGGAATTCAACATAGGCCACCAATTATAAAGTAGCCAAGGAATCAAGAAAAGAAATAGAAGCATAGAGCAAAATATATGATATGCAAATATTTCATTTCTAGCATCGTGTTCTCAAATAAACGAGTCCCACCGGGTGATGCCAGCTTGATGGACCGCGCTCCGGATGCCCGGGTTCCTACCGAGGTCGGCGGACGTGGGAGTCCGTTGGGTCCGACCCTTTCGTAACCGGGGGGCAAGGGGGCGTGCATCAACGTTTATTTTTTTGTGGGTGTGCCAGATTTTCTATTTTTACTTGGAATTGCAAGTGGTGATCCGGAGATCAACCTTCGCAAGTAAAAAGGAAATCAACTTCTTTCAAGTTTTCCATTGCACATATATTTAAGAAAAGAGACATTTTTTGATTTGCCGTGAAAGGCGATTTTTTTGGCATTTATAGCCGATTTTGGCGTTTATAGCCGATTTTTGGCGTTTATAGCCGATTTTTGGCATTTATAGCCGATTTACAATTCTTATCAATAATGAAAGACAAGAGTTGTGATTTTTGTCTCTTTTAAAAAAATACAAACTACAATGAAAAGCAAGAAAAGGAGGATCTAACTTCTCAGGAGATTGTGGAGGACTCGTTTAGATTGACGGTCGCAAGCCATATGTGGGCTTCGCCATCATCCATGCAGATGAGAACAGAGGATGCTATTGATTCGCTTGGCTTGGCTATAACCTCAGGTTTTTAGAGGACAAAGACCAAAGGAAGGTCCTATGTCCAATAAAAAAGCCGAGTAGACGGGCTGAAAAGCCATATCTAAGCCATTGGAGGCAGGAGGAGAAGGCAAGGACCTTGGGGGGGGGGGTACCCCCCAAGGGACTTTTGTCACCTTGTTGCGGTGGCCGGTGTAGAACTTCCGCAGAGTTTTCTCTCTTTTTCCTTTCTCTGGATTTCTGTCTGCTGTGCTGTGATTTTTTCTCTGATGTTCTGATGTACTTCTTCTTGGAGAGCCCTCCTATTTATAGGCTTTTAGGTAGCCTTTTAGGTGGGTTTATGGGCTTTTATTGTCATTAAGCCGCATAATGGGAGGAGTTACAAAATTGAATTGTTTATTTTGTAACTCCTTTTTCTTGGCTTCTGATTGGCCGGAGGAGATTGAGGGCATTTAATCGCCTTTAATCGCCATGATGGGAGGAGTTTCATGGGTTAAATGCCATGAATCTCTTGACTTGTAACTCCCGAATGCTTGCTTCTGATTGGGCCGTCCAAAGAAATGGATTAATGACTGTAATAAAGTTAGTCAATTAATCGCATTAAGTGGTCGCCGAGCAGCTGAAGAGTCGCGGGCCGTGCCACGTCTTTTGAGATTCTTCTGTTGATGATCATCGATGGATCTTCATGTAGATCGACATCAGATGATCATGTAATTTCAGGTGTTTGTTGCCAACAGCGGGTCGGTGCCATCTGTCCTGTTGATTTCTCGATCGGTCGGGTAGAAAGCACACTTTTTTTGGTTGACCGAGGTGGCGATCAATACTGTCTTCGATACTCTTGATGACTTACCCGTGTTTTGGACGGATGTCAGAGGACTTGGTGTCTCAAAAGCATGAATTTTGGAAAGTACCAGAGGCTGGGCTCCTCGAATCGCGAAAAAAACGGCGAAAACCGGGGTTTCCGGGGCTTTCCCGGCGACCCCGGGTCCAATGGTCGCCGGCGACCCTGGCCCAGGGTCGCAGGGGTCTGCGACCCTGGGGGGTTTTCCCCCTTTCGTGTCCCGTTTTGCGTCCGCTTTTGCTTTTTCTTGATTCTTTTTTCTTCTGTACTTTTCCTTGACATTTTGACCATTTATTGGCCTGATTTCTTTGTAGGAAACCTGATGAGAATCCTTGCATTTTATTTTGCAAAGTTTCCAATTTCCTGAGAAAGCCGAAGACTTTGTCGCGCAGAGCTGCCGATTTTCCGTCAGAAGCTGAAACTAGGTCAAACGATGTCAGAATGACCTGAAATTTGGTGTGAAGCCTCCTGAGCAATAAATAAGACCAACCATAGGCTTTTGTTTGAGTTTTGAAGCCATTTGGGGTCCTATCACCTGTAGACTTGCTTTTTATGTCGCGGTTTGATGTGCGGTCAACCGATGTCCGATTGACTTGAAATTTGACAGGGAACCTATTGGAGTCATTTTAAGATGATCCATAGGCTCTGTCTTGGAAATCATGGTCCCGGAGAGCTTTTGCCGCCGAGAGCACCTTTTCGGCTGTCGGAGAAGCGAAGTTAGGCCAAATGATTTTGAAATGGCCCGAAACTTGTTGTGTACTCCTCTTTTGGCTGTCTGGAAGAATCTTGCAGTTTTTATTTGATTCTGACAAGATTTGATTTTGGAAGCAGCATTGCCTTTATGGCAGGTTGCGACTTCATGTAGCTCTTTGGATCTTGAAAAGGCAAAGTGACATTTTTGGTGTCAACAACCAACTACCCCTGTTTTGAGCCTCTGGTTGACATGGTTCCCGAGGTTATTTTTGGCTGAAATTCTGGGGTTTCAAAGTCCAACTATCATACTTTAAATCTGCTATTTTGTGGACAAAAAGATGAACGTTTACCTGGTTTTCAAATCGTGAACTTTTGTAACCCAGTTGGGTCAGTTCTACTGAACTGTGCAGGATTTTTCACTATTCACTTATCAGATCCGAATTTAGTGTTTCTAATCAGTTAATAATCTTGTGATTTTAGCAATAAAAACTTGTTCTAATGCAATTTCTAAATATGAAGTATGCACAAAGACACTTTCAAACCATATATTATGCAAATAACAAGAATAGAAAGTTTCTACTAAACATAGAAAGATGCAAGTTGAGTTTTTAAATCTAGAATTTGTAAATAAAAAAATTAAGAATATTAACTTGAAAATAACAACAAAAGGGGTGGAAAGAAAATAAAAAGCGGAAAAGTAGTACCAAAGATCTAGAAACTAGACAATCCTACAAGTATTGACAATGCGATGATAATGTCCTCTCTTCTCAGAGTAGGAAAAAAAATTGTGCAAGTGATTATTTGATGTTTCTTGACTTTTAATATTTTTATTTTATTTTCAAACCCTTGATCTAATCATGTGAAATATTATCTCCAATCAAAACACATAAAAGAACTAAAATAAGAAAATTAAATCACTTACATAGAAAGTTGCAAAATCAATCCAAGTAGTGTCTTTATTCCTTGATCTTTGAATACAAGAAATTAAGATTCTTCTCTCCTTTTCATTCTCTCAACATGGCCTCTCAACCTATGCCTAAAAGAATTAAAAGAAAGAAGAAGAAGAAAGGGAATTAGAGAGAAAGGGTGGATGGGAGTGGAATAGAGAGAGAGAGCCTCCAAAATTGCTACCAAAAGTGTTGCACAAAGTGATGGACGTCCAGCCCTCTTGGCTGGTTCCTTTTTATACTTTTTGCAAATATTTTTTTAGTAAAGAATCTCTCTTCTTTAGGGCTCTTGTTTCCTTGTGTAGAGATTCTAGCTTAGGCTCCAAGCTAGCTTCTTTCTTTGGAAAGACTTTTAAATTAGAGAGATCTCCTTCCCTTATTAGGTTTCTTGATGAACACACCTTCCTTTTATAATCCCAAGAATATCTCTAAAAATTGCATGATGATGTAGAGGGAAGAAACTTTCCAAATACTGAGATTTCATGCAATTCCCGCCTAAAACTATAGCAGTCAACTTCCCAAGGTCATATCTCCCTCAATATAGCTCTGATTTATGTAATCTTGGGTCCACAGATATCTACTCGAAAAGAGCTTTCCAACGGTGTCTAGATTGTGCCGATCCGACACTCGGTTTGAGAATTATGGCCATTTTAATTTGCTGCTCCATAAAAATCCGGGAATAATTGTGCACAAATGGAAGCTTCTATGTTGGCATCCAATGGTGTGTGTGGGGTCCATGTTGGACGTCCAAGGCATGCTTGGACTCTTTCCTTACTTGCTTATTTGACTTTCATTTGACCTCTCTTCTCAAATTTCATCAATGTGGGTCCCATGTAGATTTCTCCTACAAATTTAAAGAAATAAATTTATCATTAATTACATGTAAAAAAATAAACATGAATAATGCATGGGACCCTACATGTCTAATGATGCACCCAAATGACAAACTTTCCAAAAATAGCACATGGTGCCAAAAATAGCAAATATGCATTGATGAAGCCAAACACTAATTTTTGGGGTGATGAATGAGATGAAAAATCCTAATTTCACAAAAGTCATGCAATTCAATGAATTTTGACCAATTCTGACCATTTTCCAAAAATATCCCCAAATACATGTAATCATGAAATTAAGTACAATTCTATGCAATTAAACCTAATTAAGTCCACAAATGCTCATGAAATGATGACCTAATGACCTAATTTTGTGGACTTATCACTGACACATGACCTTAACATACTTGATAGGGAGGTCGATGAGGCCAGGAAACGTCTTGAGCATCTGAAGGGGACAAGTCGCTGCTAAGTGGGCTGCAATAACAGAGGCTCGCGACAGGGAGAGTGTTCTGATTCTCCGGGTTGCAGATGTTGATCGAGTTCTTGAAAGGAAGTTTCAAGAGAACAAACAATGGCAAACTACTCGGGATAAGCTTCCCGGTGTGAAAGAAGGGTTGCAGTCTTCTCTCGCATCTCATGGCAAGTTTCTGAAGAAGCGTGCCTTGGAAACTCTGACGGTTGAGGCCAAAAGTTTGCTTGAGGAGTTGAGATCTTTGCTGGGGACCTTTTTGGTTGAGCTCCTCATTTTTGTAGCAGAAACTATCCTTCTCTTTTTTTTTTTTGGTACCACATGTATTTTTTCGGTACTCTTTTTTTTGTAGTGCCTGTGAACACTTTTTTTTTGTAGTGCTTGTGAACACTTTCTCTTTTTTTTGTGGTATCACATGCATTTTTTTTTGTACTCTCTTTTTTTGTTTTCCCTACGCTCACTTAAATCTTTTTGTGATGAAAGCAATTGTTAAATGGGATGCTTCCTTTTTTTTTTTTTTTCCCTACACTCACTTAAATCTTTTTGTGATGAAAGTAATTGCTAAATGGGATTTGATCAAAAGCTCGTCATTTTGTGAAAATCTTTTGTCAAATGATTGTTTTGGCATGGGAGCCAGATTTTTGTTTGTGGCATGGAAGCTGGTTTTGTGGCATGAGAGCCAGCCCTTTTTTTGTGGCATTGATAGCCGAGTTTGTGGCATTGAAAGCCGATTTTTTTTTTTTTTTTGAAAACCAAGTTTCGATTTGTGGCATTGATGGCCGGTTTTGTTTTGTGGCATTGATAGCTGGTTTTGTTTTGTGGCATTTATAGCCGGTTTTGTTTTGTGGCATTGATAGCCGGTTTGTGGCATTTATAGCCTGTTTTGGTGGCATCTATAGCCGGTTTTGGTCTTTCAAAAATGCAAGGATCAACTAAAAGTTGCCTCCCTGCTGAATGGTCTTGCAAGTATCGATGGAATGTCGCATCCTTACTCATTCGGTTGCGAGTATCGATGGAATGTCGCATCCTCGCGGATTTGGGTGCAAGTATCAATGGAATGTCGTATCCTTGCTTTTCAAAAATTTTGGTTTTGCGGGTACTGACTTGATGTCGTTTCCCCATAATTTTTGAAATTTGTGGTTTTCTCGAACCTTTGGGTTATGGATATCAACTAAAATGTTGCGTCTCCATGATTTTTAGGTTTTTTCGAACCTTTGAAATTTGGGTTGTGGATATCAACTGAAATGTTGCCTCTCCACGGTTTCTTGGTTTTTTCGAACCTTGGAAATTTGGGTTGTGGATATCAACTGAAATGTTGCATCTCCACGGTTTTGGATTTTTCAAGTATCGACAAAATGTCGCTTCCCTGCGATTTTGGAAGTGTCGAACGTTCGCATGCTTCCGATTTGTGCGAGTATCGACTAAGCGTTGCTTCCCCGCGGTTTTTGAAAAACCATTTTTTTTGTTTAAAGACACGAGGGTCATAAGTTTTGACCTAAAACCATTTTGGCGGTAAAAGACAGGGTGGACTAGGGTGGAAATCCCTGAATCCAGATTTTGTTTCAAACCATGAATTTTGGGTCAAGGGTTGAAAATTTTGGTCAAGTTAGGGAAAGGTTCCTAAACTTGGAATTTTTTTTAAACAATGAAAGTAAGCATTGTTTAAATTTCTAGAAATTTCAACATTTGAAATAAAAATTCTAAAAAGAGTGGGTTTAGCGAGCGTGTACCTGGAAACCGGTTTTGGCCGTACATGCATTGCTCTTACCCAGTTGGGTAACTCTTCAAGGGTAGTACCACTTTAAGAACTTACCGTTGATGGGCAGCATACATCTGTCACCTTCCATGTTTAGGAGTGCGTATGTGCCGTTGGAGAAAACCTTGTCGATGACGTAGGGTCCCTCCCATTTTGGCTCAAATTTGCCTTTGGACTTGTGAGCGAAGACCATTGGTCTTTTTACTGAAAGTCCGGGAGATCCTAACCCTAGAGGGGGGGTGAATAGGGTGATCTACAAATAGTGACCAACTATGACCAATTTTAACTTAATTAACTCAACTAGTCACATGTGATGATTAACAAATAAAAATGCGGAAGCTAAACAAATACAATCACCACAACACAAGATTTATAGTGGTTCGGCCTCAATGCCTACATCCACTACCGGCTTGTGTTCCTCACACCCCACCGGATTTCCACTATTATGCTTTTCAAAAGGCTAAGCAATAACCTCTACAATATGCTTTCCAAGGATAAGCAATAACTTTACAATGTTGTTTTTCTAGGCTAAACAACAACCTATAAACAATGCTTTTAAATGGCTAAGCAATAACCTTACAACAATAGATTTTTCTCAAAGAAAGTGTCTTCACAAAACACTCTAAGAGATTACAATTTAAGCTCAAATAAATTACCTCTAAATAGGCGGATGTGAAAGTGAAAAACTAACTCACACAACACTCTATGAAATGCAAAGATGTATGCTCATGATGTGTGTGTGTGAATACTTCAATCAAGTTAAAAATGCAAGGTCAATCAATTTATGCTAATAGCATTTAAAAGTTTAATGCACATAAAAAGATATGATTGAAGTGTAATGCAAATCACTTGTAGAAAATGCAAACTTGTTAATGATTATGAAAATCAAAATGTCACAAGTTGAATGAAACTAATTAAGATTAAAACAAGTGATGCATGTTCAATGTTGTTTTCAAAAATAAATTAGTTTAACTAAACTTAAAATAGATTGAAAACAACAAAGAGGATTCAAACAAGTTATAGAAACATGTTATTAAGGAAATCAAAGATTTTGACTAAACATGTTTAAGAAGTTTTCTAAAATAACCTTGATTTGAATCTAAGTGAAGAATCCAATAAAATCAAAGATTATAAGAAGAATGGATTCAACACATCATAGTTATCATGCTATTAAACATTTCCCAAAGATTTAAACAAAGCATATAACATATGATTAGTTTAAGCAAAGCTTACTTAGAGATTTAACTTCATTAATCCAAGCTTGAGCTTTACTAATGACCCTCTTGGTCTCTCTTAGTTCATCCCCTTTATCTTCTCTCCAAACTCCTCAAAGATGGCTTGGAAGTTCCAAAATGTTCAAGTACCCTTTTCTCATGGGAATGAACTCATATTTATACTCAAAAAGTGAGTATCAGCGTGTCTTCGGTCGACCCCATACCATCCCCGGTCGACCGAATACAAATGGTCACAAATATGACCGTTGGAGAGCCAACGGCCCTCTGCCCGGTCGACCTGCAGTGTGCCAGGTCGACCTGGTCCATGGGCAGGTCGACCTGGTACACTGCAGGTCGGCCCTGGGACCAGAATTCCCATTTTTCTCATATATCGAAGTGATTTTTGAGGGGATTCTTTTGGGCCATTAAATCAAGCATGGAAACATGATTTTAAATCATTCTAAGAGGTTTAAAAACATAAAATATAAAAAGCCAAAAATGATTAGAAAGTTTTAAAACCATAGGCTTGCTTGATTTATAAAACTCTTTTTCAAATTAAATTGCATCCAAGATGAAAACCAAAACATGCATGAAACATAGGATTTACAAGATTTAAAACAATGCATGTGTAAATTAAGATTTCAAGAATTTCTAAATCAATGCATGTGTGAAAATTCATGAGATGAATAAAATGCTAATGCATCCATCAAATTGCAATAAACAAAATCCTAACATTTACCGCAAGAACCAAGTCACCCTTTTTGTAGGCGCGTTGCCTGACCTTTTTGTCGAAAGATCCTACCATGCATGCTTGGTAAAGTTTAATGCTTTGTCGAGCTTCGAGCCGTCTCTCATCGAGATTGTTCAGCTCATGGAGTCGCAATTTGACATTGCTTTCTTGAGTTATGTCATTTTGCAAGGATGCCCTCAAGGAAGGAATTTGTACTTCCAAGGGTACGACAGCTTCGCATCCATAGACCAAGGAGAATGGTGTGCTATGGGTTGGTCCTCGAACGGTGATTCGATAGACCCACAAAGCTTCAGACAGATTGTCGCTCTAGTCTCTTTTGTGACTAGAGACCATTTTTTTGAGGATTTTGCAGAGTGTCTTGTTGAAAGCTTCTACTAATCCATTTGTTGCCGGATTGTATGAAGTCGAAGGACAGCTTTGGATTTTGTATTTGTCGCAGAACCTGTAGAATCGATGATCCCAGAATTGTGGTCCGTTATCATGGACGAATCTTTTAGGTATGTCGAAATGACAAATAATGTTGGTACGCAGGAATTGAAGGACTGATGAGGTCTTCATTTCGTTGAGCGCAAATGCTTCTGACCACTTGGAGAAATAATTCGTACCGGCGAAGATGAAGTGATGACCTTTGCTTGAAGGGGGAGAAATAGGACCTATGATGTCCATACCCCAGGCTTCTAAAGGCCATGAAATCGCTGTAGGATGTAGCAATTCTGGAGGCATGTGAATGTAATCTCCATGAACTTGGCATTGTTGGTAGCGCTTAGTAAATTGCATTGCGTTAGCTACCATGGTAGGCCAGTAATAACCTAACCTTTTTATCTGATCATAGAGCTTGGGACCAGCCTGATGAGCTCCGCAAAGACCAGCATGAACTTCTTTGAGTGTTTCTTCAGCTTTTTGTTGTGACAAGCAGCGTAGAAGTACTCCGTTGAAGGATTTCCTGTAAAGGATTTTTGAAGGAATATCCAAATGAAAGCTTGGGGTTCACCTTTGGATGCTTACCTGTTCTTTTGGATCTTCAGATAGGATTCCGAACATAGTGCAATCAATGAACGGATCCCTCCAGTCGCCGATTGAAGTTTGAAGGATTAAAATCCGACTTCCAACCACTTGGTGGCATTCAGGAACTGCTTGATGTGTGTTAAGAGGAAGAAGGATTCTTCTTTCGCATACTGTGATTTGCATGTTTTTCCCTTCCTGGATTGCCATAGATGCGGCAAGTCCAGCCAGGGCATCTGCACGTATGTTTTCACCTATATGAATGTGGGTGATGTGACAAATGTCAAACTTTTGCAGAAGCAATTGTTCCTTGTTATAGTAAGGCAACACATCAGGCTTCCTGACTTCAAATTCCTGATTTATCTGGCTGATGATCAGTTGAGAGTCTCCAAAGACTTCCAGCATGGTGATACCGGATTCGATGGCGAGTTCCAATCCTAGGATCAGAGCTTGATATTTAGCTGCATTGTTTGTGCATGGTTCCAGTAGCGAGAAAGCGTGTGGAATCATGTATTTGTCAGGGCTAACAAAGAGGATGCCAACTCCCGAGATCAGCTATCTTTTTTCATTTGTTCGAGTTGCACCGTCAAAGTACATGTCCCAGGAGGTATTTTGTGAAAAAGTCTCCACATTGTAGATTGGTTCGTCTGGTAGATCATCTCTGAGTGGAGAATCTTTAGGCAATGGATGCTCTGCGAGGAAGTCCGCTAGAGCTTGCCCTTTGATTGCCTTTCGTGGTACATACCTAATATCAAATTGTGACAGAAGGATGGACCATTTTGCCAGTCGGGCATTAAGAGAACCTGCTTTTGTGACAAGGACCTTCAAGAGGTTGACCTTTGAGACCAGGTAGACTGTGTTGGAAAGCAAGTAGTGACGTAGCTTTTGTACGGCGAACATCACTGTAAGACATTCTTTTTCAACTGGAGAGTAGCGATGCTCTGCACCTACTAGCATGCGGCTGAGGTACTATAGAGCAGTTTCTTTTCTTTCATCATTTTCTTATGCAAGCAGAGCGCCCAGAGAGTGGTCAAGGGCTCTTGTGTACAAGATGAATGGTTTTCCAGTGGTAGGAGCAGCTAACACTAGAGGTTAGGTCAGGTATGACTTGATATGCAGCTTCACAGTCAACATCCCAGACAAAGTTTACACCTTTTTTCATCAACCGGGAGAATGGACGGCATTTCCCCGAAAGATTGGAGATGAACCGTCTGATGTAGGCCAATCTCCCTTGAAGTCCTTTGAGTTCTCTCAAGGTTCTTAGAGAGGGCATTTCTAGAATGGCTTTGACTTTTATGGGGTCAAACTCAATTCCAGCTTTCCGAACTAAGAATCCGAGGAACTTACCCGACGAGACGCCGAAAAAGCATTTCAAAGGATTCATTCGCAGTTTGTGTTTGCGAAGTCGGAGGAAGACTTCTTGGAGGTCTTAGAGATGATCTTCTTTTCTTTTGCTTTTGACGGCGAGGTCATCAACGTAACATTCGACCGTCTTGTGCTGCATATCTTGGAATATTTTTATCATAGCCCTCTGATATGTGGCACCAGCATTTTTCAAACCAAATGGCATGACAGTGTAGCAATACACGCCAAATGGGGTCCGAAAAGATGTATGTTTTTCATCTTCAGGATGCATCTTTATCTGATTGTAGCCAGAGAAACCATCCATGAATGTCATTCGCTCGAATCCACAGGTATTATCAATCATTACCTCTGGTATAGGGAGCGGAAATTCATCTTTTGGGCATGCGCCATTCAGGTCTCTATAGTCAATACAGACCATGATCTGCCCGTTTTTCTTTGTCACGGGGACAATGTTGGCCAACCATTCAGGATGTTGTTCCTCACGGATGAAGCCGGCGCTTTTGAGTTTTTGAACTTCTTGTTCAATTTTATCCATCACATCTGGACGGAATCTTCTTTGACCCTGCTTGACAGGCTTGATGTCTTTTTGAAGATTGAGTTTGTGGATTGCTATTTTGGGGTCTAAGCCAGGCATTTCAGCATAAGACCATGCAAAGCAATCAACGAACTCACGAAGAAAGGCGATATACTCGGGTAACTCATCATCCTTTATATTCTTGCTTATGAATACAGAACGTAGGTTATCTGGTGTTCCCAAGTCTATCTTTTGAACAGGATCTTCTGTTGGAAGGTTCGAAGGTGGTTCCTCCACAATATTTTCGGAGGCTTCCATACCAAGGTTTTGTTCCTTTCCACGGGTCTTCTTGATCGGTAATTTTCTCAAGGCTTGCTATGAGATGATCCCAATTGCCTGTTGAAACCGGGTCGAAGTAGGGTACTTCTTTTGGTGATGAGGGTTCTTCTGGGTCAGAAGACCATAAGTATGTGCCATCGGACAACTCCTCTTCATTGTCAGAGAAATCGTACCAATTGGATGAGCTTCCTGGATCTTTGTCAGGTGACTCATCGAAGAGATATCCAGGGAGATCGATGTCTTCATGGACTTCAGATGTTGAGGCTTGGTCAATAAATTGACTTTTAAGCCTGTGTCAACTGTCTCAGAGGAGTGTCGGGATCGTACCCTAGCCCATGTGAAGACTTTTCTACATAGTCGTAGAGTCTCCAATCTTCCAGCTGGCTTTTGGTCAAGACGGGCCCCAATGGCGTGAGAATACCGCGTCCTTCTCCCAAACCGACTGGGTTTTGAGCATCGTAGCCCATTTTTTCATAATAGCTTGTGCCACATAACTATATAAGGATAGTTGAGGCATACCTTCATTTTGGAAAGGTTCAAGCATGGAGTTTGATGAAGAAGCATCCGATCTATGGAAGAAGATCGGTTTTTCCTCTACTGAAGTTGCTGGAATAACGAAGGAAGCTGACGTAGGATCTTCTATGTCAGAAGCTGTCTCGGTTGGAGTAAGAGCAGGCTAAACTTTGGCTTGACGATGTGTCGTCTTCTGACTCTGAATTTGAATCCGTATCTTGCATGATAGACACAAAAGAGACAACAAATTTGCCCCCAGACTTTTGCTTTGCCTTCTTCACTTTAGTTGTGATGACCAAAGGCTTTGAAGGTTTGAGGGAGATGATGAAGGGAGTTTGAATGCTCTCTTCAGATTTACCGGATGGTTTGTTTTCTTCCGGTGATTGTTGAGGAGCCTTGCCTTTATCTTTCTGGAGATTTTCGACAAAGGGTGCTGTGTGCTTCTCCTCTTCTTCTTTCTCACCTTCATACATTTGTGAGTCTGCGAAGTGGACTTATTTACCTTTGAAGGGTTTTCTGTCTGCAAAGACTCGATGTATCATGCCGTCGTCACCAACAAACTTGATGCATTGATGTAGAGTTGAAAGGACAACACCATTCTCGTGGATCCAAGGGCGTCCGAGAAGGATGTTGTAGCATGAAGGGGTTTTTATTGCATACACAGTGACCTCAGAGATAAGATCACCGATCTGCAGCTTGAACCTGATTTTGCCGATAGGCCTTTGAGTACTCTCATCGTATCCAAAGATAGATACAGATGTGTGGCTCAGCTTGCTGGGTGGGATGCCCAACTCTTCGAGAGCCAATGTGGAGATCAGGTTGAGTGCAAAACCTGGGTCGATCTGAACTCTGTGCATAGGCATTTCCTTGATGTACCTTGTGAAGTACATGGGTCGGTTGTGCCTTGTTTCGCCAAGTAGGAGGTCATCCTTTGTGAAGGCGATGGTTGCACTGGCTGCTTTTTTAACCGAGAGGCATTCAATGCATGATCCCTCAGTTTTCTTCCCTTTGAGGAAGCTTCTGAGTTTTTGACCCGGTAATCCATTTCAATTTGGAGGACTTGCAGGGCATGTTTGTCGACATCCTCATTCAGCTTTTGTAATTCTGAAATGAGATCATCACGAGTGTGCGGAGACATTCGCAATAAATCTAGGATGTGCAGACGTGCAGGTATGTGCTTGAAGTGTTCAATCAAGTCATACTTGAAAGCCTCCTTGGTGCCTGCATGTTCATCATTGTTGCCACTAGGGGTGCTTACAACATCTTTTCCCGAAGGATTTACATATGTAAAGGAAGATTTTTTGTAATTTTTGTGGTAGTCCCGGCCAGAGCGGGTGCCTCTACCAACTTCAAGAGCTTCTTGAGAAGGGTCTTCGTTTGGAAGATTGTCTTCAGGATCAAGAGGCTGTCGTTTTTCATTTGCTGAGGATGTATCTGCAGCAGAGTTGCCATCCTCAGTAATTGTGTTGCATGGAGTATTTTCTGAGAACGAGTCCTGAATATCATACAGCAACCTTTCTTCTTTGTTGACCAATCCATCGTCCCAAGCATCAATAGCTGGGGATTCCTCAGTCAAGAAGGGTTTGAACTTTGAAGTCATAGTCTCAGGAGAAGAAACCTGAGAGGGTGTCGTCTCAGTGAAAGTCACCTGAGATGAGGTGGCTCCAGAAGATACATTGCTAGGTGTCGCCGGAGTGTAAGTGATCTCATCAGACAATGCTTCGGAAGAGCTATAATCTCGAATTATCACATTACAGGAAGCTATGACAGGAGTCGTTGCCTGATCGGAATCAGACTCATCCTCGGATGTAAGAGCATCGTCTATCCAGCAATTTTCTCCATTTTCAGGAGTTAAGGGAGGATGTACCTGATGGTCTTCATGGACTTCAGGCTCTGGATTGCGAGGAAGCTCATTGACACGGTCTTGCTCTTGTTCTAGATTAGGCATGGGAGCCAAATCTTCTTCTTCATCAAATCTTTGTGGCCCAACATAGTTGATTTCCACTGGAGCAATGACTGGTGTTGGTTCAACAACATTTTCTTGTACAGCCTCTTGGTCTTCTTCATCATCAGACCAGGATCCTTGCGGCAGTAGGGGTTATACCAGATTACTGGCATAAGATGAGTATCAGGAACCCATTCTTCATCGGAGAGATATTCTCCTGTATCAAGGGATTCCTCCCACTCATCGGTGTAGTTGGATTCGAATCCATCATCAGTGTCGCTGGACTCGTATCCATCACTGGAGAATCCAACTACCGAGTTGCAAGAGTATGATGCCCCCTGTGTGGCTTCTTTGAATTGAGGTGGCATGAAATCACTAAGAGTGAATTTTCTTACCACCTTTGAAGTTTCTGGAAGGGATGTTTTTGTTGCCTCCAGTGAAGCGGTAGAGGAAGCCTCTGCCTTTTCTTGGACTTCTTGTTTTGGCTGGATCTTCTCTTACCGTTTGAGCTTGAGGAGATGTTTCCTAGCCTGCCTCCGCTGTTGAGCTGTAGGCTTTGTTTTCACTGTTAGTTTTATGGACTCAATCCAGTAGATGATATAATGAATTGATTAAATTCTTTATTTATTCATATATTCATGCTTACTTTTCATGAGATGAATGGTGATTTATTATATACATGCACATAACCAATACGAATGACATGATGGTTCATGAGATGAACCAGAGTCCACAAGTATATTAGATGTAACACATGTGTATGGATGAGATCCACATACGGGAGACATGTGTGAAAAATCTTATACTTAAATATCTTCACAACCAGTGATGAGACTGGACATCTCATACTGACAAGGTTGCAGCACTTTGATCACTATGAGATAGTGTGATTTGTCTCGATCATCAGAATGTAAGATTCTGGATCAAAGTGCTTGTACATTGGATGTATTGAAGGACCATGAGAAGCACCTTATAAACACTGTCTTTACTTTAAGCTCTGCTCTCATAATTCCCTAGCAATAGGCTCTTAATCCAGAGACATTAATGAACTCAAGTTTCTATCTATTCATTTGCTTTGAGTCACCAATGAATGAGGCCAACTGTAGGTCAACACCTCGGTGATTTGGTTACGTGGTAGTAGAGCTGTGGGAACATTCAATGGTCAAGATGGAATCTATCTCTAATATCCCCTTGTGCCAATTAATAGATTTATCATTGGTAAGTGCGCACCCATTCCGATTAGGAGTTAATTGGAAAGGTACCTATTGATCATTATAATTAATTGGGGCTCAAGGATAATAAGATATGGATCTAGTTTGGAAGACAGGTCCAATTGATCCATGAATATTGATAGAGAGGTCTACTTATGGTAATTGTTGGAATTTGAGATGACTTGAGAAGCTTTATGAAGAATTGAAATGATTAGTATCTCAAGCATTGTTTTGAGTTGGAATTATTGTCAACACAATGTCACAAGCATGATGATAATAGGTTGGTGTTGATAGAGCTTAAAAGAAATCAGAGTTGAAACAGTTCAGGAATTCAGAATTCCTGAAGCAGAGTGGTCGGTCGACCGGGCACCCCATGCGGTCGACCGAGTAAGAGAAACCTGCAGAAAAAAGTTTCAGGAAGCTCCCAGTTATTTTCGTGACACAGTGTGTCGTCGGTCGACCGGGACCCCAGGATGTCGACCGAGCACGATAGTTGTCTGCTTCCAGACTGTGTATGATGTCGACCGAGCAAGGTAGGATGTCGACCGAGCACGGGAACCAGAGTTGCGCAGAAACAGAAGTCTTGCACGAAAATTCAGGATTCTCATCTATTCCGTTTGGGACTCTTTCTAAACGAATTGTAGCTTATTCTGAACACTCTTAAGGGTTATCATAACCTATATAAAGGCATGTTTGGTTCGTTTTTAATAAGACACCAGAGAGAGAAGAAGAGAAGAGAAAAGAGAAGAAAAGAGAGAGAGTTTTGGAGAGAAGAGAGTGCTGTTGCTGTGTGCAGTCTTGTTACAAGTTTCTACAGCAAGTGTGGACGAGGATGTGCTCTTGAAGATGATGTTTCGTCCATAAGATAAGTGTGTTGGAATTTGAGATGACTTGAGAAGCTTTATGAAGAATTGAAATGATTAGTATCTCAAGCATTGTTTTGAGTTGGAATTATTGTCAACACAATGTCACAAGCATGATGATAACATTTTGGTGTTGATAGAGCTTAAAAGAGAAAACAGAGTTGAAACAGTTCAGGAATTCAGAATTCCTGAAGCAGAGTGGTCGGTCGACCGGGCACCCCATGCGGTCGACCGAGTAAGAGAAACCTGCAGAAAAAAGTTTCAGGAAGCTCCCAGTTATTTTCGTGACACAGTGTGTCGTCGGTCGACCGGGACCCCAGGATGTCGACCGAGCACGACAGTTATCTGTTTCCAGACTGTGTATGATGTCGACCGAGCAAGGCATGATGTCGACCGAGCACGGGAACCAGAGTTGCGCAGAAACAGAAGTCTTGCATGAAAATTCAGCATTCTTATCTATTTCGTTTGGGACTCTTTCTAAACGAATTGTAGCCTATTTTGAACACTCTTAAGGGTTACCATAACCTATATAAAGGCATGTTTGGTTCGTTTTTAACAAGACACCAGAGAGAGAAGAAGAGAAGAGAAAAGAGAAGAAAAGAGAGAGTTTTGGAGAGAAGAGAGTGCCGTTGCTGTGTGCAGTCTTGTTACAAGTTTCTACAGCAAGTGTGGACGAGGATGTGCTCTTGAAGATGGTGTTTCATCCATAAGATAAGTGTCTCTCTGTTTATGCTTTAATTTTCAATTTGTAAGGGATTGAGAGGGAGAGATTGTAGAGGGGAAGGGCTATAGAAAAAGGTTTCTATTCTTATTCTGTAGAACATCAAGTTGGTGCTTGGTGTCTGGGGTTTGGTGATCCTATCTATTGGTGCAGATAAATTGTAAAGGGAGTCGGTGCTTCCTAGATAGTTGGTGCTATCTGAAACTCAAGGGAGTAGGTGCTTCCTAGATAGTTGGTGCTATCTGAAACTAAGGGTTGGTGCTCTTTGTCGTTGGTGCGACTAAATAGATTCAGATCTGTTCCGGATTGGTGTTCGGACAGTCTTTGAACCGTGGACGTAGCCTTTCGGTGAACCACGTTAAATCTGGTGTCCTTGTGTGATTTGATTTGCTTTTGTTGTTAAATTGGACCTGTTTTTAAAGAATCACTGATTCACCCCCCCCCCCCTCTCAGTGATCGCGATATCTAACAATTGGTATCAGAGCGTAAGGTTCCCTTGAAAAGCTTAACACGCTAAGGGTGATCTCTTGTCAAATCACATGGCAACCAATACAGGGAATAAGAAAGCACCTTTGTTTGATGGTTCTAATTACTCCTTCTGGAAGATCAGAATGCAGGCTTTCATTAAGTCACTTGGCTATGATGTCTGGGAGACTGTCAGAGTCGGTTACAATATTGCCATTGTACCCAATGATGCTGCAACGAAGAAGTTAGCAGACAACGACTCTAAGGCGCAGAATGCACTCTTTAGTGGCCTTGTGGACAGCGAGCTGGTCAAAGTAATTGCATGCAAAACAGCCAAGGAAATATGGGACAAGTTGAAAAGCATTCATGAAGGAGATGAGAAGATCAAAGAAGCAAAATTGCAAACCCATCGCTCTCAATTTGAATCTCTTCGCATGGAGGAAAGCGAGAATGTTGACGCATATTTGCAACGAGTGAATGAAGTCACGAATGACATTCGTGGACTAGGGGAGGAGATTAAAGAACCAGTCATCGTCAAAAAGGTCCTAAGATCTCTTCTTCCCCGGTTTGATTCAAAAGTCTCAGCCATAGAAGAAGCCAAAGATCTGAATGAATTTTCCATGGATGAGTTGCATGGTTCACTCACTGCCTATGAGATGCGCATAGGTAAGACGTCTTCATCTAATAGAGAAGCGGCCTTCAAAGTTCAGAAAAAGGGAAAAGAGACTGCTGGTCATGATTCTGATACTGATGATGATGAGCTTGAGGCTCAATTTGTTAGAAAGCTGAAGAAAGGAAGCAATGGAAAGTACAAAGGGAAGCTACCCTTTAAATGCTTCAATTGTGGCGGTGTTGGTCACTTTGCTGCGAAGTGTCCGCTGAAAGAAAATAATGATGATGACTCTTATGTTGATAAGAGTAAGTGGAAGAAAAATTTTAGAAAGAGGGGCAAAGCAAAAAGCTTCATCAGTCAATATAATGACAGCACGTCTGAAACTTCAGACGATGATGAATCAGCCGAGGCAACTGAAGCTCTCTTCATGGTTACCGTTGAAGAAGAAGAGGAGCAAGAGCCGGAAGAGGAAGAGGAGGCTGAGGTCAATCTCGAAGAAGAACTCATTGCCGCACTTGAGGAGCTTAGCATGGAACGAAAAACAAGTAAGAAAAATCTGAAACTTCTTCATGAATCTGAAAGTTCAATTATTGCTTTGAAAACTCAAGTTGAAGAATATAAAAGAATGGTGGAAGTCCTTCAAAATCAAATAAGTATAAAAAAGGAAGAGGCTATGAAACTTGAAACTGAAATCGCTAGAGCAAAGGCTGAAAACTTGGAAAATAGCCGAAAACTCAAAGCACTCCAAGCGATTGAAGGGACAAAGAAACTCAATGAAATTCTGAAAGTTCAAAAGCCATTCCATAATAAATTTGGTATTGGATTTGAAACCGGAGAGTCCTCTAAAGCTGCATCTTCTTTGTTTATGAAACAAAGTGCCATACCTCTCAAGGCTACAAAGCTTCAAATTCAGCCTAGTATTGAGATGGTCAATAAGAAAAGGGTTGTGGAGTTTAACCAGCCACCTAAGAAAGGAAGAATGTTCAGATTCTATGGTTATTGCTATCATTGTAATAGATATGGACATAAAAGAGCTGATTGCAAATTCTATGTTAGAAACAGCCCGTTTGTGACTAGGAACCCTTTTTCAATCCTAAACAGCCACAAAATTGAGTGCTATATGTGTCATAACTATGGACACTTGGCTAGGGATTGTAGGTTGCCTATAGCTAACCAATTTCAGGTTGAAAAGAAACCCAAGTTAGTTAAGGCATGGAGGGCAAAGAAAAGGGAAGGTAATTCCAAAGAAACTCTCATTGTGCAAACGGCATTCAATGCACAAAAGAAGACAGCACCATGGGTCCTTGATAGTGGTTGTTCAAGCCATATGACAGGTGATAAGGAAAAATTTGTCAAATTACAGCACTATGAAGGCGGATCAGTGAAGTTTGGTAACAATGATGGTGCCAAAATCTGCGGAAAAGGTGTTGTTCAGCTAAAGGCAAACAAGATCAGATCAGACGAGGTCTTATATGTGTCTGGACTAAGACACAACTTGCTTAGTGTGAGCCAGATCTGTGACAAAGGCCACGAAGTTGTCTTCACTAAGAATGGTTTTGCTATCAAGAAGTGTAGCAACGGCAAAACAGTGGCTACTGGATCTAGGACTGCTGGAAATCTCTATACATTGTCAGATGGAGCTGAAAAGACTTGCTTGATGAGTCGGACAGAGGAAAGTTGGTTGTGGCACAAACGCCTTGGGCATCCTAAACTTTGATAACATGTCAAAGATTTGCAATTCAAAGGCTGTCAGAGGTATGTCTACAGTTGAAAAGCCTTCCAACCCCATTTGCGATTCTTGTCAAAAGGGAAAGCAAACGAGGGTAATGTTCAAGTCAAAGGAGCATCATTCAAAGAAACCTCTTGAGCTAGTGCACACTGATCTCTGTGGACCGATGCGAACTCAAAGCACCAATGGAGATAAGTATTTTATGTTATGCATTGATGATTATACTCGTATGACATGGGTATTGTTTCTTAAGCATAAACATCAAGCACTTGATCGTTTTAAAGTGTTTAAAGCACAGGTTGAAAATATGCTTGGAAAACGTATCAAGATTTTAAGGTCTGATCGAGGAGGTGAATTCACATCTGAAGAGTTCACTAACTATTGTGAGCACCATGGCATTCAAAGACAGTATTCAGCCCCTAGAACTCCACAGCAAAATGGAGTTGTGGAACGGAAAAAATCGCACCGTTCAAGAGATGGCTCGTACAATGCTAACTGAGAGCAAGCTAGCTGACAAATACTGGAAGGAGGCAATCCATACGGCTGTATACATTCAGAATCGATGCTTGATCAGGCCACATGAAGACAAAACTCCTTATGAGCTATGGTTTGGGAGAAAAGCAACAGTTAAGCACTTCAGAGTCTTCGGTAGCAAGTGTTACATCAAGTGTCTTGAACAAAATCCGGGCAAATTTGATGAAAGAGCTGATGAAGGTATATTTCTGGGTTATTCCTCATCTAGTAAGGCTTACAGATGTCTTAACAAAAGAACCAGAAAAATCATAGAAAGTGCTGATGTTAGAATTGATGAAAACTATGAATCAAAGAATGGAACTCATTATGACAGTCCAGTTTATGAGGACTCGAGTGAGATTGATGATGAAGTAGCTAAACCTAATGATTCTGAGAAATCAAAGGATGACTCAGAGGATGCTACACCTAGAAAGAAAAGCACTTGGGTAGAGCAACACCCTAAGGATCAAATCATTGGAGATCCTGAGGCCGGTGTTAAAACAAGACAAAGTGTAGTTAGCAATTACTAACTTGTGTCCACCATTGAACCCAAGACTGTGGCTGAAGCCAGTCTCGATGAAAGTTGGTTGAAAGCTATGCATGAGGAGTTGGAGCAAATTGAGAAGAACTCCACATGGGAACTAGTCTCTAGACCTACCGATAAGAATGTTATTGGTACTAAATGGGTCTTTCGGAATAAGCTGAATGAAGATGGTCAGGTCATACGAAACAAAGCAAGGTTGGTTTGTAAAGGCTATGCTCAAGTTGAAGGCATAGATTTTGAAGAGACCTTTGCACCGGTGGCTCGTCTGGAAGCCATTCGTATGTTTCTTGCATTGGCTGCATACAAAACCTTCAAGGTATTTCAGATGGATGTAAAGTCAGCCTTCTTGAATGGATTACTTGAAGAAGAGGTCTACATTGAGCAACCCGATGGTTTTCTTATTAGCAAAAATTCAGACCTAGTGTGCAAGTTGAAAAAGGCTCTTTATGGGCTGAAACAAGCGCCAAGGGCGTGGTATGCAAGGCTGGACCTCTATCTCCGCAAGATCGGCTTTGGAAAAGGACTGGTTGATAGCAATCTTTATGTCAAGACAGAGTTGAGCAAATAGCTGGTTGTCATTGTTTATGTCGATGACATAATCTTTGGTGGCAATGATGAAGAAATGTGCAGGAATTTCGCAGAAGAGATGAAGAAAGAATTTGAGATGTCAATGCTTGGAGAACTAAAGTTCTTCCTTGGTTTACAAGTTCAGCAGCTGAAACATGGTATCTTCATATCACAGATGAAATACATCAAGGAAATGTTGAAGCGATTTAACATGGAAGACAGCAAGCCAGTGAGCACACCAATGACAACGAACACAAAGCTAAGCAAAGATGATAAGGGTTCGTCCGTTGATCACACCACTTATCGTTCTATGATAGGAAGCTTGCTTTATTTGACTGCTACAAGACCAGATCTTCTGCAAGAAGTATGTATGGTGGCTCGATTTCAAGCATCACCAACTGAGACGCACCTCACAGCAGTAAAAAGGATATTTCGATATCTGAAAGGTACCATGGAGCTTGGCATTTGGTATCCTAAAGGCAAATCCTTTACTCTTGTTGCATACTCTGACGCCGATTGGGCTGGATGTATAGATGATCGCAAGAGTACAAGCGGTGGTGCATTCTATCTCGGTGACAGGTTGGTAGCATGGCACAGTAAGAAACAAGATTCAGTATCCCTTTCTACAGTGGAAGCAGAATATATTGCAGCGGCAACTTGTTGTACGCAAGTGTTATGGATGCGGCAAATGCTCTCTGATCTAGGAGTTCCGACAACGGATCCTACGCCGATTCTCTGTGACAACACAAGTGCAATTCACATCTCCAAGAATCCTGTTCAACATTCTAGAGCGAAGCATGTAGCAATTCGCTATCACTTTCTCAAGGAAAAGGTTGCAGATGGTGAGGTAAAGTTGGAATATGTCCCAACTACTATGCAAGTTGCTGATATCTTCACAAAACCTCTGCCAAAAGAAGTCTTCGAGTATCTCCGGAAAAAATTAGGAGTTACTCACTCTCCTAATCCTTAGGAGTTGTGCTTGAAAGGGGGAGCAAAGTATTCCTTGAATATCCTATTCGCTCCTTCGTTGGTCCCTTTGGACTTGTTGTCAAAGGGGGAGAAAGACTTAAGCTAGGAGAAAGCTATGCTTAGAAGAAGTTATGCGAGAAAGCTATGCTTAGAAGAAGTTATGCTATGATAACTTAGGGGAGATTGGTATCAAGAGTGTTAGAGATCTTGATTTTTTTTTAAAGACAGGGGGAGACTATGGTTCTGAAGAAGCGTCATGAAGATCAACTAGTTTCTAAGTGTTGAAGTTCCAAAAGTGTTGCCAACAATTCCAAAGGGGGAGATTGTTGGAATTTGAGATGACTTGAGAAGCTTTATGAAGAATTGAAATGATTAGTATCTCAAGCATGATGATAATAGGTTGGTGTTGATAGAGCTTAAAAGAGAAAACAGAGTTGAAACAATTCAGGAATTCAGAATTCCTGAAGCAGAGTGGTCGGTCGACCGGGCACCCCATGCGGTCGACCGAGTAAGAGAAACCTGCAGAAAAAAGTTTCAGGAAGCTCCCAGTTATTTTCGTGACACAGTGTGTCGTCGGTCGACTGGGACCCCAGGATGTCGACCGAGCACGACAGTTATCTGTTTCCAGACTGTGTATGATGTCGACCGAGCAAGGCATGATGTCGACCGAGCACGGGAACCAGAGTTGCGCAGAAACAGAAGTCTTGCACGAAAATTCAGCATTCTTATCTATTTCGTTTGGGACTCTTTCTAAACGAATTGTAGCCTATTTTGAACACTCTTAAGGGTTACCATAACCTATATAAAAGCATGTTTGGTTCGTTTTTAACAAGACACCAGAGAGAGAAGAAGAGAAGAGAAAAGAGAAGAAAAGAGAGAGAGTTTTGGAGAGAAGAGAGTGTTGTTGCTGTGTGCAGTCTTGTTACAAGTTTCTACAGCAAGTGTGGACGAGGATGTGCTCTTGAAGATGGTGTTTCGTCCATAAGATAAGTGTCTCTCTGTTTATGCTTTAATTTTCAATTTGTAAGGGATTGAGAGAGAGAGATTGTAGAGGGGAAGGGCTATAGAAAAAGGTTTCTATTCTTATTCTGTAGAACATCAAGTTGGTGCTTGGTGTCTGGGGTTTGGTGATCCTATCTGTTGGTGCAGATAAATTGTAAAGGGAGTCGGTGCTTCCTAGATAGTTGGTGCTATCTGAAACTCAAGGGAGTAGGTGCTTCCTAGATAGTTGGTGCTATCTGAAACTAAGGGTTGGTGCTCTTTGTCGTTGGTGCGACTAAATAGATTCAGATCTGTTCCGGATTGGTGTTCGGACAGTCTTTGAACCGTGGACGTAGCCTTTCGGTGAACCACGTTAAAACTGGTGTCCTTGTGTGATTTGATTTGCTTTTGTTGTTAAATTGGACCTGTTTTTAAAGAATCACTGATTCACCCCCCCCCCCCCCCCCTCTCAGTGATCGCGATATCTAACAAAGTGTCTCTCTGTTTATGCTTTAATGTTCAATTTGTAAGGGATTGAGAGAGAGAGATTGTAGAGGGGAAGGGCTGTAGAAAAAGGTTTCTACTCTTATTCTGTAGAACATCAAGTTGGTGCTTGGTGTCTGGGGTTTGGTGATCCTATCTGTTGGTGCAGATAAATTGTAAAGGGAGTCGGTGCTTCCTAGATAGTTGGTGCTATCTGAAACTCAAGGGAGTAGGTGCTTCCTAGATAGTTGGTGCTATCTGAAACTAAGGGTTGGTGCTCTTTGTCGTTGGTGTGACTAAATAGATTCAGATCTGTTCCGGATTGGTGTTCGGACAGTCTTTGAACCGTGGACGTAGCCTTTCGGTGAACCACGTTAAATCTGGTGTCCTTGTGTGATTTGATTTGCTTTTGTTGTTAAGTTGGACCTGTTTTTAAAGAATCACTGATTCACCCCCCCCCCCTCTCAGTGATCGCGATATGTAACAGTAATGTGGAAGTTTAGGGTCTTCTATGTAATATTCCTAAGACTGGAGTTCAATTGCATTTATATAGTGGAGTTATTTGCAATTAACTGTGGACCCGGATTACACATGAGATGTGGGGTCGCGTGTCCCAGTTGGAGCCAGCTTTCTAAGGAATCCCTAGTGGTCCCCACGCTAGCCCAATTATTAGAAAGTATCTAATTTTAGTTGAACTCTAAAAGGAAAGTTACTATTTCTATTTGAAGTGAGACTTCTAATAGTGGTAATAGTAGACTTACTAATTTTAGTAGAAGTGAGACTTCTATTTTAATTGGAAAGGAATTGGAAAGTTACTAATCATATTTGAAGTGAGACTTCTAATTATATAGTAAGTTACTAATTAATTAATGGAAGTAAGACTTCTATTTTAATTAAGAAGAGATAGTTACTAATTTTTGGAAGTAAGACTTCTAATGGAAATTAGTAAGTAGGGCTTGCAAAAGCTATAAATAGAGAAGGAAAAGGGAGTGTTGGACGTCCATGAATAGTCCCATTATTGGGATTCACGCCCAGCCCCTTTGGAGTGCAAGAGTTGCACGTTTTTCCTCTTTTCCCTCTTCTAGTTCTCTTTCTAGTTCCTCCCTAGAGTTCCTAGCAGTTTTCTCTTGGAGATCCCACCATCTTCTTGAGAAAAAGGAGAATCTGATATGGGTCATAGCGTGGAAGATCAAGAGGTCTTGAAGATTCCTATTTGATTAGTGAAAGCATTTCATCATCAAAGAAAGACGCAACTTCTCCATTAGAGCACAACCGAGATCGAAAGGTATAATCTACTTCCTTGCATGTTATAGATAATTATGGATGCTTGTTAGTTGCTGTTTCTATCTTCTAGATAGATTGTATTTACTGATTATGATGGCTGAGATTGAGGACATGGATCATGGATTGGGTTTTATAGTCTTCTGGATAGTTGATCCCTGCGTCAAGTGGGTCAAAAGTTTTTGAAACCTATCCTAGAGGCCCACCCTATTTCCAACATTCACGACCTCCCAATTTTCATTTTCCAGGAGATCGGGATGTACCCATATGGGTTGTCCATTTGGTGTCGAGTAAGGAACCAATTCCTCAGATGCTTGGATTGTGTTTATCACCTTGAAGGAAGTAGTGATCTTCTTCTTTGGTGATTTTGATGTTTGCCCACATGTCACCATGTTGACGGCGGCACACTCATAGTTTTTGTCAAAGGTGATGACTCCGTTTTTCCACATCTCGTTTATTTTCTCTCTCATAACGAAGCATTGATTGAGAGGATGCGAGATCATCTGGTGGTATGGACAGTACCGAGGATCGTTGGTTTTGCCAACATCACCCAGTCTTTTGGGTTCAGGCAAGGTGAGCTTGTCGTTAGCCACAAGAGCCCCGAAGATTTCATCAACATCTTCATCAAACGGGTATTTCTTTTCTACTCGCTCTTTGAAGGCATCAGAGAGTTCAGGTCTCTTACCAGCAGTTTTGTTTTCAGCTTTCTTTCGTGGCTGAGGAGCTGACTTGGTCTGCATAATGAGGACCTCTTTTTTCTTTGGTTTTGAGGTTGAAATGGCGGTTGGCTCTTTTTTTGATGATTTCTGACTGTTGAGGTCTTTAATCACCGTTTCAGCTTCCATGGAAGCTTCTAGGAGTTCTCCCAGGTTTTTTTATTTGTTGCCGATGATCATGGCGCAGATTCTGGCTCTCATGTTGTTTCGGCAGATGTCAACTAGCGACGCTTGTGGTAGTACATCAGAGCATTTGTATGCCATTGCTTTCCACTTGTGAACGAAGTCATATGTTGACTCATTCTCCCCCTATTTTAGGCTGCACAGCTGAGCCATAGTAGCAGGATGATCCTCACCTTTGAAGTGAGTCAGGAAGCGTGTCTCTAGCATGACCCAGTTTTGGATGGAGTCCTCCGGTAGAGTGGAGTACCAATCGAAGGCCGTACCTTTTAGGGTACTTGCAAAGAGGCGGATCTTGAGTGCATCTTGATCCACGATAGCTCCCGTCAAGATCTTGAAGTGGATGACGTGCTGTCTGGCTGATCCTTTCCCCGTATATGTTTGGAGAGTATGATGCTTGAATTTTGTGGGGAACGGGACCGAGTCCATCCATAAGGGATACGGTGGCTTGATCCCATGCTCCTTGAGTATATCCTCTTCTTTTGCTTTGGTGAGGATACTGTCTACGTCCTTTTTGGTAAGGGCGCGTGACTCATTTTCTTCTCCATTTATCTCATCATCTTGATGATTCGGAGGAGGTTCATTGTTCGCCTGATTTTGGAAGGCGAGGAGAAGGTTTTCCATCAGAGTTTCAATCCTCTGCTAGCCTTGTTCCAACTGCTGGATGCATGTGATCGCATCTTGAGGTGGATCGCGGGGTGGTGGCTCAGAATTTGTATCCAGGACGTTCATCCCTCGGGATTCGAACGAAGAAACTGTCCTGGTGACTGAGCTGGGGCTCATTCTTTTTGATGAAGAGCTTGAGGAAGGATTACTCTGCCGTCCTTTGCTTGAAGGAGTAGGGGATTCTTCTTAATGTCTTCTTGTCCTGGAGACGCTACGGGTCACCGGACGTCGGACATGGATTTTTGTTGCTGACTTTTGGCGTCTTCTGGTTTTTCCAACCATATGGACAGCAACAACTTGGTTAGGTCTTTCTTTTTCGACCCATTTGGGAGAGACTTGAAGTGTAGAAGGCTGGGTCCTTTGCTTATCTAGTCTCTTTTGTCGATACGACGCGCGGCCAACAAAGGCCACAAATTAGAAAGTAGCCAAGGAATCGAGAAAAGAAATATAAGCATAGAGCAAAAGATATGATATGCAAATATTTCATTTCTAGCATCGTGTTCTCAAATGAACGTGTCCCACTGGGTGTGCCAGCTTGATGGAACAGCGCTTCTGCTTGGTTCGACCAAGGTCGGAGGACGTGGGAGTCCGTTTGGGTCCGACCCTTTCGTAACCGGGGGGCAGAGGCGTGCATCAACATTTTTTTTTGTGTGGGTGTGCCAGATTTTCTATTTTACTTGGAGTTACAAGTGGTGATCCGAAGATCGACTTTTGCAAGTAAAAAGGAAACCAACTTCTTTCAAGTTTTCCATAGCACATATATTTAAGAAAAGAGACATTTTCTTGATTTGCCGCGAAAGGCGATTTTTTGGCGTTTATAGCCGAGTTTCGGCGTTTATAGCCGATTTATAATTCTTATCAATAATGAAAGACAAGAGTTGTGATTTTTGTCTCTTTTAGAAAAATACAAACTACAATGAAAAGCAAGAAAAGGAGGATCTAACTTCTCAGGAGATTCTGGGGGACTCGTTCAGATTGACGGTCGCAAGCCATATGTGGACTTCGCCATCATCCATGCAGATGAGAACAGAGGATGCTCTTGATTTGCTTGGCTTGGCTATAACCTTAGGTTTTTAGAGGACAAAGACCAAAAGGAGGTCCTATATCCAATAAAAAAACTAAGCAGACGGGCTAAAAAGCCACGTCTAAGCCATTGGAGGCAGAAGGAGAAGGCAAAGACCTTAGGGGGGGATACCCCCTTAGGGACTTTTGTCACCTTGTAGCGGTGGTCGGTGTAGAACTTCCGCAGAGTTTTCTCTCTTTCTTTCTCTTAGATTTTTTATGCCTTTTTCTATCTGAATTTCCGGATTTTCTGCAGTCTGTCGTGTTGTCTTTTCTTATTGGAGTGCTCTCCTATTTATAGGCTTTTTGGTAGCCATTTAGGAGGGTTTATGGGCTTTTATTGTCATTAAGCCGCATAATGGGAGGAGTTACAGGATTTAATTCCTTTATTTTGTAACTCCTTTTTCTTGGCTTCTGATTGGCCGGAGGAGATTGAGGGCATTTAATCGCCTTTAATCGCCATGATGGGAGGAGTTTCATGGGTTAAATGCTATGAATCAATTGACTTGTAACTCCCGGATGCTTGCTTCTGATTGGGCCTTCCAAAGAAATGGATTAATGACTGTAATAAAGCTAATCAATTAATCGCATTAAGTGGTCACTGAGCAGTTGAAGAGTCGCGGGCCATGCCGCGTCTTTTGGGATTCTTTTGGTGATGATCATCGATGGATCTTCATGTAGACCGACATCGGATGACCATATAACTTCAGGTATTGGTTGCCAACAGCGGGTCGGTGCCATCTGTCCTGTCGATTTCTCGATCGGTCGGGTAGAAAACACACTTTTTTGGTTGACCGGTTTGCGATCAATGTTGATTTCGATACTCTTGATGATTGACCCGTGATTTTGACGGATGTCAAAGGATTTGGTGTCTCAAAAGTATGAATTTTGGAAAATCAGAGGAGTCGGATGCTTTGAATCGCAAAAAAATGGAGAAAAACGGGGTTTCCGGGGCCCACTCGGTGATCCCGGGCTCCAGGGTCGCAGGGGCCTGCGACCCTGGAGGGGTTTCCCCCGTTTTTGTCCCGTTTTGCGTTCGTTTTTGCTGTTTTTCAATTCTTTTTTCTTCTGTATTTTTCCTTGACATTTTTTATCATTTATTGGCCTGATTTCCCTGTAGAAAACCTGATGAGAATCCTTGGATTTTGGTTTCCAAAGTTTCCAATTTTCCGGGAAAGCCGAAGACTTTGTCGCGCAGAGCTGCCGATTTTCCGTCAGAAGCTGAAACTGGGCCAAACGATGTCGGAATGACTTGAAATTTGAGGTGAAGCCTCTTGAGTAATAAATAGGACCAACATAGGCTTTTATTTGAGTTTTGAAGCCGTTTGGGGTCCTATCACTAGTAGACTTGTTTTTATCGCGATGAAGATGTCGCGGCTTGATGTGCGGTCAACCGATGTCCGATTGACTTGAAATTTGACAGGAAACCTATTGGAGTCATTTTAAGATGATCCATAGGCTCTGTCTTGGAAACCATGGTCCCGGGGAGCTTCGCTGCCGAGAGGCCTGATTTGGCTTCTGAGTGTCAAAGTTTGGTCAAATGTTGTCGAAATAACCTGAAATTTGACGTGTAGCCCTTTGTAAGCATTTTGAAACCATCCATGTGCTCTATCTGATTAGAGTGATGGCCTCGGTGGTTCTCACCGCCGAGAGGCTTGATTTAGCTGTTCGAGGGTTGATGTAGGGTCAAACGTTGTCGGTTTGGCTCGGAACTTGACGTGGAGCCTTTTTGATGTATTTTGAGACCATCCATCGGCTCTAATCGAATATTTGGTGTCTCCGATGCTTTCGCCATCGGGAGCTCCTTTTGAGCTGCCGGAGAAGCGAAGTTAGGCCAAATGATTTTGAAATGGCCCGAAACTTCTTGTGTACTCCTCTTTTGGCTGTCTTGAAGGATCTTGCAGTTTTTGTTTGATTCTGACAAGATTTGATTTTTTGGAAGTAGCATTGCCTATTTATGGCAAGTTGCGACTTCATGCAGTTTTCTGGATCTTGAAGAAGCAAAGTGACATTTTTGGTATCAACAATGAGTATGGTGGTTATGAAATTTTATAAGAGCATGAGAGGTGGCAATCATGAAAATTATGATGCTAATAGAAAGTGACATGGAATAAAAACATATTACTATCAAGATCAATCCAATGTATACAAGGTTTATAACATTTTCAAGAGATGACATCAATTGGATATGACAAAAATCGAAAATGATACCAATTGAATATAGAACAAGATTAAGAGCAAAGATGTGATAGACATAAAATTCCATCAAGCATCATAAATTGATATTCATCACTTTTAATGATATAACTAATGACCATAGTGATGAACATTCTAAATTGCATGAAATGTCTCTTGGTGATACATGCAATTTGAAAGTGTCAAATCATATGAATTCAACATCTATAAAATTTATCAAATAATAGGTATAACTATGAAATACAAGGAATGGATTTCAAAGAGGTTCATATGATCAAGATCACTACTATGAAGTTGAAACATGTATAAGGATGACATCACTTACAGAATATACAAGAATCAACATCATAACAATCAATTTAAAAAAAATAATGACTAGAAAACATAAAGGATGGGTTTGGGAGTTCTAGTATGGTATCCACAAATGTAACTTAAGAGCACGACCATACAAGGAACTATTAGACATTTGCAAAAAGAGGATTAAATAAAATCAAGATCTAACAAAATAATCTCCATTTTAGCAAATGTACTAAAAGAATCATGAAACATTATCATTATGCATTGAAAAAAAAAAATGCACAAGACTAAGTATAGATTTCAAATTCTATTTCATGATCCACAAAACATACAAATCAATTTGCTCATAAAAGGAATATAACTACAAGAGCTCATACAAATTGACTTGAATAAGTATGACTTGATATCAATTGGAAAATACATTCAGATAAAATGTATAACTATAAGGCTCTAACCAATTGAATTTCAAGTATATCAAAGAATTTGATTTTCATATAAAGATAGTAACTTAGTAAGCATATAATGAAAATCAATTTTGATCATATCTCATCAATGAGGCACAATCATTTTTCAACTTGCATTTTTAAAAGATATGACTTATTTGAAACACATACAGGCTGATTTTTCAAGACAATAATTTGAAAGACCCAAGATCGAATCCTAGAGGGGGGGGGGGGGTGAATAGGATGCTATTAAAAATTTAGGCCACTTATGAACATTTTGATTTTTAGTTGACTTATGCTTTGATGATAGTAAGCTAGCTTGATAAGAGAGAGAGTTTCTAAGTTAAACATACAAATTCAAAAGACAGATACAACCTTTAATCAAGCTCATACCCAATCATAAGACCAACAATCATAACAAGGAAGGTAAACACAAATCACCATAACACAATCAAATATCGTGGTTCGGCCAAGTTGCCTACATCCACTCCCGGTCACCTTACCGGATTTCACTATTCAATTCAAGGTTTAGGATCACCTCAAACCTTACAACCTCATCACTATGCTTTTCAAGGCTAAGCATGAACCTTTACAACATAATATGTGCTTTTCAAGGCTAAGCACCAACCCTTACACCATTGATTTTTCTCTTAAGTGAAATGCCTATTTATGCATTGATAAGAGAACAAATTAAACACTGTGGTTTGCCTCTAGATAGGCTGAATGGACAATGATAACATTCTACCACAAGCATGCATATGAATGATAATGTTTATAACTAATGCATGGACTAGAAAGCACTCTTTTTCTTTAAAAAGATGTAACTTCAAATAATGCAAAGGATGATAATCATATGTAAGAGAAGGAGTTGAATTACTTAACACATGGTTTGTCAAAAGATCAAACTTGAAATAATAGATTTGAAAGTTAATGTTCAAAAACACATGTGAATGAAAAGACATATGTTGATTTCATAATGCTAAAGGTTTTCAAAGATCAAGGCATGTTATGAAAAGAACCAATATCTTTAGAAGAGGACTAACAATTTGATCATGCTTAAAAGAAAACAAAGATGAAAGATCTAAGCATGAAATAGAGATAGAGATTTAGAAAGCACACCCATTTTAAAGATCAAAGATTGGAAAGTTGAAATGCTTCCATAATCCCTTTTGAAAAGCTCTTGAAAAGTTCCTCTCCTTTTGGCTCTAAAGTTCTCAAAAAAATTCAGCAACTTTCCCCAAAGAGAAAGTCACTTTTTATAGAAAAAGTGTTCCCAACGGATAGCTATCGGCTAGCCGACAACATGGTGTCGGTCAACTGATAGCCTAACGGTCACAAGCCAACGGCTATAATTTTGAAAAAATTGCTGACCAAGAAACACTTGGCGGTTTGACCGACAACATCGGTCGACCCACATGGAACCGACACAGGAACCGATAGCACAAATATGATGAAAAAATCACTGTCTGTTTTTGGAACCGACAAGCTCTCGGTCTTACAATTCATGCGCTGTCGGTTGACCGATAGGAACCGAGGAGCTGACCGACAGAGAAGATTTGAAAATGAAGCTCTCTGGAAAAGGAACCGATGGAGCCAACGGTTGGACTCGGTTCTTGTATCGGCTGACCGACAAGAGCCGACAGTCTGACCGACAGACTATACAATCAGAAAACCCGAAGTTCTGAGGGTTTTTCAAATAAAAACAAAGTTTATGAAAGAAAGATATGCAAGTGGATCCTAAGAAAGAGAACATGAATGAGAGAGAGGTCAAGATGAGACAATGAATGCATCCAATCAAATTGCAACAGAATAAACACTCTAACAATCTCCCCCTTTGCAATTGATGGCAACTTCTAAGCTTGACACACTCTCATACACCACGAACTAAAACACCAACTTCTTTGGACATTTAAGGAGCTTTGGATGCTTTGGGACTTTGGATATTCTGGAGCTTTGGATTTTCCTTGCGAGAGCAACTAGACAAAGCTTCTCCCCCTCAATTTGATAGACCTTGATTCTACTCCCCCTCAAATTGAGACCACTTAAATATCATTCTCTCCCCCTTTGACATCTAATTGCAAAGGATCTCGCCCATCTACAATGAGACACAAACCTTGTCAGTAGCACCTGTTTATAAGAGTTGTAATACAAAGAAAATGCAATAACAGGTGATTAGACAACAAGATTTCAGATTTCAGGGCAAGGGCCAATGCCCAATTGATGTCTTAGTTTAATAAATCTTTCATTTCCAAGGGGTTTAGTAAATAGGTCAGCCAATTGAGAATCAGTTGGAACAAAAATTAACTCAATAGAGCCTTGATCAGCATGATCACGCAAAAAATGATAGCGAATGTCAATGTGCTTAGTGCGAGAATGCTGAACAGGATTTTTTGAGATGCTAATGGCACTTGAGTTATCACACATGATAGGCATACAATGTTGTGGAACATTATAATCTAACAAGATTTGTTTCATCCACAACAATTGAGCACAACAGCTACCTGCAGCTATGTATTCAGCTTCTGCAGTAGACAAGGATACTGAGTTTTGCTTTTTGCTATGCCAAGCTACTAAGCAGTTTCCTATGAAGTAGCAACATCCACCGGTGCTTTTCCTATCATCTATTGATCCTGCCCAGTCAGCATCATTGTATCCAATTAATTGTAAAGATAGGTCACAAGGATACCAGATGCCATAATGTGATGTCCCATTGATATATTTAAAAATCCATTTAACAGCTTTGAGATGGGACTCACGAGGATCCGATTGATATCTGGCACAGATTCCAACATTGAAAGAGAGATCAGGTCTACTAGCAGTAAGATAGAGAAGACTTCCTATCATACTACGATAGAGTTTTTGGTCTACTTTGGTACCTTTGAGGTCACTAGACAGTTTTGAAGTAGATCCCATGGGGTTGCTATTAGGCTTAGAGGTTTCTAGACCAAACTTTTTAATGATTTCTAAGGCAAATTTGGACTGGCTAAGAAAAATTCCTCGCTCGGTTTGGTTAACTTGGAGACCTAAGAAGAACTGCAGGGGACCGACTAGACTCATCTCAAAGGTGGAGCTCATTAATTCTGAAAATCCTTGAGCCAATTTGTCTGATGTGGATCCAAACACTATGTCATCACCATAGATTTGAGCTACAAGAATGTCTTGATCAATTTTCTTGATAAATAGAGTCTTATCAACTTTCCCACAATCAAAATCATTTTCAACCAGATGAGTTGTAAGCTTTTCATACCAAGCCCTTGGTGCTTGTTTTAATCCATAAAGAGCTTTCTTGAGTTTGTAGACATACTCAGGATGATGAGGGTCCTCAAAGCCTTTTGGTTGGGTAACATAAACATCCTCTTCAATTTCTCCATTCAGGAAGGCACTTTTGACATCCATCTGAAATAGTTTGATTCTCATACTACTCGCATAACTCAATAGGATTCTTATGGACTCCAAACGGGCTACAGGAGCAAAAGTTTCTTCAAAATTGATTCCTTCTATTTGGGCATATCCTTTTGCTACTAGTCTTGCCTTGTTTCTCACAACATTTCCAGATTCATCTGATTTGTTCTTGTATATCCACTTAGTACCAATGGGATTTTTCTCTGTAGGTAATGGAACAAGATCCCAAACATCATTTTTCTTAAATTGATTCAATTCTTCTTGCATAGCTTCCATCCATTCTGATTTTGATTCAGCCTCAGAGAAATTCTTGGGCTCGACTCGAGAGACAAAGGAGTAATGTGCACATAAATTATGAACTTGTCTCCGGGTCATGACCCCGCTACTGATATCTCCAATAATATTCTCTAATGTATGATCTTTCATGATTTTGGTTGGAACTGTAGCTTTGGATGGAATGATATCAACTGTAGCTTTAGGAATTGGTTGATCAATAACAGATTCAACTTCATCATCATCTTGGAGAGTTCTTCCAATTTGATTCATATCATCGATCACAACATGAGCTGACTCCATTATGGTCATAGTTCTATGATTAAATACTCTGTAAGCTTTGCTCCTTTCAGAATAGCCTAGGAAAATTCCTTCATCAGATTTAGGCTCAAATTTCTCCAACTGCTCCCTATCTCTTAGAATATAACATTTGCTTCCAAATACTTTCAAATACCCCAAATTAGGTTTTCTTTCAAAATAAAGTTCATATGGGGTCTTGTTGGTATTCTTAGTGAGATAGACTCTATTTATAATATAGCAGCAGTATTCACAGCTTCAGCACATAGATTACGAGGAAGATTCTTTTCATTGAGCATGGTCCTAGCCATTTCTTGAATCACTCTATTTCTTCTTTCTGCTACTCCATTTTGTTGAGGAGTTTTAGGAGATGAAAATTGATGATTAATCCCATGACTTTCACAAAATTTGGTAAATTTTTCATTTTCAAATTCTCCTCCATGATCACTTCTGATCTTCTGAATTTTACAATCTTTTTCAACTTGTATCTTGTTGCAGATTCTTATGATATTGTATACAGCATCTGATTTAGCATGAAGAAAGGCAATCCAACCAAAACGAGAATAATCGTCTACCATAACCAGAATAAATTTCTTTCCTCCAATACTTTGCACTGGTGCAGGTCCAATCAAGTCCATATGAATTAATTCTAGAGGACGAGACGACGATATATCCTTTAAACCTTTGAAGCTCTTCTTTATTTGTTTACCCAGTTGGCATGCCTTACAGATTTCAGATTTTTCAGCAGTCAACTTGGGAATTCCTTTCACAATTTCATTCTTGGATAGGATTTTCATCAATTTAAAGTTTATGTGACCCATCCTTTGGTGCCATAAGTAATTCTCTTGATCTCTAGTCATCAAGCACCTAGATTCATTGTCATCGCATTCTTCTATAATGTAAATATTTCCTTTTGTCCTTAATCCAGTAAGAATAACTTGGTTAGTTCTATCATTTACCACTTTGCATGAATGACTGTCAAAGACAACTTTGTTTCCCTTGTCACACAATTGGCTAATGCTAAGGAGATTATGCTTCAATCCTTCCACAAGAAATACTTCATTCAGAGTTGGTATTTGATCTCCTTTCACACTTCCCTTGCCAATGATTTGAGCTTTACTATTGTCTCCAAAAGAGACATTTCCTCCATCATATTCCACTATAGAGCTAAATCTAGATCGGTCTCCTGTCATGTGTTTTGAACAACCACTATCTAAAAACCAAGTAGGGTTTTCTTTTGCTTTTAAAGCGGTTTGAACTATGAGACTCTCAAAGTTTGTTTGTTTAACAACCCATCTAGACAGAGGAGATTTATAGGGAATGGTCTTGGGGACAAATTTGAAAGATACTTTAGAGGGATTGTTGAGAGATAACCTGATTTTGTATGGACAATTAGGAACCAAATGACCACTATGATTGCAAAAATGACAAGTCCATCTAGTGGTATAATTTCTCTCAACTATAGGTTTGCGGACACTCTTAGTAAATATTTAAGAGCTGTCCTTCATGTTGCTAGGGGAGCCTTCAAAACCTATACCACTCTTGTCACCATAAATTTTATGCATGCCTAACATTTGATAAAGCGTATCATTTCCCAAGGTGAATTTTTCAACAATGAATTTTCCTTTGTTGAGTTTTAGTTGTAAAGAGTTTGTTTCAAGTTGATTAGATTCAAGCTTGGATTGTAAGCTATGAATGTGATTTTGAGCAAGAGCAAGCTCTTTAGTTAGGGTGATGAATTTATGTTCCAAATTGATTTTGTCATTTATGGTTAGTTTCAATTCATCTTTTAAAACATTTACTTCATTAACCAGATTTTTTTATTCTTCTTTTAACATTTTATTTTTCTTAATCAAGATCTCAGAATTTTCATATAGATCATTGTAAGCTTGTTGGATCTCAATTTCTTCATCTTCATCATAAGTTTCCTCTTCCCTTAATGTGTCATCTATTAATGTGTTATGATCATTTGTCTCTTCAATGGAAGCAATAAGAAGCCAATTCGGAGTATTTTCATCTTCATCATTCTGGGATTCGTTTTTGTCACTATCTTCATCCTCCTCATCCCAAGTTATGTTTAATGCTTTCTTTGCTTTCTTATCCCCTCTTTCAAATTCTTTAGGAGTGGAGTAATTCTGAGCAATATGTCCAAACCCCTTGCAATTATAACATTGCACATCCTTTTTGATAAAAGAACCTTTGGAACTTCTTTGAAATCTAGAACTTTTGCTGCTTTCATCAGATTTTCTAATGTTTTTGTTATTCCTAAAGAATTTCTTAAAGTTTTTGACAAGTAAAGCATTATCATCATCACTATCTTCTTCACTTTCATTTTCATTATATTGAGAGGTAAATGCTACTCCTTTCTTTTTATATTTAACTTCAAAATCTAGTTCATATGTGAGAAGATTTCCTCTTAGTTCTTCAATTTTGATTTTGGTCCACATTTTTACTCTCAGTTATGGCAATAATCTTGGGTTTGAATCTTTTAGGAAGAGATCTTAAAATTTTTCTCACAGTTTTAGATTCATCCATCTTTTCTCCTAGTCCTATAAGAGAGTTGATTAATTCCATAATTTTTGTGTAGAACTCATCAAATGTTTCTTCTTCCAGCATTTTAATGTCTTCTAGTTTAGAGGTCAACATTTGAATTTTGGCTATCTTGACCTGATCTGTACCTTCGTGGGTGGTCTCTAGGGTGTCCCACACTTCCTTAGCAGTATTGCAATTGACAACTCTATTGAATTCCTCTTGAGATAAGGCACAATATAGAGAGTTTTTTGCTTTAGCATTCAGATTAGCTCTATCCTTTTCCCCTGGAGTCCAAGCACTCTTAGGTTTGAGAGTTAAGGATATAATATTACCTTCAGAATCCTTTTCTGTGGCAGTGGGTAGATGATAGCCTTCTTCAATGATGTTCCACACATCTAAGCTTTGGGATTCTAAGAACACTTGCATCCTAATTTTCCAATACCTATAGTGTGTTCCATTAAACAAAGGTGTTCTATTGGTGGCATTGCCCTCACCCAGATGAGATTGCATAGTGGCAACAAAAGAAACACACTCACTAGGATTCAACTCTAGGCTGTAAGGCCTAAACCAGAGCAACCTAGCTCTGATACCAACTGAAAGACCAAGATCGAATCCTAGAGGGGGGGTGAATAGGATGCTATTAAAAATTTATGCCACTTATGAACATTTTGATTTTTAGTTGACTTATGCTTTGATGATAGTAAGCTAGCTTGATAAGAGAGAGAGTTTCTAAGTTAAACATACAAATTCAAAAGACAGATACAATCTTTAATCAAGCTCATACCCAATCATAAGACCAACAATCATAACAAGGAAGGTAAACACAAATCACCATAACACAATCAAATATAGTGGTTCGGCCAAGTTGCCTACATCCACTCCCGGTCACCTTACCGGATTTCACTATTCAATTCAAGGTTTAGGATCACCTCAAAACTTACAACCTCATCACTATGCTTTTCAAGGCTAAGCACCAACCCTTACACCATTGATTTTTCTCTTAAGTGAAATGCCTATTTATGCATTGATAAGAGAACAAATTAAACACTGTGGTTTGCCTCTAGATAGGCTGAATGGACAATGATAACATTCTACCACAAGCCTGCATATGAATGATAATGTTTATAACTAATGCATGGACTAGAAAGCACTCTTTTTCTTTAAAAAGATGTAACTACAAATAATGCAAAGGATGATAATCATATGTAAGAGAAGGAGTTGAATTACTCAACACATGGTTTGTCAAAAGATCAAACTTGAAATAATAGATTTGAAAGTTAATGTTCAAAAACACATGTGAATGAAAAGACATATGTTGATTTCATAATGCTAAAGATTTTCAAAGATCAAGGCATGTTATGAAAAGAACCAATATCTTTAGAAGAGGACTAACAGTTTGATCATGCTTAAAAGAAAACAAAGATGAAAGATCTAAGCATGAAATAGAGATAGAGATTTAGAAAGCACACCCATTTTAAAGATCAAAGATTGGAAAGTTGAAATGCTTCCATAATCCCTTTTGAAAAGCTCTTGAAAAGTTCCTCTCCTTTTGGCTATAAAGTTCTCAAAAAAATTCAACAACTTTCCCCAAAGAGAAAGTCACTTTTTATAGAAAAAGTGTTCCCAACGGATAGCTATCGGCTAGCCGACAACATGGTGTCGGTCAACCGATAGCCTAACGGTCACAAGCCAACGGCTATAATTTTGAAAAAATTGTTGACCAAGAAACACTTGGCGGTTTGACCGACAACATCGGTCGACCCACACGGAACCGACACAGGAACCGATAGCACAAATATGATGAAAAAATCACTGTCTGTTTTTGGAACCGACAAGCTCTCGGTCTTACAATTCATGCGCTGTCGGTTGACCGATAGGAACCGAGGAGCTGACCGACAGAGAAGATTTGAAAATGAAGCTCTCTGGAAAAGGAACCGATGGAGCCAACGGTTGGACTCGGTTCTTGTATCGGCTGACCGACAAGAGCCGACAGTCTGACCGACAGACTATACAATCAGAAAACCCGAAGTTCTGAGGGTTTTTCAAATAAAAACAAAGTTTATGAAAGAAAGATATGCAAGTGGATCCTAAGAAAGAGAACATGAATGAGAGAGAGGTCAAGATGAGACAATGAATGCATCCAATCAAATTGCAACAGAATAAACACTCTAACATAATTTTCCATATGAAAATATAACTTGAAAATCTATGGAAAAACTAAATTTTTTTAAATCATTTGTTTTCAAAAAAAATCTTACTTATGACAAACAAACAAATGAATTCACAACTACAATTGATCATGAATAATCTAGCTAAGAGTGCTTTTGAAATCATAATCAATTGATCATTTATAGAGATCCAATGCAAGAGATATAACTCAAAGAGAGCAAAAAGCAAATCTAACATGATGAAATTTTAATCAAATGATTTTGAAAACCATGTTATGAAACAATAGAAGTACATGAAAACAAAATCAATTGATCATAAGTAAACAATGTATTTTAAGAAATGTAATTCTATAAAAACAGAAATGCAAATTGTTTGTAATAACCATACATTTCCAAAAAGTCAAGGAAATGCTTTTTGAATTAACTCAAAACTTTTAAGAGCATTTGTCAAAATATAACTTGAAACCAATTGGAAAATGCATTTATTCAAAAACACATTTATTTTAAGAAATATACCTATAGATAGATAACCAATTGAGTTTCGAGTATATTACAAGAATTGAATTTCTCATACAAGAGATTAAATATAAAAAGGGAAACAAATTCAATTCTCATAACTTTCAACTTGTGCTTTAAATAATATAACTATTAGAAACAAATACAAGTTGAAAATAATTTTCTATTTCAAAACAAAAACTATGGAAAATTTGTTTTTCAAAAATATCTATTTTTTTAAACAGATATAAATTATGAAATTCATTAATTTTTTAAAAACAGGGGATGTACCATTAATTAATCATGGATAGAAAATCTTTTAAGTCTATAATTAATTGAAGCACATTAAAAGAGCATTGAAATGCATTTTCATAGATATAACAATATGAATACAAAATGCACATCAATAAGATGCAATCAAGTGATTTTGTGAACCAAAAGATATAACTATAAAAGTTTATGAGAACAAAATCAATTGACTACAAATATTTTTGCATTAAAACAAATGTAACTATATAAGCTCAAAATGCAAAAGTTCATAGACCAACAATATGAAATAATTGAAAAGAAATAGGTTGGTCCAAAAGGGTTCAAGATCTTAGGTCTTTCTAACAATCTTCCTTTGAAAAACATCCAAAGGTCTTGGATGGTTTGTCCTTGAGGTCCCTCCGATACATGAGGTCCCTCTAAATAATTGGCACTAGCAATGAAACAAGATCAACTCCGGGTTGTTAAGCCTTTATGGAGTAACCGCTCTGATACCAATTGAAAGTGCAGCTAGGGCCAATGAAAGTGTCCTAGAGGGGGGGGGGGTGAATAGGACTAATGGAATTCTTTTCCCAATTAAAACATCTTAGTCCAATTTTAATCCCAACTAGGAACAAGAACATAATGTTCATTGTATGAGTGCTTAAACAATCAAAGATAAGACAATTAGTTTCATATTAGTAAGCACAAGTGTGAGTACAACACTCTTCACAAATTCACTTATGATTTATATCAATGTGCTCAAATGAATATTTGTTAAAGAATGTGGCTAAACAAGATTTGATTTACTAATATGATTAATGTTGTTTTCGCACAAGTGGATGTGTGTCAATTAAACTAAATATCATTCATATCATTCTCCACAACATATAGATATATAAATCAAGCACAAGAGATAGAGATAGAGAAATTGACACAAGGATTTATAGTGGTTCAGTCACACAGACCTACATCCACTCTCAAGGGTCACACAGTCCCCTGGTTCCATTATGAAGAATCAAACTACACAAGTACTGATTCTACATAAATTTTGTTCACGAGGTTCGACCACACAGATCTACTCCCCATTTTTGTTCACGAGGTTCGATCACAAAGATCTACTCCTCACACACAACTTTTAGAGTGGTTGAATCACACAAAAACAATCCGCTATCATAATTTTTAAAGTGGTTGAATCACGCAGAAACAATCCACTATCACAAAGATATAATTTGAATGGAGGGCGAAGAACACTTGCCTCTTTTTGACAAATTCTGGAGGTTGCCACTTGCCTTTTTGACGAAGTTCGGAGGATGCTCTTCGAAACTTGTCACCGCAGCTCCAAGCTTTGATGCCTCTTGCAATGCTTCCTTGATGTTGATAATGATGCTCCAATGTTGTACTCAGTCAAGGGAAGAGGTCTTTGGTCTAGGGATTTGGATAATAAACTATGATAGCTCAAGTTCTTCCCTAGGCAATATTGTCTCCACACATCACACTTTCCTTAAACTAATGAAGCCCTTAGATTTGACAAACCAAGCTCATAGTGCTTGTGGAATGATCTATAAGAGCTCTAATATGATTCACAATGGTTAGGAGATGAGCTCTGATGATCTTGGAGGCCTCGGGAATGATTTTCCAAGCCTTAGGGATGATTTGGGGCGTTTTTCTATTTATAGAAAGCTTTCCAACGGTCATAAAACGGCTAGTGAATAGTGAATAGTGTTACTGTTCAAACGGCTAGTGAACAGTGAATAGTGAAGTTACTGTTCAAACGGCTAGTGAACAGTGAATAGTGAATAGTGCTGTTACTGTTCAAAACGGCTAGTGAAAAGTGAACAGTGTGTTGGAATTTGAGATGACTTGAGAAGTTTTATGAAGCATTGAAGAATTTAGTATCTCAAGTATCATTTTGTGTTGGAATTATTGTCAACACAATGTCACAAGTGTGGTGTTGTTTGTGTGGTATTGATAGAGATTCAAAGAAAACAGAGCTGAAACAGGTTCAGGAATTCAGAATTCCTGAAGCAGAGTGGCAGGTCGACCGAGCACCTCATGCGGTCGACCGGGCAAGACAATTAGCTCCCAGTTATTTTGTAACACAGTGTGTCGTCGGTCGACCGAAGACACCATGATGTCGACCGAGCACGGGAACCAGAATTGCGCAGAAATTAGAAGTTGTGCACGAAAATTCAGGATTCTTTTGTATTTAGTTTGAGACTCTTTCTAAACGAATTCTAGCCTAATTTGAACACTCTTAAGGGTTACCATAACCTATATAAAGGCTTGATTGGTTCGTTTTCAAGTGTATAGAAGAGAAGAGAGAACAAAAAGAAAGAGTTTTGGAGAGAAGAGTGATTGGAGAAGAAGCTGTTGCTGTGTGCAGTTGTTGTTAGATATCGCGATCACTGAGAGGGGGGGGTGAATCAGTGATTCTTTAAAAACAGGTCCAATTTAACAACAAAAGCAAATCAAATCACACAAGGACACCAGATTTAACGTGGTTCACCGAAAGGCTACGTCCACGGTTCAAAGACTGTCCGAACACCAATCCGGAACAGATCTGAATCTATTTAGTTGCACCAACGACAAAGAGCACCAACCCTTAGTTTCAGATAGCACCAACTATCTAGGAAGCACCTACTCCCTTGAGTTTCAGATAGCACCAACTATCTAGGAAGCACCGACTCCCTTTACAATTTATCTGCACCAACAGATAGGATCACCAAACCCCAGACACCAAGCACCAACTTGATGTTCTACAGAATAAGAGTAGAAACCTTTTTCTACAGCCCTTCCCCTCTACAATCTCTCTCTCTCAATCCCTTACAAATTGAAAATTAAAGCATAAACAGAGAGACACTTATCTTATGGACGAAACACCATCTTCAAGAGCACATCCTCGTCCACACTTGCTGTAGAAACTTGTAACAAGACTGCACACAGCAACATCACTCTCTTCTCTCCAAAACTCTCTCTCTTTTCTTCTCTTTTCTCTTCTCTTCTTCTCTCTCTGGTGTCTTATTAAAAACGAACCAAACATGCCTTTATATAGGTTATGGTAACCCTTAAGAGTGTTCAAAATAGGCTACAATTCGTTTAGAAAGAGTCCCAAACGAAATAGATAAGAACGCTGATTTTTCGTGCAAGACTTCTGTTTCTGCGCAACTCTGGTTCCCGTGCTCGGTCGACATCCTGCCTTGCTCGGTCGACATCATACACAGTCTGGAAGCAGACAACTATCGTGCTCGGTCGACATCCTGGGGTCCCGGTCGACCGACGACACACTGTGTCACGAAAATAACTGGGAGCTTCCTGAAACTTTTTTCTGCAGGTTTCTCTTACTCGGTCGACCGCATGGGGTGCCCGGTCGACCGACCACTCTGCTTCAGGAATTCTGAATTCCTGAACTGTTTCAACTCTGTTTTCTCTTTTAAGCTCTATCAACACCAACCTATTATCATCATGCTTGTGACATTGTGTTGACAATAATTCCAACTCAAAACAATGCTTGAGATACTAATCATTTCAATTCTTCATAAAGCTTCTCAAGTCATCTCAAATTCCAACAATCTCCCCCTTTGGAATTGTTGGCAACACTTTTGGAACTTCAACACTTAGAAACTAGTTGATCTTCATGACGCTTCTTCAGAACCATAGTCTCCCCCTGTCTTAAAAAAAGTCAAAATCTCTAACACTCTTGATACCAATCTCCCCAAAGTTATCATAGCATAACTTCTTCTAAGCATAGCTTTCTCCTAGCTTAAGTCTTTCTCCCCCTTTGACAACAAGTCCAAAGGGACCAACTAAGGAGCGAATAGGATATTCAAGGAATACTTTGCTCCCCCTTTCAAGCACAACTCCTAAGGATTAGGAGAGTGAGTAACTCCTAATTTTTTCCGGAGATACTCGAAGACTTCTTTTGGCAGAGGTTTTGTGAAGATATCAGCAACTTGCTCAGTAGTTGGGACATATTCCAACTTTACCTCACCATCTGCAACCTTTTCCTTGAGAAAGTGATAGCGAATTTCTACATGCTTCGTTCTAGAATGTTGAACAGGATTCTTGGAGATGTGAATTGCACTTGTGTTGTCACAGAGGATTGGCGTAGGATCCGTTGTCGGAACTCCTAGATTAGAGAGCATTTGCCGCATCCATAACACTTGCGTACAACAAGTTGCCGCTGCAATATATTCCGCTTCCGCTGTAGAAAGGGATACTAAATCTTGTTTCTTACTGTGCCATGCTACCAACCTGTCACCGAGATAGAATGCACCACCGCTTGTACTCTTGCGATCATCTATACATCCAGCCCAATCGGCGTCAGAGTATGCAACAAGAGTAAAGGATTTGCCTTTAGGATACCAAATGCCAAGCTCCATGGTACCTTTCAGATATCGAAATATCCTTTTTACTGCTGTGATGTGCATCTCAGTTGGTGATGCTTGAAATCGAGCCACCATACATACTGCTTGCAGAAGATCCGGTCTTGTAGCAGTCAAATAAAGCAAGCTTCCTATCATAGAACGATAAGTGGTGTGATCAACGGACGAACCCTTATCATCTTTGCTTAGCTTTGTGTTCGTTGTCATTGGTGTGCTCACTGGCTTGCTGTCTTCCATGTTAAATCGCTTCAGCATTTCCTTGATGTATTTCATCTGTGATATGAAGATACCATGTTTCAGCTGCTGAACTTGTAAACCAAGGAAGAACTTTAGTTCTCCAAGCATTGACATCTCAAATTCTTTCTTCATCTCTTCAGCGAAATTCCTGCACATTTCTTCATCATTGCCACCAAAGATTATGTCATCGACATAAACAATGACAACCAGCTGTTTGCTCAACTCTGTCTTGACATAAAGATTGCTATCAACCAGTCCTTTTCCAAAGCCGATCTTGCGGAGATATAGGTCCAGCCTTGCATACCATGCCCTTGGCGCTTGTTTCAGCCCATAAAGAGCCTTTTTCAACTTGCACACTAGGTCTGAATTTTTGCTAATAAGAAAACCATCAGGTTGCTCAATGTAGACCTCTTCTTCAAGTAATCCATTCAAGAAGGCTGACTTTACATCCATCTGAAATACCTTGAAGGTTTTGTATGCAGCCAATGCAAGAAACATACGAATGGCTTCCAGACGAGCCACCGGTGCAAATGTTTCTTCAAAATCTATGCCTTCAACTTGAGTATAGCCTTTACAAACCAACCTTGCTTTGTTTCGTATGACCTGACCATCTTCATTCAGCTTATTCCGAAAGACCCATTTAGTACCAATAACATTCTTATCGGTAGGTTTAGAAACTAGTTCCCATGTGGAGTTCTTCTCAATTTGCTCCAACTCCTCATGCATAGCTTTCAACCAATTTTCATCGAGACTGGCTTCAGCCACAGTCTTGGGTTCAATGGTGGACACAAGTGAGTAATTGCTAACTACACTTTGTCTTGTTTTAACACCGGCCTCAGGATCTCCAATGATTTGATCCTTAGGGTGTTGCTCTACCCAAGTGCTTTTCTTTCTAGGTGTAGCATCCTGTGAGTCATCCTTTGATTTCTCAGAATCATTAGGTTCAGCCATTTCATCATCAATCTCACTTGAGTCCTCATAAACTGGACTGTCATGATGAGTTACATTCTTTGATTCACGGTTTTCATCAATTCTAACATCGGCACTTTCTATGATTTTTCTGGTCCTTTTGTTAAGACATCTGTAAGCCTTACTAGAGGAGGAGTAACCCAGAAATATACCTTCATCAGCTCTTTCATCAAATTTGCCCTGGATTTTGTTCAAGACGCTTGATATAACACTTGCTACCGAAGACTCTGAAGTGCTTGACTGTTGCTTTTCTCCCAAACCATAGCTCATAAGGAGTTTTGTCTTTATGTGGCCTGATCAAGCATCGATTCTGAATGTATACAGCCGTATGGATTGCCTCCTTCCAGTATTTGTCAGCTAGCTTGCTCTCAGTTAGCATTGTTCGAGCCATCTCTTGAACGGTGCGATTTTTCCGTTCCACAACTCCATTTTGCTGTGGGGTTCTAGGGGCTGAATACTGTCTTTGAATGCCATGGTGCTCACAATAATTAGTGAACTCTTCAGATGTGAATTCACCTCCTCGATCAGACCTTAAAATCTTGATACGTTTTCCAAGCATATTTTCAACCTGTGCTTTAAACACTTTAAAACAATCAAGTGCTTGATGTTTATGCTTAAGAAACAATACCCATGTCATACGAGTATAATCATCAATGCATAACATAAAATACTTATCTCCATTGGTGCTTTGAGTTCGCATCGGTCCACAGAGATCAGTGTGCACTAGCTCAAGAGGCTTCTTTGAATGATGCTCCTTTGACTTGAACATTACCCTCGTTTGCTTTCCCTTTTGACAAGAATCGCAAATGGGGTTGGAAGGCTTTTCAACTGTAGACATACCTCTGACAGCCTTGAATTGCAAATCTTTGACATGTTATCAAAGTTTAGATGCCCAAGGCGTTTGTGCCACAACCAACTTTCCTCTGTCCGACTCATCAAGCAAGTCTTTTCAGCTCCATCTGACAATGTATAGAGATTTCCAGCAGTCCTAGATCCAGTAGCCACTGTTTTGCCGTTGCTACGCTTCTTGATAGCAAAACCATTCTTAGTGAAGACAACTTCGTGGCCTTTGTCACAGATCTGGCTCACACTAAGCAAGTTGTGTCTTAGTCCAGACACATATAAGACCTCGTCTGATCTGATCTTGTTTGCCTTTAGCTGAACAACACCTTTTCCGCAGATTTTGGCACCATCATTGTTACCAAACTTCACTGATCCGCCTTCATAGTGCTGTAATTTGACAAATTTTTCCTTATCACCTGTCATATGGCTTGAACAACCACTATCAAGGACCCATGGTGCTGTCTTCTTTTGTGCATTGAATGCCGTTTGCACAATGAGAGATTCCTTGGAATTACCTTCCCTTTTCTTTGCCCTCCATGCTTTAACTAACTTGGGTTTCTTTTCAACCTGAAATTGGTTAGCTATAGGCAACCTACAATCCCTAGCCAAGTGCCCATAATTATGACACATATAGCACTCAATTTTGTGGCTGTTTAGGATTGAAAAAGGGTTCCTAGTCACAAATGGGCTGTTTCTAACATAGAATTTGCAATCAGCTCTTTTATGTCCATATCTATTACAATGATAGCAATAACCATAGAATCTGAATATTCTTCCTTTCTTAGGTGGCTGGTTAAACTCCACAAACCTTTTCTTATTGACCATCTCAATACTAGGCTGAATTTGATGCTTTGTTGCCTTGAGAGGTATGGCACTTTGTTTCATAAACAAAGAAGATGCAGCTTTAGAGGACTCTCCGGTTTCAAATCCAATACCAAATTTATTGTGGAAGGGCTTTTGAACTTTCAGAATTTCATTGAGTTTCATTGTACCTTCAATCGCTTGGAGTGCTTTGAGTTTTCGGCTATTTTCTAAGTTTTCAGCCTTTGCTCTAGCGATTTCAGTTTCAAGTTTCATAGCCTCTTCCTTTTTTATACTTATTTGATTTTGAAGGACTTCCACCATTCTTTTATATTCTTCAACTTGAGTTTTCAAAGCAATAATTGAACTTTCAGATTCATGAAGAAGTTTCAAATTTTTCTTACTTGTTTTTCGTTCCATGCTAAGCTCCTCAAGTGCGGCAATGAGTTCTTCTTCGAGATTGACCTCAGCCTCCTCTTCCTCTTCCGGCTCTTGCTCCTCTTCTTCTTCAACGGTAACCATGAAGAGAGCTTCAGTTGCCTCGGCTGATTCATCATCGTCTGAAGTTTCAGACGTGCTGTCATTATATTGATTGATGAAGCTTTTTGCTTTGCCCCTCTTTCTGAAATTTTTCTTCCACTTACTCTTATCAACATAAGAGTCATCATCATTATTTTCTTTCAGCGGACACTTCGCAGCAAAGTGACCAACACCGCCACAATTGAAGCATTTAAAGGGTAGCTTCCCTTTGTACTTTCCATTGCTTCCTTTCTTCAGCTTTCTAACAAATTGAGCCTCAAGCTCATCATTATCAGTATCAGAATCATGACCAGCAGTCTCTTTTCCCTTTTTCTGAACTTTGAAGGCCGCTTCTCTATCAGATGAAGACGTCGTACCTATGCGCATCTCATAGGCAGTGAGTGAACCATGCAACTCATCCATGGAAAATTCAATCAGATCTTTGGCTTCTTCTATGGCTGAGACTTTTGAATCAAACCGGGGAAGAAGAGATCTTAGAACCTTTTTGACGATGACTGGTTCTTTAATCTCCTCCCCTAGTCCACGAATGTCATTCATGACTTCATTCACTCGTTGCAAATATGAGTCAACATTCTCGCTTTCCTCCATGCGAAGAGATTCAAATTGAGAGCGATGGGTTTGCAATTTTGCTTCTTTGATCTTCTCATCTCCTTCATGAATGCTTTTCAACTTGTCCCATATTTCCTTGGCTGTTTTGCATGCAATTACTTTGACCAGCTCGCTGTCCACAAGGCCACTAAAGAGTGCATTCTGCGCCTTAGAGTCGTTCTGCTAACTTCTTCGTTGCAGCAACATTGGGTACAATGGCAATATTGTAACCGACTCTGACAGTCTCCCAGACATCATAGCCAAGTGACTTAATGAAAGCCTGCATTCTGATCTTCCAGAAGGAGTAATTAGAACCATCAAACAAAGGTGCTTTCTTATTCCCTGTATTGGTTGCCATGTGATTTGACAAGAGATCACCCTTAGCGTGTTAAGCTTTTCAAGGGAACCTTACGCTCTGATACCAATTGTTAGATATCGCGATCACTGAGAGGGGGGGGGGGTGAATCAGTGATTCTTTAAAAACAGGTCCAATTTAACAACAAAAGCAAATCAAATCACACAAGGACACCAGATTTAACGTGGTTCACCGAAAGGCTACGTCCATGGTTCAAAGACTGTCCGAACACCGATCCGGAGCAGGTCTGAATCTATTTAGTCGCACCAACGACAAAGAGCACCAACCCTTAAGTTTCAGATAGCACCAACTATCTAGGAAGCACCTACTCCCTTTACAATTTATCTGCACCAACAGATAGGATCACCAAACCCCTAACACCGAGCACCAACTTGATGTTCTACAGAATTAAAGTAGAGAACTTTTCTACAGCCTTTCCCCTCTACAATCTCTCTCTCTCAATCCCTTACAAATTGAAAATTAAAGCATAAACAGAGAGACACTTATCTTATGGATGAAACACCATCTTCAAGAGCACATCCTCGTCCACACTTGCTGTAGAAACTTGTAACAAGACTGCACACAGCAACAGCACTCTCTTCTCTCCAAAACTCTCTCTCTTTTCTTCTCTTTTCTCTTCTCTTCTTCTCTCTTTGGTGTCTTATTAAAAACGAACCAAACATGCCTTTATATAGGTTATGGTAACCCTTAAGAGTGTTCAAAATAGGCTACAATTCGTTTAGAAAGAGTCCCAAACGAAATAGATAAGAATGCTGAATTTTCGTGCAAGACTTCTGTTTCTGCGCAACTCTGGTTCCCGTGCTCGGTCGACATCCTGCCTTGCTCGGTCGACATCATACACAGTCTGGAAGCAGACAACTATCGTGCTCGGTCGACATCCTGGGGTCCCGGTCGACCGACGACACACTGTGTCACGAAAATAACTGGGAGCTTCCTGAAACTTTTTTCTGCAGGTTTCTCTTACTCGGTCGACCGCATGGGGTGCCCGGTCGACCGACCACTCTGCTTCAGGAATTCTGAATTCCTGAACTGTTTCAACTCTGTTTTCTCTTTTAAGCTCTATCAACACCAATCTATTATCATCATGCTTGTGACATTGTGTTGACAATAATTCCAACTCAAAACAATGCTTGAGATACTAATCATTTCAATTCTTCATAAAGCTCCTCAAGTCATCTCAAATTCCAACAGTTGTGTTGCACGTTTCTACAGCAAGTGTGGACGAGAATGCGCTCATGAAGATGGTGATTCGTCCATAAGATAAGTGTCTCTCTGTTTATGCTTTAATTTTCAATTTGTAAGGGATTGAGAGAGAGAGATTGTAGAGGGGAAAGGCTGTAGAAAAGTTCTCTACTTTAATTCTGTAGAACATCAAGTTGGTGCTCGGTGTTAGGGGTTTGGTGATCCTATCTGTTGGTGCAGATAAATTGTAAAGGGAGTAGGTGCTTCCTAGATAGTTGGTGCTATCTGAAACTTAAGGGTTGGTGCTCTTTGTCGTTGGTGCGACTAAATAGATTCAGACCTGCTCCGGATCGGTGTTCGGACAGTCTTTGAACCGTGGACGTAGCCTTTCGGTGAACCACGTTAAATCTGGTGTCCTTGTGTGATTTGATTTGCTTTTGTTGTCAAATTGGACTTGTTTTTAAGGAATCACTAATTCACCCCCCCCCCCCCTCTCAGTGATCGCGATATCTAACAATTGGTATCAGAGCGTAAGGCTCCCTTGATAAGCTTAACACGCTAAGGGTGATCTCTTGTCAAATCACATGGCATCCAATACAGGGAATAAGAAAACACCTTTGTTTGATGGTTCTAATTACTCCTTCTGGAAGATCAGAATGCAGGCTTTCATCAAATCACTTGGCTATGATGTCTGGGAGACCGTGAGAGTCGGTTACAATATTGCCATAGTACCCACTGATGCTACAACGAAGAAGTTAGCAGACAACGACTCCAAGGCGCAGAATGCACTCTTTAGTGGCCTTGTGGACAGCGAGCTGGTCAAAGTAATTGCATGCAAAACAGCCAAGGAAATATGGGACAAATTGAAAAGCATTCATGAAGGAGATGAGAAGATCAAAGAAGCGAAATTGCAAACTCATCGCTCTCAATTCGAGTCTCTTCGCATGGAGGAAAGCGAGAATGTTGACTCGTATATGCAACGAGTGAATGAAGTCACGAATGACATTCGTGGGCTAGGGGAGGAGATTAAAGAACCAGTAATCGTCAAAAAGGTTCTAAGATCTCTTCTTCCCCGGTTTGATTCAAAAGTCTCAGCCATAGAAGAAGCCAAGGATCTGAATGAGTTTACCATGGATGAGTTGCATGGTTCACTCACTGCCTATGAGATGCGCATAGGTAAGACGTCTTCATCTGATAGAGAAGCGGCCTTCAAAGTTCAGAAAAAGGGAAAAGAGACTACTGGTCATGATGCTGATACTGATGATGATGAGCTTGAGGCTCAATTAGTTAGAAAGCTGAAGAAAGGAAGCAATGGAAAGTACAAAGGGAAGCTACCCTTTAAATGCTTCAATTGTGGCGGTATTGGTCACTTTGCTGCGAAGTGTCCGCTGAAAGAAAACAATGATGATGACTCTTATGTTGATAAGAGTAAATGGAAGAAAAATTTCAGAAAGAGGGGCAAAGCAAAAAGCTTCATTAGTCAATATAATGACAGCACATCTGAAACTTCAGACGATGATGAATCAGCCGAGGCAACTGAAGCTCTCTTCATGGTCACTGTTGAAGAAGAAGAGGAGCAAGAGCTGGAAGAGGAAGAGGAGGCTGAGGTCAATCTTGAAGAAGAACTCATTGCCGCACTTGAGGAGCTTAGCATGGAACGAAAAACAAGTAAGAAAAATATGAAACTTCTTCATGAATCTGAAAGTTTAGTTATTTCTTTGAAAACTCAAGTTGAAGAATATAAAAGAATGGTGGAAGTCCTTGAAAATCAAATAAGTATCAAAAAGGAAGAGGCTATGAAACTTGAAACTGAAATCGCTAGAGCAAAGGCTGAAAACTTGGAAAGTCGCCAAAAACTCAAAGTGCTCCAAGCAATTGAAGGGACAATGAAACTCAATGAAATTCTGAAAGTTCAAAAGCCCTTCCACAATAAATTTGGTATTGGATTTGAGACCGGAGAGTCCTCTAAAGCTGCACCTTCTTTGTTTATGAAACAAAGTGCCATACCTCTCAAGGCTACAAAGCTTCAAATTCAGCCTAGTATTGAGATGGTCAATAAGAAAAGGTTTGTGGAGTTTAACCAGCCACCTAAGAAAGGAAGAATGTTCAGATTCTATGGTTATTGCTTTCATTGTAATAGATATGGACATAAAAGAGCTGATTGTAGATTCTATGTTAGAAACAGCCCGTTTGTGACTAGGAACCCTTTCTCAATCCTAAACGGCCACAAAATTGAGTGCCATAAGTGTTATAATTATGGACACTTGGCTAGGGATTGTAGGTTGCCTATTGCTAACCAATTTCAGGTTGAAAAGAAACCCAAGTTAGTTAAGGCATGGAGGGCAAAGAAAAGGGAAGATAATTCCAAGGAATCTCTCATTGTGCAAACGGCATTCAATGCACAAAAGAAGGCAGCACCATGGGTCCTCGATAGTGGCTGTTCAAGCCATATGACAGGTGATAAAGAAAAATTAGTCAAATTACAGCACTATGAAGGCGGATCTGTGAAATTTGGTAACAATGATGGTTCCAAAATCTGCGGAAAAGGTGTTGTTCAGCTAAAGGCAAACAAGATCAGATCAGACGAGGTCTTATATGTGTCTGGACTGAGACACAACTTGCTTAGTGTGAGCCAGATCTGTGACAAAGGCCACGAAGTTGTCTTCACTAAGAATGGGTTTGCTATCAAGAAGAGTAGCAACGGCAAAACAGTGGCTACTGGATCTAGGACTGCTGGAAATCTCTATACATTGTCAGATGGAGCTGAAAAGACTTGCTTGATGAGTCGGACAGAGGAAAGTTGGTTGTGGCACAAACGCCTTGGGCATCTAAACTTTGATAACATGTCAAAGATTTGCAATTCAAAGGCTGTCAGAGGTATGTCTACAGTTGAAAAGCCTTCCAACCCCATTTGCGATTCTTGCCAAAAGGGAAAGCAAACGAGGGTAATGTTCAAGTCAAAGGAGCATCATTCAAAGAAACCTCTTGAGCTAGTGCACACTGATCTCTGTGGACCGATGCGAACTCAAAGCACCAATGGAGATAAGTATTTTATGTTATGCATTGATGATTATACTCATATGACATGGGTATTGTTTCTTAAGCATAAACATTAAGCACTTGATCGTTTTAAAGTGTTTAAAGCACAGGTTGAAAATATGCTTGGAAAACGTATCAAGATTTTAAGGTCTGATCGAGGAGGTGAATTCACATCTGAAGAGTTCACTAACTATTGTGAGCACCATGGCATTCAAAGACAATATTCAGCCCCTAGAACTCCACAGCAAAATGGAGTTGTGGAACGGAAAAATCGCACCGTGCAAGAGATGGCTCGCACAATGCTAACTGAGAGCAAGCTAGCTGACAAATACTGGAAGGAGGCAATCCATACGGCTGTATACATTCAGAATCGATGCTTGATCAGGCCACATGAAGACAAAACTCCTTATGAGCTATGGTTTGGGAGAAAAGCAACAGTCAAGCACTTCAGAGTCTTCGGTAGCAAGTGTTATATCAAGCGTCTTGAACAAAATCCGGGCAAATTTGATGAAAGAGCTGATGAAGGTATATTTCTGGGTTACTCCTCCTCTAGTAAGGCTTACAGATGTCTTAACAAAAGGACCAGAAAAATCATAGAAAGTGCCGATGTTAGAATTGATGAAAACCGTGAATCAAAGAATGTAACTCATCATGACAGTCCAGTTTATGAGGACTCAAGTGAGATTGATGATGAAGTGGCTGAACCTAATGATTCTGAGAAATCAAAGGATGACTCACAGGATGCTACACCTAGAAAGAAAAGCACTTGGGTAGAGCAACACCCTAAGGATCAAATCATTGGAGATCCTGAGGCCGGTGTTAAAACAAGACAAAGTGTAGTTAGCAATTACTCACTTGTGTCCACCATTGAACCCAAGACTGTGGCTGAAGCCAGTCTCGATGAAAATTGGTTGAAAGCTATGCATGAGGAGTTGGAGCAAATTGAGAAGAACTCCACATGGGAACTAGTTTCTAGACCTACCGATAAGAATGTTATTGGTACTAAATGGGTCTTTCGGAATAAGCTGAATGAAGATGGTCAGGTCATACGAAACAAAGCAAGGTTGGTTTGTAAAGGCTATACTCAAGTTGAAGGCATAGATTTTGAAGAAACCTTTGCACCGGTGGCTCGTCTGGAAGCCATTCGTATGTTTCTTGCATTGGCTGCATACAAAACCTTCAAGGTATTTCAGATGGATGTAAAGTCAGCCTTCTTAAATGGATTACTTGAAGAAGAGGTCTACATTGAGCAACCTGATGGTTTTCTTATTAGCAAAAATTCAGACCTAGTGTGCAAGTTGAAAAAGGCTCTTTATGGGCTGAAACAAGCGCCAAGGGCGTGGTATGCAAGGCTGGACCTCTATCTCCGCAAGATCGGCTTTGGAAAAGGACTAGTTGATAGCAATCTTTATGTCAAAACAGAGTTGAGCAAACAGCTGGTTGTCATTGTTTATGTCGATGACATAATCTTTGGTGGCAATGATGAGGAGATGTGCAGGAATTTTGCTGAAGAGATGAAGAAAGAATTTGAGATGTCAATGCTTGGAGAACTAAAGTTCTTCCTTGGTTTACAAGTTCAGCAGCTGAAACATGGTATCTTCATATCACAGATGAAATACATCAAGGAAATGCTGAAGCGTTTTAACATGGAAGACAGCAAGCCAGTGAGCACACCAATGACAACGAACACAAAGCTAAGCAAAGATGATAAGGGTTCGTCTGTTGATCACACCACTTATCGTTCTATGATAGGAAGCTTGCTTTATTTGACTGCTACAAGACCGGATCTTCTGCAAGCAGTATGTATGGTGGCTCGATTTCAAGCATCACCAACTGAGACGCACCTTACAGCAGTAAAAAGGATATTTCGATATCTAAAAGGTACCATGGAGCTTGGCATTTGGTATCCTAAAGGCAAATCCTTCACTCTTGTTGCATACTCTGACGCCGATTGGGCTGGATGTATAGATGATCGCAAGAGTACAAGCGGTGGTGCATTCTATCTCGGTGAAAGGTTGGTGGCATGGCACAGTAAGAAACAAGATTCAGTATCCCTTTCTACAGCGGAAGCGAAATATATTGCAGCGGCAACTTGTTGTACGCAAGTGTTATGGATGCGGCAAATGCTCTCTGATCTAGGAGTTCCGACAACGGATCCTACGCCGATCCTCTGTGACAACACAAGTGCAATTCACATCTCTAAGAATCCTGTTCAGCATTCTAGAACGAAGCATGTTGCAATCCGCTATCACTTTCTCAAGGAAAAGGTTGCAGACGGTGAGGTAAAGTTGGAATATGTTCCAACTACTGAGCAAGTTGCTGATATCTTCACAAAACCTCTGCCAAAGGAAGTCTTCGAGTATCTCTGGAAAAAATTAGGAGTTACTCACTCTCCTAATCCTTAGGAGATGTGCTTGAAAGGGGGAGCACTGTATTCCTTGAATATACTATTCGCTCCTTCGTTGGTCCCTTTGGACTTGTTGTCAAAGGGGGAGAAAGTTATGCTAGGAGAAAGCTATGCTAGAAGAAGTGATGCTATGATAGCTAGGGGGAGATTGGTATCAAGAATGTGAAGATCTTGATTCTGTTGGTCTATGGTTCTGAAGAAGCTTCATGAAGGTCAACTGGTTCAAAGTGTTCCAAGTGTTGAAGTTCCAAGTGTTGCCAACAATTCCAAAGGGGGAGATTGTTGGAATTTGAGATGACTTGAGAAGTTTTATGAAGCATTGAAGAATTTAGTATCTCAAGTATCATTTTGTGTTGGAATTATTGTCAACACAATATCACAAGTGTGGTGTTGTTTGTGTGGTATTGATAGAGCTTCAAAGAAAACAGAGCTGAAACAGGTTCAGGAATTCAGAATTCCTGAAGCAGAGTGGCAGGTCGACCGAGCACCTCATGCGGTCGACCGGGCAAGACAATTAGCTCCCAGTTATTTTGTAACACAGTGTGTCGTCGGTCGACCGAAGACACCATGATGTCGACCGAGCACGGGAACCAGAATTGCGCAGAAATTAGAAGTTGTGCACGAAAATTCAGGATTCTTTTGTATTTAGTTTGAGACTCTTTCTAAACGAATTCTAGCCTAATTTGAACACTCTTAAGGGTTACCATAACCTATATAAAGGCTTGATTGGTTCGTTTTCAAGTGTACAGAAGAGGAGAGAACAAAAAGAAAGAGTTTTGGAGAGAAGAGTGATTGGAGAAGAAGCTGTTGCTGTGTGCAGTTGTGTTGCACGTTTCTACAGCAAGTGTGGACGAGAATGCGCTCATGAAGATGGTGATTCGTCCATAAGATAAGTGTCTCTCTGTTTATGCTTTAATTTTCAATTTGTAAGGGATTGAGAGAGAGAGATTGTAGAGGGGAAAGGCTGTAGAAAAGTTCTCTACTTTAATTCTGTAGAACATCAAGTTGGTGCTTGGTGTTAGGGGTTTGGTGATCCTATCTGTTGGTGCAGATAAATTGTAAAGGGAGTAGGTGCTTCCTAGATAGTTGGTGCGATCTGAAACTTAAGGGTTGGTGCTCTTTGTCGTTGGTGCGACTAAATAGATTCAGACCTGTTCCGGATCGGTGTTCGGACAGTCTTTGAACCGTGGACGTAGCCTTTATGTGAACCACGTTAAATCTGGTGTCCTTGTGTGATTTGATTTGCTTTTGTTGTTAAATTGGACCTGTTTTTAAGGAATCACTGATTCACCCCCCCCCCTCTCAGTGATCGCGATATCTAACACAGTGAACAATGAATAGTGAATAGTGATGTTACTGTTCATGCGGCTAGCTGCGAGGTAACCGAAAAACCATTTTAAGAGAGTTTTTACTCTCTGAAAAAGTAACCGCGAGGTGACCAAAAGCCATGGCGGTTAGCCGACTTCCGAGGCCTGTTTTGAGTCTTGAAAAAGCTGAAAAACAATCTCTAAAACCCTGTTAAATAAGCCATTAAACTAAGGGTTTTTAAGGCCATGTGTTGGTTGGTTTGGAGTCCCATTTACTTGAATAGGTTGGCATACATATCGACGTCTTTCTTTATGAATCCGGGCCTTCCAAGACTTGATCTTCTGCCTTCAAACTTGATCTTCCTTGAGAAATTCTGAGAGGCAAGGTCTTGGATTCTTTGACACGGAATTGACAATATAAAAACAAGTGCTCATAGGAGTGTGGCACTAACAATTATATTGATAAGTTAAGAAATAAATCAATTTATTACATCATCTACTAGATTGAGACCATATAAACTAACAATCTCCCACTTGGGCTCAATGACAGTCAGGGTTGCATCTCATGCCCATCCCGTCTACATGCTGCTCAAAGACTTTGGTGGTCAAAGGCTTAGTAAAGGGATCTGCCAGATTGTCTGCAAAGGCTATCTTGGTGATTGCAATATCACCTTTCTGCACAATCTCTCTGACCAAGTGATACTTGTTAGGACCTTTCTATGTTGCTAATTTGATGGATGCACTATCACTTTCACCTTCATCTGATCACACACCCATTCATTGTATTTTAGACCTTGATTTATGAATCTTAGACTTGCATATTCAATTGATTTTCAAAGACCTCATCCTGTATGTTTTAGAACTTAAAACACTCTTTCGAAAATCTATTTTTTCATGCATGATTTTGAAAAATCAAGTTAATCATCGAGGTTCTTGGAATGCATACAATCTCATTTTTAGAATGCATAAAAGATAATGGCCTGGAGTTCATGTTTCCAAAAATCACTTCTTTCAAAATCTGCACAGAACTCCTCCCGGGCCAGTGTGGTCGGTTGACCTACCCCTGTACCCGGTCGACCTACCCATGTAATCGGTCGACCTACCCTTGTACCCGGTCGACCGAACAAACTAGCCGTTGGGGCAGAAAATTGTTGGCTCTCCAACGGTCAGATTTCTAACCGTTTGTACCAGGTCGACCGAGAGTTCATTAGGTCGACCGAATAAACTAGCCGTTGGACTGATTTTGTCTATAAATGTTCATTTCATTCCTTTCTTCAATAAGGTCGTTTGGGTGAAATTTTGGAACTATTTTGAAGCCTAAGAAAGAGGAATAAGCTAAGAAGGCTAGATAGCAAATAGAAATCAAAATCCTTGAGATTCAAAGGTGTATGCTTCTAAGTTAAAATTGATTTCCAATCTTTTGAAATCCATGCATGATCAAACTTTTGTAAAGTCAGTTTGGCATGATTTCTAGCCTTGTTTGAGTTGTTTTACAATCATCAAATCACTTTACCATATTGAATTGTTTTGCAAAACACTCATATCCAAATCACATGTGTTTTTAGTATTTAAACCTTCATACAACTTGTGTTTAAATAAAAATGTCTTTCCAAGTTGTTTCAATTACTTCATGTGATTAGTTCTTCTCTTCAATCATTAATTTATGTGCTTATATTTTCAAATGCATCAAGCATTCATTTAAGAGCTTCATTTTAGAAATTGATTGAAGTACACTTTCATACACCTTGAACACTCATCTTAGTTAATTGTTAGTATATGATTGAAAATTGATTTTAATTTTTATATCAGCCTAATTAAAAGGCAAATGTACTGAGCTATAATTGTTTCTCTTCTAGTGTTTAGACACTTCATTCAGAAAGAAAAATCTATTGATTGTAGAGGTTATTGCTAAGCCTAAGAAAAGCATAGTGTAGAGGTTATTGCTTAGCCTAATAAAAGCATAGTGTATAGGTTGTTGTTAGCCTTGAAAAACAACATCGTAAGGTTATTGCTTAGCCTTGGAAGACATATTGTAAAAGGTTATTGCTTAGCCTATTGCAAAAGCATAAATAGTGGAAATCCGGTGGGGTGTTGAGCACAAGCCGGTAGTGGATGTAGGCATTGAGGCCGAACCACTATAAACCTTTATGTTATGGTGATTGGTTTGTGGTGATTGATTTGTTTATCTTCCGCATCTATTGTCATAATCATCACTAGTTACTAGTTAGCTTAAAGAAATTTAAAATTGGTCACCTAATTAGTAGATCACCCTATTCACCCCCCCTCTAGGGTAACGATCCCGGACTTTCAATTGGTATCAGAGCCTCATGCTCTGTAATTAGGATCAAGTGTTTAAAACTCTTGATTAGGTGTAAAAACCTAGAGTTTAAACCCTAGTTGTGCTTTTCATGAAAATCATTAAAATGGATTCCACTATGCTAGACTGTGTAAATTCTCTTATAAATTCTTCTAGACCTCTCCTTCCTTTTATTGGAGATTCAAACCTTGAATTTAATGAATCTAAATTTGAATCAAAAGAAGAAGAAAATGATGATAATGAAGATGATATACATCAAGCCTATAAGGAACTATATGAACTATGTGAAGTCATAGCTAAGAAGAATAAAAAGCTAAGAGAAGAATCAAGAAGGCTAAACAAAGATTTAATCTCTTCAAATGATGAACTTAGAGAAAAAGAAGAAGTAATACATTGCCTAGACTCTAAGTTTATGATCACTTTGCACAACCTATCCATTGCTCAAGATGAACTAAATGAAATTAAATTAAATCATAGTGAGCTGAATAAAGAGAATTTAAACCTGAGAGATACATTAAAAAGACAAGATGAAAACATTATCTATTTAGAATCTAAATTGAAAATTTCTAAAGATAACTTGTCTGATCTTCAAGATGAACTAAATGTATCTAAGATAAGTTGTGAAGGACTTACCAAAGAAAATACAACTCTAAGTGATCATATAAAAAACCAAGTTGAAGACATTGTCAACCTTGAATTCAAGTTAATAATCACAAAAGAAAATTTATTCAATGCTCAAAGTAATATAAAAACATTACAACTTGGATCTAATGAACTTAAACTTGAATTAAAACTTGCTTATGAAAAAATAAACAAGGTCAATGGAATTGAAATTGAACTCTTAAAAGTTAAAAATGAAAATTCGATTCTTAAAAATCAAGTGACTCAACTTGAGACTCAAAAACAAAAGTCTGAGTGCAAATTTACCCAAAGTGAAGAGAAATTAGATAAATTATTTAAAATGGGTAAATCACAAGGAGATAGGATGGGTCTTGGATTCAATAAGTATATTGCATATGACCCAAATTTCACCGACACAGTTGTGAAAGGTAAGTCCTCATTCTCATGCACTCACTCTCCATTGCCCAAAACAAAATGTCATTATTGTGGTAATAAAGGGCATTTCAAATTTGAGTGCAGATTAAGAAAAAGTCATTTGTCTAAACCCATCTATGAACCTAAAAATGGAAAATCTAATTCTATGAAGGTTAAGAAAGACTCTAGAAAGTTTCAACAAATTAAAACATCTCAACAAGAGTCTCCTAAGATAGATTTTAAAAAGACTAAACAAGTAAAAAATGGTCAAAATAAATCTATCAATAAGAAACCTCTCACTTTACCTCCTCTGACCTTGGAAATGAAAGAACTTCTGAAAAAGGTTGAAAGATTAAAATTAAAATTCAAAAGACAAAAAGAGAGAGGAAAAGCTAAAAGAAATGAGAAAAATAAAAAGAGACCTCAACCACCAAAGACTAAGCATCAATCCAATTATGAAAATGTCAAACTTCAAAGATTTGATGTCAAGTATAAAAGAAATCAATATTTATCTCCTCTGGTTGGTGGGATCTCTTACATAGACTCCAAAGCTCAAGACCTTAGATGGATACCTAAGGTTAGACTTTTAGACAAATACTAAGGCCTTATAATTAGATTAGACCAACCCTTTCCCATAAGTTATATGTATTGTTGGTCTTAATTCTATTTCCTTCTATCTTTCTTAGTATGGTCTTTTTGTTCAAGTATCATTTGTTTAAATTTTACTTATTGAAAATGCATTTTTGAATTTAAAAGGTAGCATGAATTTGTATTGTGATAACACCAGTGCTATCAATATTTTCAAAAATCCTGTCCAACACTCTAGAACTAAGCATATTGAAATTATATATCATTTTCTTAGAGATCATGTGCAGAAGAGTAATATTGTACTAAAATTCACAAGCTCTCACAATCAATTGACAATTTTTTTTAAACCCTTGCCAGAAATAGACTATGCATGATTAGAAGAGAAATCAAAATGATGCATGCCATGAATATTTATTGAATATTCTTCTCAATTTCTTACAAAAACTTGAGACATCTGGCCTCATCATTCAAATGCTTTTGCTTTTCATAGAACATCATACAATCCTTGTCCAAAGGATTAGGCAATTGAATTGAAGAGGTAAGAAAGGATCTTAAATCCTTATTCTGTTGCTTCAACTCTACTATTTTTCTATTAGACTCTAGAAGAAGCCGTTGCAGTACATCGATCTCCTCAATAAACTTTTCTGTCGTGCGTGTTCTGGACCACAACCGATCGGAAAATGAGATAATGGATGATGAATAATGAGTTTCGAGACTCACAAGCTCATAAATGGCATCTTCATCCGTTTTATTAGCCAAAACTCTCTCTTGTCGCTTTGGTATCATGGAACCTAAAACAGATGCAGAAAAAGTTTGAGATTGAGGTAAAGAATACCTCATCTCCTGATCAGAAGAAGTACTAAAAGGAAATTGTTGAGCCATTGAAACTTTGAGGAATAAGATTGCAGATGACAAGAAGAAGTGTTGATACAAATTAGATAGAGCTAAGACTGCTCTTATAGAGATGGATTTCGAATAAGACAAAGCTTCATTTCTTCAAATCTTGCTTTTCCAGATTGAAAATCCACTGGATGCAGATTTTTAAAAGGTACTTAGCTAAGCCTTTGAAATTAAATACGGGATGTCCCTATTTTTTTTCGTTTGTCAACAACATCCAGCGAATTTGTTAATGATCTTCTGTATCTAGCTGATAAAACTAGGCCTCTAGCCTTTGTAGGTTTTGTCGAACATGGGTGGTTACAGAATACATCTCTTTGCGGGCCTGGATTGGGTGGGCTTGGACTTTCGTGATACATCTTCTCAATCAATTGATTCGTTTTTCAAATTTGTTTTTTTTAATGGATTCATAGTTATTTCACATTTGTCAAATTAAATATTTTTGAAAAATGATTTGTCTTGGACTTACAAGTTTTCAATCTCTTAAATGGATTTATTTAGAATTAATTTTGTAAAATCTCTTTTCCTAATTAGATTGAGCTTGTAGGATAGCTGGGTTAAGGGAATCATATGTTCAGAGAGTTTTTCTTGAGTTGGAAAATTTTTCCTTGAATCTGAACAGATATACTGTTTTCCCTGTTGACGCGGTCGACCTCTTGGTTTGATCGGTCGACCGAAAACACGTACACAGCAACTTAAAAAAGTTGCGCTGGGCTGTTCTGTTTCAGTCAGTATTTTCTTCCCTTAAGCAGGCGACCTCCTGAAGCTCCCCAAATCAAACCTCTTCTCCTTTCCAATCAGCCTCTTTCATTTTTCCTTGGAAAGATCATCATTCTCGCAAGGATTTCTCATCGTATTGGATTGTCTTCTCCCAAACCGAGGCCTGTTCAACACTGTGTCGTCAGGCAGCTGTGTTCCACTTCTCCTCTGAATTCTGTCTATCTGTCAGCATGAAGACGCATTGTTTCTTAGTGTGTGCTGCTTCCATATCATCCAAAAATTCATGAGATTCAATCTGCTCTGGCCGTCCAAGACTGTCGAAACAATCTTCTTCAGCCATCTGTGTATAGTTTGACAGATCCTTCGTTGCCTTCAATGTCTGATATGTATGGCTGATCAATTGGTTAAAGTTGTGTTTTCAATCTCCATTGAGGAATGTTTGTAGCAATCTGTACACAGTTTCAGGCAGCTATAATTTGTGGAGTTTTCTGTCACAGAACTTGCACTCCAACTGTTTGACACAATGCCTGAACCACTGTTACATCCCATTTAGCAACTGTTTTTGCTGAATTCGAGTGGGAACGTTGTGTGTTAGGGATTTTGTGTATTGCGATTTGATGGATGCATTATCATTTTAGCATCTCATGAATTTTCACACATGCATTGAGTTAAATATCTTGAAATCTAGTTTTCTACATGCATTTTTTTAAATATTGTAAATCTTATAGTTTGTGCATGTTTTGGATTTAAATTTTGGATGCATTTGTTTTTTAAAAGAGTTTTTACAAATCAAGCTAGCCTATGTTTCAAAGTTTTAAATTATATTTGGCTTTTTAGGTTTCATGATTTTAAAAGCACTTAGTTGATTTAAAATCTTGTTTCCAAGCTTGGTTGAATGGCCCAAAAATCCCTACAAAGAATCACTTTAAAAAATGCAAAAGTTGGGATCTTTTGTCTCAGGCTGTCGGTCAACCGACGTCAAGCTGTCGGTCAACCGACAGTGGAACCGAGGCCAACCGAGAGGCTCTGTCGGTCCCATTTCCATAGAGCTACAAAATTCAGACCTTCTCTGTTAGTCAGCTCGTCGGCTCTTATCGGTCAACCGACAGTGCATAAAATTCCAGACCGAGGACTCGTCGGTTCCAAAACCAGACAGCTACATTTTCAGCATTTTTGTGCTGTCGGTTCAGCCGTCGGTTCCTTGTCGGTCAACCGACAAATGAGGGTTAACCGACAGATGTGTAACGGTCAGGAAACTTTCGAAAACATGACCGCTGCTTAGTGACCGTTGAGGTGTCGGTCGACCGACACCTACCTGTCGGTCGACCAACAGGTAGCCGTTGGCAGCTTTTTTCTATAAAAGCAAGCTCATTCCTTTGGCCAAAGTTGATGATTTTTAAGCCATTGTTGAAGAGCTTTGAGGCCAAAGAAAGGGGAAGAGCTGAGGAAGGCTAATGGGTCATTAGGAAAAGCTAAAGCTTGGATTAATAAAGTTAAACCACCAAGTAAGCTTTGCCTTTTGTTAATCATATTTTTTATGCTTTGTCTAAATTATTGGTAAATGATTTTAAGCATATTAACTATGATGTGTTGAATCCTCTACTTCCTTTAATCTTTGATTTTATATCATAGGATTCTTCACTTAGATTCAAACAAAGTTTTGTTTTAAAACTTTACAAATCATGTTTTATGAAAATCTTTGATTTCCTCTTTAGCATGATTCTATTTCTTGTTTGAATCTTCTTTGTTGTTTTCATACATTTAAACCTTAGTTAAATTATTTTTTGAAAACAACATTGCACATGCATCACATGTTTAGATTAAATTAATTTCATACAACTTGTGAACCCTTGTTTTTCATATCTTCTACAAGTTTGTATTTGGTACATGTGATTTGCATATTACTTCAATCATATCTTTTTATGTGCATTAAACTTTTAAATACTTTTAGCATAAATTGATTGAGCTGTAATTTTCAACTTGATTGAAGTATTCACACACACACTTCATGAGCATTCATCTTTGCATTACTTAGAGTGTTGTGTGAGTTAGCTTTACACTTTCATATCCGCCTATTTAAGAGGCAATTAAATTGAGTATAAATTGTAATCTCTTAGAGTGTTTTGTCAAGACACTTTCTTTGAGAGAAATCATTTGTTTGTAAGGTTTTTGCTTAGCCATATAAAAGCATTGTGTAAAGGTTATTGCTTAGCCTAGAAAAGCATCTTATATAGGTTGTTGTTAAGCCTTGAAAAACAACATTGCTATGGTTATTGCTTAGCCTATTGAAAAGCATACTTAGTGGAAATCCGGTGGGGTGTTGAGTCACAAGCCGGTAGTGGTTGTAGGCATTGAGGCCGAACCACTATAAATCTTTATGTAGTGGTGATTGATTTGTGGTGATTGTTTTGTTTAAGCTTCCGCATTTTGTATGTTAATCATCACATGTGACTAGTTTATTTTAATTAAGTTAAAATTGGTCATAATTAGTCATTAAGTGTAGATCACCCTATTCACCCCCCCTCTAGGGTTAGGATCCCTTGGACTTTCATTGTACACCTGAGTCCTTTCAATCTAAGAATCATCTCAAGCCATTTTCAAGTGCCGTCCATATGGCCCGCACAAAGCAAACCTTCAGGTAGCCTAACAAGAAGTTTAAAATAGGCCATGCCTCATCTTCCCAAAGATCTCCTCCATCCTCTCCCGAAGTTTCCCCTCCTCGTGAGGTCAAATTCAAACCCATTCCTTCTCCATCTTCTGTTGTCAAATCCTTCCGAAACAAAGGGATCATTGTGGAGAAGAAATGTGTAGTAGAAGATCTAGTGGATTATGATGTCCCTACTATCTTGGAAGCCATTGGTTGGGCTAGTATTCTAAATTGGAGTGGAAATGCTTTTCCATCCTTGGTTCATGGCCTATATGAGTCTATCTGTGCCTCCACCAACAATTCGTTTACTATCAGATTCAAGCATGGGGAAGAGGTGGTTACTACAGAGAAGATTACATCCATTTTGGGGATTCCTAGGTCAAATGGACCAAATATAATTTCTGAAGTTCTACCTCTTGATGAAAAAGATACCCTGACTCAAGCTCTTTGTGGAAAATCTGAATTTTGGATAGCCAAAAATTGTCTTCAAGCTTTTCTCATGGTTCCTTCCCTTCGTATCATACATATCATTTTCACTCATTCCATTTATCCAAAGAAAGGGAATAGGACTGAAGTTACTGCCTCCATGGCTAATCTGCTGTCCAAAGTTATATCTGGAGATTAGGTATGCTTACCTTCGGTTATTATGCACCACATTCTCTGAGATATTACTGGGTCACAGCCTTGTGCAGCTCCTTTTGGGTTTCTTATTACCCAGCTCGCTAGATCATATGGAGTGATTCCTCCAGCTTCTGAGAGACCAGAGACATCCATTATTTTCAACAAATCAAACATTCTCTTGATGAAGCTTCCACCACCCCAGCAAAGGAATCCTGTTGCTGAAGGAGATGAAGAGTTACTGCGGAGATAGATCCTGTAGATCCAGTAGCAGGTCAGCCTCCCCATCCTGAGCCCCCTCAGCAGCATAGTCTGGAGGACCGTATGACCTCTTTAGAGCATATTGTTTCTACCATACGTACAGACTATCAGGAATTTAGGCAAGAGGTATCAGGAATGATGAAGAAGACTTTGAAGTACCTCTCGAACATCTCCAGCAGCTGCAGGCGTCATGATGATGCAGTGCCCCCATCTCCTACAGATTCATCTTAGATCTTAGGAAGGTTTTTCACTTTTTGTGGGGGGGTAGTGATAGACTTTTTAACTCTTTTATATATTTGTCTATCAACTGACTAATATTTTGATTTGATTACTGACCATCATTTTGATTTTTGTATTGGTCAAGTAATTAGTGGAATATGTACTAATCTTTTATGGAATATCAATGAATTTACATATTCAAATTATTCATCACATATCTTCTTGTTATATTGATGAATGTTTATGATGCTTTGAACTATATTTTCTTTTGATTAATATCTTCTGTCTTAGCATCATTCACAACAGCATAGACAAACTCTATACACGATAACCTGTTCTGCATTCCATTTTCAATTTAATTTGGTAACAGTTGCTGTTAAAAGGTATTTGTTTTCTAATGTATAAAGGTTCCTTTGCAATTCGATGACAAAGGGGGAGAGAACTCAAAAGAGCAAGAGAAGATCAAAAGAACTCAAAAGAGCAAGACAAGATCCAATAAAAGGGAGAGAAGACCAGATCTAACTAAGGGGGAGATCAGGATCAAAGAGGGAGACACGCTTAAATGTGATTTGAAAGTAAGAGAGCCTAAAGGAATAAGCTTAGAGCAAAGGGAGAGCTCTAACGAAGGGGGAGAGATTGTTTCAAGAACAATTCAGTTCAGAAGAGCTGAAGTCTTAGTAGTGTTGTGATCATCTTAGTTGCCATCAAATTGCATAGGGGGAGATTGTTAGGACCTTTCTATGTTGCTAATTTGATGGATGCACTATCACTTTCACCTTCATCTGATCACACACGCATTCATTGTATTTTAGACCTTGATTTATGAATCTTAGACTTGCATATTCAATTGATTTTCAAAGACCTCATCCTGCATGTTTTAGAACTTAAAATACTCTTTCGAAAATCTATTTTTTCATGCGTGATTTTGAAAAATCAAGTTAATCATCGAGGTTCTTGGAATGCATACAATCTCATTTTTAGAATTCTTTTAGCATGCATAAAAGATAATGGCCTGGAGTTCATGTTTCCAAAAATCACTTCTTTCAAAATCTGCACAGAATTCCTCATGGGCCGGTGTGGTCGGTCGACCTACCCCTGTACCCGGTCGACCTACCCCTGTACCCGGTCGACCTACCCATGTATTCGGTCGACCTACCCCTGTACCCGGTCGACCTACCCCTGTACCCGTTCGACCGAACAAACTAGCCGTTGGGGCAGAAAACTGTTGGCTCTCCAACGGTCAGATTTCTGACCGTTTGTACCAGGTCGACCGAGAGTTCATTAGGTCGACTGAATAAACTAGCCGTTAGACTGATTTTGTCTATAAATGTTCATTTCATTCCTTTCTTCAATAAGGTCGTTTGGGTGAACTTTGAAAGAAATTACGATTCAGATCTGAAACTTCTCATAAAGAGGCTACTATGGCTGATGCAAAGCATGACAGATTTTAAAAAAATCTGATTTCTGCACTATGCAGCGGAAATCAGCCATAAAGAATCGCATAGAAACTCCATTAAATCATGACCAACAAGTGTATAATTAAAGGAGAATGAAGAAGACTCATACCTCAAAGATTTGTAGACTTCAAACCTCTGAAAAAATAGATCCAAAGGCCCGAACTCAGACTTGCAATTTGCAAACAAGTTGCTGGAATTTTCTGCACTAGTATTGCCTTTGATCTTCTCCTCTATCTCACTTCCAAATCTGATTGGCTAAGATGGTGGGATCTTAATCTAGGAATTAAGAAGTATTTCTCCAAGGAAAAATCTCAGACCTTAACTTTCTTCAATGAGGAAGAAAGAGCTTCAAGGGCTGGACGTGTGGCTCTCCTTTTGTCTCACAAAGTGTTGGACGTCCAAGGGGTTGCTTGGTTTCTTTTATAGAAACTTTGGGATAGCTTTCCCACAAAGTTATCTCTTCTAATTCTCATTGATGTCCAAAAAGGAAAGACTTATTTCCTTTAAGAAACACTCTAATTAGAAAAGGAAACCAAAAGGAACTTCCCATGCAATTAGTAATCCTAGTTGTAGAACACTTACTAATTTTAAGTTCCTAATCCAAAAAGGAAACCTTCTCATAAGAATACTAATCCAAAGAGGAGTCCAACTTTCCAAGTAGAGAGTCCTACTCAAAGTTGGAAACCTTACTCATGGAAATCTTATTATGGACGTCCCTTATGATAATGCACACCATGGCCCACATACAATTTATCTAGAGTTAAATTCATGCATGCCATCAAAGGCCTATTTGAATTTAAACTCAAAATTATTTTTCCACTAAAATAATTCATCCAAATGTTATCTAAACATTTTAGGAAACCATGCCAATCTTGGAAAGTGACTAGAGAATGGACCAAAAGACATATTTGCCATTGGCTCCCAAAATGACCAAAATGTCCATGCTAAACCCATAGCAACATTAAGACCATTTTAACCTTAACTCATTCCACTAAAGAGTTATGGTTGAACTCCAAGGACAAATATATAATATAATAAGCTCGTCATAAAATGACGGTTGTCTTCGACCTACTAAGTGTAATGACCTGAATGCCCCTCTATGTAACATCCATAATCGAGTCAGGTTATCACATGTACTATCAACCTTCCCGATTACATCTAAACCTTAGAACTTCATATCCTTAACATAATCATCATACGAATATCATTCTCTTGATCCAGGGAGCGACCCACAAGTTCAATATCCATATGGAACATCCATATACTAAGATCTTAGATTTTGATGATTAATCGGATAATTCTAAGGGGACTATTATTCCATCATCAGATGGCATAGATTCTATATTGCATCTGCACGTCCCAACTGATCAAGCCCGAGTACCCAAAACACAGAGCTGTTGACCCATGAAAAGAATCTCACCCATAGTGAATTAAAGCACAAGAACTTGACTTCGTCAGTTCATCCACAAATGCTCAAGATTAAGAGCACCGGTCACTCAGTAGCATGAGGTGACTTGATCTCTTTCTGTGATAGTACTATTTTAGAGATCACACCTACCATGGTCCTGTTCAATGCATTGCATATGCACTAATGAGATGAATCCGGAAAAGCCCTCCCATGACTTAGGTAAGTCACCCTGAATGCAGGAGAGTCTCTCATTATAACTTATACCAAGATGAAGTGCCCAGCTCCATCTTTCAGTTATGAACAAATATGATGTTTCCAGTGTCCATGAATTAGACCTATCTGTGTGTAGACACTACACACCTAATTCATTTACTAGAAACAATGGGCCTTACACAACCATACATATATACATGTTTAAGAGAAAAGAGTCTTTCCATTAAATAACCAGTAAATATCCAGTAACAAAAGATGAGTGTATAGCTAGTAGGCTTTAGGGCGTACACCAATCCCAACAAACTCCCACTTGCACTAAAGATCACTACTTCCTAACCTAACACCCATAGACTCAACATGAGAAGTGAAGACTTTCTCTGTAAGAGTCTTAGTAAATGGGTCAGCTAAGTTATTTGCTGAAACAATATGCTCTACCACTATCTCTCCATCCTGAATGAATTCCCGGATCAAGTGGTACTTTCTCTGAATGTGCTTGCCTTTCTTGTGATTCCTGGGCTCTTTGCACTGTGCTACAGCACCAGTGTTATCGTAGTACATGACAATCGGTTTATGCACTGCAGGAACGACTCCCAATTCCAACAGAAATTTTCTGAGCCATACCGCTTCCTTTGCAGCTTCTGATGCCGCCACATACTCTGCTTCCATGGTAGAATCAGCTATACAGGATTGCTTGATACTTCTCCATGATATAGCCCCTCCTGACAAAGTAAAGACGTACCCTGAGGTAGACTTTCTGGCGTCACTATCAGATTGGAAATCACATTCTGTATACGCCAATGGCGTTAGATCATCTGCTCGAAAGGTTAGCATATAATCTTTCGTTCTCCGAAGATACTTGAATATATGCTTAACAGCTGTCCAATGCATAGGTCCAGGGTTTGACTGATATCTGCTAACCATGCCAGCGGCAAAGCAAATATCTAGTCTAGTACATAACATAGCATACATGAGGCTTCCAACAGCGGATGCATATGGAACTCTCCTCATGCTCTCTATCTCTTCAGATGTCTTTGGACATTGATCTCGGGAGAGTGGTACTCCATGTCTAGAAGGCAGGAGGCCCTTCTTGGAGTCATGCATGTTTAACTTGACCAATATCTTCTCAATATATGAAGATTGAGATAAGGCTAACATCTTATTCTTGCGATCACGCAAAAGCTTGATCCCTAAGATGTAGCTGGCCTCACCCAAATCCTTCATCTGAAATTGAGAGGATAACCAAACCTTTGTGGATGACAATAAACCTACATCATTTCCTATGAGTAATATGTCATCTGCATACAGAACCAAAAACGCAACTGCTTTCCCATTTCCTTTCTTATACACACATGGTTCATCAATGTTTTGATCAAAGCCAAAGGATTTGACTGCTTGATTAAACTTGATGTTCCATGCTCTAGATGCTTGCTTAAGTCCATAAATGGACTTCTTAAGTTTACAAACCATGTTATCTTGGCCACTAGCAATGAAGCCCTCTGGTTGCATCATATAGATGCATTCGTCAAGACTTCCATTAAGAAAAGCTGTCTTGACATCCATCTGCCATATCTCGTAGTCATAATGACATGCGATGGCCAAGAGAATCCTTATGGACTTAAGCATAGCCACTGGTGAAAGGTTTCCTCATAATCGATACCCTCTTTCTGAGTATATCCTTTCACCACCAGTCTTGCTTTGAAGGTTTCCACCTTCCCATCCACTCCTCTCTTTCTCTTGTAGATCCACTTGCACCCTATGGGTTTGATCCCTTCAGGTGCATCTACAAGTTCCCAGACTTGATTGGAATACAAAGAATCCATTTCAGATTTCATCGCTTGCTGCCACATGTCAGCATCTATATCCGTTACTGCTTCATCATAACTAGTAGGATCCTCAACCAGATCTTCAGAGTCTGTCTTAAAAGACACTCCTAGATATCCTTTGGCTGTCTAGAAATTCTCCCACTACGACGAGGCTCCGGAGTGTTTAAAGGAATATCGTGTTCATCTACTGTCTCAAGATCTGGTACAGATGTTACAGGAGATCCCGGAAGAATCTCCTCAAGGATTTCTTTACAACTAAGCTCTTAGTGCATCATACAATCATCCTCCAAGTACCTAGCATGAGTGCTGATGAGCACTTTTTGCTCCTTTGGATGATAAAAGATGCCACCTCTCGTTCCCTTAGGATACCCAATGAAGTAGCACATTTCCGATCTGGGTTCCAGCTTGGTAGCTTTATCATTCAGTACATGGGCTGGACAACCCCAAATGTGAATATGTCTTAAACTAGGTTTTCGACTTGTCCACATTTCTTGAGGTGTCCTAGGTACTGATTTAGAAGGCACCATATTTAAAATGTATGCTGCTGCTTCTAGGGCATATCCCCAAAAAGATATAGGTAGGGTTGCATGACTCATCATGGACCTTACCATATTAAGAAGGGTACGGTTTCTTCTCTCCGCTACACCATTTTGCTGGGGTGTACCCGGTGCAGACAACTGAGACACAATCCCATGTTGTGTGAGGTACTCCTTGAACTCACCCAGGAGGTACTCGCCACCTCGATCAGATCGAAGGGCTTTGATATGTTTTCCTAGTTGTAGCTCCGCCTCAGCCTTGAATTGTTTGAACTTATCAAACGCCTCAGACTTGCGTCGCATTAGGTATACATATCCATATCTAGAGTAATCATCGGTGAAGGTGATGTAATACTCATACCCTCCTCGAGCCGGTTTGTTCATAGGACAACACACATCAGTGTGAATCAATTCTAACAACTCCTTTGACCTTAGTCCCTTTCCAGAGAATGACCGTTTGGTCATCTTTCCCTTGAGACAAGATTCGCACTGAGGAAAAGGTTCGAAATCTAACGAGCTCAAGGGCCCATCTTCTACCAACCTCTGAATCCGTTTTGGGTTAATGTGACCCAAACGTAAGTGCCAAAGATATGTGTCATTGATTGAAGATACCTTCCTCTTAAGGGAAGTTGAGCTTTCTTGTTGTACATTATGCAGTGTAGGAGCAACAGGATATATATAAAATAAGTTGTCATGTATTCTACCGGAAAATATAATATTTCCATCTCTACTGATATCAATACCAGAATGGAAAGAAACTGAATAATTAAATTCAATTAATCTGGAAACTGAAATTAAATTCTTCCTCATGTCCGGAACATAGAAAACATTATTTAAAACTAATATCCTATTACATGGAAAATGTAAGGTAACAACTCCTACTGCAACTGCCCAAACTTTAGCTCCAGTTCCGACTCTAAAGGCAAATTCTCCTTTCTCAATTCTCTGCATTATCTGAAACCCCTGCAATGAATTGCAGATATGATTAGTGGCTCCTGAGTCTACTATCCATGAGTCAGTAGAATCAACCACTAGACAAGTTTCAATGTAGTATGAAAAAGATGTACCTTTCTTAACTGAGGCTAGGAACTTGGGACAATCTTTCTTCCAATGACCTTTCAGGCCACACTTGAAGCATTTCCCTTTGGGCTTTCCATCTGTACCCTTGTCCTTCTTATTACCAGCATTGTCCTTTTTCTGCCCTTTTCCCTTATTCTGCTTCTTCTTGGACTTCTTCCTTTCGGGTTCAGTTTAGAGGAAGACTGGGAAAAATGAGCTTGGGCTTTGGGCTTCATGATAGCCTCTGCCGCCTGGAGTTCTTTCATTAACTCAGGTAGAGTCATGTCCATCTTGCTCATATTGAAATTGAGCTTGAACTGATTAAAAGATTCCGGCAGAGTTTCGAGAATCATGTCAGTCTGACTCCCTGCATCAATCTCAGCCCCTAGAATCTCAGCTTCATTGAAACAATCTATCATCTTGAGCATATGCTCTCTGACAGGTGTTCCCTCAGCCATCCTAGCATTCATGATGGTCCTCATAGCAGCTTGCCTAGCTGGCCTGCTCTTGTCTGCGAACATCTCAGATAAGGACATCATGATTTCATAGGCTGTGTCCATTTGCTCGTGCTGTGTTTGCAACACGTTGGACATGGAAGCGAGCATGTAGCATTTAGCCATGCTATTCGCTTTCTTCCATTTCTTCTCAGCCTCTCGCTGGTCATCAGTAGAATTAGCATCAATTTCGGGACAGTTTTCCAGCAAGACATACTTGTACTCCTCAGCTGTGAGTACTATGTCAAGATTTCTTTTCCAATCTACGTAGTTAGGGCCAGTCAGTTTATTCTCACGAAGAATGCACATCAACGGACTAAAAGAGTCTTTACCCATCTCTCTCTGGATATAAAACGGTTTATAATTAGACATGCAGTATATATGTAATATGCATATGGTGCTTGTTACAAAAGGAAAAACAAAGCACTAAACTTTTTACATTATTCAACCCCAATCATAATGTATCAGTGTTTCAACCTCCTCATAGACCCTCCACCGAAGGGATGGCCGAGCCTACAGTCACGTTGAATTAAGGCAGACTTATTTGGATTATCACTATCTGGATACGCATCCAGTGGTAGTCCAATCACTGATTGGTTTGACCTCATAAGACAAATAACTTTAACTGGTAGGAGAGGTTATTACCGCCTTATGTCAAGTGTGTTACCATCTCTTATGAAAATTCCCAGAATGTCCTATCTAGAAGTGAGCTTTGGTAAAGAACTCCACCGAAGGGATGGTCGCTCCCACCAAGACTTCATCGACATTCTATAGAAGTGATCTTTAGTAAAGAACTCCACCGAAGGGATGGCCGCTCCTACTAACACCTCATTACGAACATTCACTTTAATTCACCCACTAACCCATCGAAGTGATCTTTAGTAAAGAACTCCACCGAAGGGATGGCCGCTCCCACTAACACTTCTAATGAGATTAATATGAACCGAGAATGGAAGGTCGTGGGGTTTTTCCTAAACCCCTCTCCCACTTGATAATTTATCACTAGGGTTTATAAACTTTCCATTGATCTTTACTTCGTTTTCTCAAAAGCTCTTTTTAAATCTAGCAAACTTGGTTAATTAAATTCATGACTTAATGACTCAAGTCATCTTGAAAGTAAATAACCTTTGCATTAAAACATTTGTGAAAAATCCCTTCAAAGAACCAAAAACCTATCTTGGGTTATGAAAACCCATAGGTAGCATCTAATTAGATTTTAGTTTAGCCTCCTTTGGAAACCAAGGGTACCAAGATAAACCAAACCCTATCCAATTTAAACCTTAGACAAATAGAAGGTGCTGGTCTAAGTTCCGTTTAAAACAATTTGCCAAACTAAAAACAATCTAATACAATAAAGATGCCAATTTTAGAGCCTAAGGGTGGCCATGTTTCTAGGCGACAATTATAGCAATTATATAAAGCATTCAACCATGCATTCCATATATAAAAGCAAATAAAAGTATGCAATCCTTGATGGCTCCTTGCTCTTAGGATTTCAAATCCTAATCGAATTAGGACTCCTCATGCATCTAGAAGTCTTGACTCCTTCATCTCCAAGGACTCCAATTTCTTGCAACCTTCTTGTCTTGAAACTTTCCTTTTCTTGCTCGTTTCCATAAATTGATTTATACAAGCAAACCCATGAAAAACAAAACCAAAATTACATTGGAGATTCCTATGCATTTCAAGAAAGCTTACATCAAGACTAGTTGGAATAAATTAAGGAAACTTTACAACTTCCTATGATTGCTAACCGCGCAATCGTACACTTTCCAACTAATTAAAAAACATCCAAATCCACACAACATACATGCGAACCATCAAGGATGCTAATTATGGCTGCAAACAAAGAGGTTAGTGCATGCAAACTCACTATGTGCATCATTAAACAAATCTGGAAAATAAATTCCAGCAATGTTAATGAAACTTGCACACAACATGCATCACAACATAACTTTAATAGGGTGCCACCATACCCATAATCAATCTAGGATTAATTACACACAACATGGGATCATGATTTCACATGGAGTGGCTCTGATACCACTGAAAGAAATTGCGATTCAGATCTGAAACTTCTCATAAAGAGACTACTATGGCTGATGCAAAGCATGACAGATTTTAAAAAATCTGATTTCTGCACTATGCAGCGGAAATCAGCCATAAAGAATCGCATAGAAACTCCATTAAATCATGACCAACAAGTGTATAATTAAAGGAGAATGAAGAAGACTCATACCTCAAAGATTTGTAGACTTCAAACCTCTGAAAAAATAGATCCAAAGGCCCGAACTCAGACTTGCAATTTGCAAACAAGTTGCTGGAATTTTCTGCACTAGTATTGCCTTTGATCTTCTCCTCTATCTCACTTCCAAATCTGATTGGCTAAGATGGTGGGATCTTAATCTAGGAATTAAGAAGTATTTCTCCAAGGAAACATCTCAGACCTTAACTTTCTTCAATGAAGAAGAAAGAGCTTCAAGGGCTGGACGTGTGGCTCTCCTTTTGTCTCACAAAGTGTTGGACGTCCAAGGGGTTGCTTGGTTTCTTTTATAGAAACTTGGGATAGCTTTCCCACAAAGTTATCTCTTCTAATTCTCATTGATGTCCAAAAAGGAAAGACTTATTTTCTTTAAGAAACACTCTAATTAGAAAAGGAAACCAAAAGGAACTTCCCATGCAATTAGTAATCCTAGTTGTAGAACACTTACTAATTTTAAGTTCCTAATCCAAAAAGGAAACCTTCTCATAAGAATACTAATCCAAAGAGGAGTCCAACTTTCCAAGTAGAGAGTCCTACTCAAAGTTGGAAACCTTACCCATGGAAATCTTATTATGGACGTCCCTTATGATAATGCACACCATGGCCCACATACAATTTATCTAGAGTTAAATTCATGCATGCCATCAAAGGCCTATTTGAATTTAAACTCAAAATTATTTTTCCACTAAAATAATTCATCCAAATGTTATCTAATCATTTTAGGAAACCATGCCAATCTTGGAAAGTGACTAGAGAATGGACCAAAAGACATATTTGCCATTGGCTCCCAAAATGACCAAAATGTCCATGCTAAACCCATAGCAACATTAAGACCATTTTAACCTTAACTCATTCCACTAAAGAGTTATGGTTGAACTCCAAGGACAAATATATAATATAATAAGCTCGTCATAAAATGACGGTTGTCTTCGACCTACTAAGTGTAATGACCTGAATGCCCCTCTATGTAACATCCATAATCGAGTCAGGTTATCACATGTACTATCAACCTTCCCGATTACATCTAAACCTTAGAACTTCATATCCTTAACATAATCATCATACGAATATCATTCTCTTGATCCAGGGAGCGACCCACAAGTTCAATATCCATATGGAACATCCATATACTAAGATCTTAGATTTTGATGATTAATCGGATAATTCTAAGGGGACTATTATTCCATCATCAGATGGCATAGATTCTATATTGCATCTGCACGTCCCAACTGATCAAGCCCGAGTACCCAAAACACAGAGCTGTTGACCCATGAAAAGAATCTCACCCATAGTGAATTAAAGCACAATAACTTGACTTCGTCAGTTCATCCACAAATGCTCAAGATTAAGAGCACCGGTCACTCAGTAGCATGAGGTGACTTGATCTCTTTCTGTGATAGTACTATTTTAGAGATCACACCTACCATGGTCCTGTTCAATGCATTGCATATGCACTAATAAGATGAATCCGGAAAAGCCCTCCCATGACTTAGGTAAGTCACCCTGAATGCAGGAGAGTCTCTCATTATAACTTATACCAAGATGAAGTGCCCAGCTCCATCTTTCAGTTATGAACAAATATGATGTTTCCAGTGTCCATGAATTAGACCTATCTGTGTGTAGACACTACACACCTAATTCATTTACTAGAAACAATGGGCCTTACACAACCATACATATAACTTAAAGAAATTGCGATTCAGATCTGAAACTTCTCATAAAGAGACTACTATGGCTGATGCAAAGCATGACAGATTTTAAAAAATCTGATTTCTGCACTATGCAGCGGAAATCAGCCATAAAGAATCGCATAGAAACTCCATTAAATCATGACCAACAAGTGTATAATTAAAGGAGAATGAAGAAGACTCATACCTCAAAGATTTGTAGACTTCAAACCTCTGAAAAAATAGATCCAAAGGCCCGAACTCAGACTTGCAATTTGCAAACAAGTTGCTGGAATTTTCTGCACTAGTATTGCCTTTGATCTTCTCCTCTATCTCACTTCCAAATCTGATTGGCTAAGATGGTGGGATCTTAATCTAGGAATTAAGAAGTATTTCTCCAAGGGAAAATCTCAGACCTTAAGCCTTCTTCAATCAAGAAGAGAAGCAACCAAGGGCTGGACGTGTGGGGCACTCTTAGGATACTTGCAAAGTGTTTCACAAAGTGTGTTGGATGTGTGCAACCTTTGTAATTCTCCTTGTTATGGTGTAGGACATCCAAGGGAAGGCTCTCTCCCTTTTATAGAAACTTAGGAAACCTTTCCTAGAAGTTTAACTTTCCTAATTCTCATGGATGTCCAAGAAAGACTCACTTCCTTTAAGAAACACTCCAATTAGAAAAGGAAACTAAAAGGAACTTTCCATACAATTAGTAATACTAGTTGTAGAACACTTACTAATTTTAAGTTCCTAATCCAAAAAGGAAACCTTCTCATAAGAATACTAATCCAAAGAGGAGTCCAACTTTCCAAGTAGAGAGTCCTACTCAAAGTTGGAAACCTTACCCATGGAAATCTTATTATGGACGTCCCTTATGATAATGCACACCATGGCCCACATACAATTTATCTAGAGTTAAATTCATGCATGCCATCAAAGGCCTATTTGAATTTAAACTCAAAATTATTTTTCCACTAAAATAATTCATCCAAATGTTATCTAATCATTTTAGGAAACCATGCCAATCTTGGAAAGTGACTAGAGAATGGACCAAAAGACATATTTGCCATTGGCTCCCAAAATGACCAAAATGTCCATGCTAAACCCATAGCAACATTAAGACCATTTTAACCTTAACTCATTCCACTAAAGAGTTATGGTTGAACTCCAAGGACAAATATATAATATAATAAGCTCGTCATAAAATGACGGTTGTCTTCGACCTACTAAGTGTAATGACCTGAATGCCCCTCTATGTAACATCCATAATCGAGTCAGGTTATCACATGTACTATCAACCTTCCCGATTACATCTAAACCTTAGAACTTCATATCCTTAAACATAATCATCATTCGAATATCATTCTCTTGATCCAGGGAGCGACCCACAAGTTCAATATCCATATGGAACATCCATATACTAAGATCTTAGATTTTGATGATTAATCGGATAATTCTAAGGGGACGATTATTCCATCATCAGATGGCATAGATTCTATATTGCATTTGCACGTCCCAACTGATCAAGTCCGAGTACCCAAAACACAGAGCTGTTGACCCATGAAAAGAATCTCACCCATAGTGAATCAAAGCACAAGAACTTGACTTCGTCAATTCATCCACAAATGCTCAAGATTAAGAGCACTGGTTACTTAGTAGCATGAGGTGACTTGATCTCTTTTCTGTGATAGTACTATTTTAGAGATCACACCTACAATGGTCCTGTTCAATGCATGACACATGCACTAATGAGATAGATCCGGGAAAGCCCTCCCGTGACTTAGGTATGTCTGTAAGATCCCGACCCCAATCCTTTTGTTTAGCATTGTTTTAATCGCGATTTAGCTTTTCAAGTGAGATTTGATTTAGTTTGACCGCGTTTTTGAGTTTGACCGGATTTTTCCTTGCCTTGGAGATTTTGAAGACCGTTGACTTTAGTTTGACCCGGTCCCTATGATTTGTATTTTTATGGGAAATTACTTCGGATTCCTAAAAATTCTGGATTTGGTGTATTTCGACTTATTTTATGAAGTTTAACAACTTTCATGTTTTGACCATTTTGATTTGATGCTCAAAAATCGCGTTTTTCGAGGAAAATGGGCAAAAATGACATTTTCACTAAACATGTCCATGAATTTCGAAAATTTCAGAAATTGGGGAAATTATACTTTTCGGAAACTAGATATTTCGCCGATCGTTTTGTCTTCTTCGTCGTTTTCGTTCGAGACCCGCAAACCTTAGTTTCAGCTTTGGTGAGTTTGGGGCCCATGGGGCCCAGCCCAATTGTTCTATAAAACCCCAATGGGTTCTCTTCTCTTCTCCCATTCTTCATTTCCTGCAACAAGAAAAGGGGAGTTAGGGTTTCTCCCAGCCCCCTTCCTCTCTTCTCATGTATCTCTTCTTCCTTGATGCTAAATAGAGATTTGAGCTCCCCACTTTCTTCTCCTCTCTCCAAGCTTTCCATAGATGTCTTTTGCAAGAGATTTGGGCTAGGGGAGACCACATTTCCATGTATTTCTTCTTGGTTTGAGCACCCAAAGGTTAGCAATGGTTTTCTTTTCATGAGGTCTTGGTTTTCCAAACCATTTGGAGTATTTTTCTTATATATGCAAAGACTTTCTTTGAGATTTGCAATGTATTGATTTTTTAGGGTTTATTCATGAGCTATTTTGGGGGTTTTGTGATTTTGGAAGCTTGAGACCCTAGAGCATGGTTTGAAGAGCATCTTAGCTTTCATTGTGGCTTGAGGCAAGTGGAATTTTCAATTAGTATGATGGTTTCATTTCTCTTGTTTGGTTTCATGGCATTTCATGGTTAAGTTCTCATCTCTTCATGATTTATGGATTTACTTTGAATAAATGAAGCAATGTTTTGTTGATTTCCTCTTATGCTATTGCCTTATAATGTATTGGAGGTTTGGTTTCACTTTAGTTAATTTGAAAATTTTGCTTTCTTTGTGTTAAGAGTTGGTGTTCAAAGAAATGGGGAAAAAACTTTGATTTTAAAAGTGTTTGTTTGGTTAATTAGATTGCTATTGATTGGGGATTTGATGAGTTTGGAAGGTCAAGGAAGGGCCCAAATGATCTAGGAAATTTGTATGAAGGTTTGGGAATGAAAAAGAATCAAAAATGAAGAAAGAAAATCAGAAAAAAATGAAAAAGAGTGCATTCTGCACTCAGCCCGGACTGGGACAGAGCCCAGTCCGCTCGAGCGACCCAGTGGGCCGCTCGAGCGGACCAGGTTCTGTCTGGGCTTCGCTCGAGCGGACCCTGGGTCGCTCGAGCGAGGCCCAGTTCTGCCTGGGGCCTGGTTCAGGTCCGAAACTGGGTCTGTTTCAAGGATTTTCTGGGCCCGTTTTAAATCTGTTTTGGGCCTGTTTTTGGGGTGTTCTTTGGGCCTATTTCTTGGACCATTCAAGTCAGTTTTTGGGCCATTTCAAGACCTGATATTGGGTCATCTTAGGGCCTGATATTGGACTATCTTAAGACCTGTTTTGTGGGCCTGTTTCAAGGCCTGCTTGGGCTGTTTTTAAAACCTGATATTGGATCATCTAAGGTTCAGATTTGGGCTGATTTAAAACCTATTTGGTGGGCCATTCAAAGATTAGTTTTGGGCTGTTTTAAGGTTTGTTTTATGGGCCATTCAAGGTTTAGTTTTGGACTATTTCAAAGTTTGTTTGTGGGCCAATAAAGGCTGAGTTTTGGGCTGTTATAAAATCTGTGTTGTGGGCCATTCAAAGCTAGTTTTTAAGAGCTGATTTAAGGTCTGTTTGTGGGCCTGTTCCAAGTTAGTTTTGGGTTTGTTTTAAAACTTGTTTCTTGGACCATTAAAGGATTTGTTTTGGGCTGTTTTTAAGGTTTGTTTTGTGGTCCATTCAAGCTTAGTTTTTGGACTGTTTTACGAATTGTTTGGGCCTTGTTTAAAGGGGCTATTTTGGGTTAAATGAGTAGGCTATTTTGGACTTGGTTTAAGGCCAGCTATGGGCCTGTTTTTAAGAGTTTTGACATTACTTTTACTACTTGGAAATTTGTGAAATGGGAATGATGTGAGAATGAGCGTATGTGAGATTATCCGGGAACCTTTCGGGTCTCAATGCGCACTTTATCATTTAAACATTATGGATTTTCATTGGCATCAAACACATTCTTTATTAATCAATGTTTAAAGGTTAAATGTGCATTGAGATGGTTCCTTGGTAAATCATTAAGTCATCCTACATAATTCCATTCCATTTCAAGTCAGAAAAATGTATTTGTATTGGTATTAGTATTTGTATTTGTTTTCTTTGGTGAACTAATTTAAATAGCATCGATGATTTGTTATAAAATCATGTGTCTTCCCATGTTCGAAAGGGTTGCTCGTATGATTTTATACAAATCACCTCGATGCGTATTTGAACGGTTTACCATAGATATTAGTATGTTTTCTCCGATTCGATTTGAAAAGAGATTGAGTATGTTCGTCACATTCGGGATTTCTTCGATAAAACTATTGTTTTGATAACACTAGTATTTGAAAATAAAAACCTCGAGGCAAGACGGGGCCAGAGCTATGCGGTGCGAGCCCATGAGCCAAAGAGGCTATGATTCCGAAAACAAACCCCGAGGCAAGAAGGGGCCAGAGCTATGTGGTGCGAGCCCCTGAGCCAAAGGGATTAGTATTATGTTAGATTTGTATCTGTTTGAGTTTGAAAACTAAAGGCACCACTAGGCTTAGGTCACCTTGTCGGGCTGATCACCCGGCTTGGGATCTTTACTCTGTCCGCCAGCTGCAGCTTGGATTCCGTCTGTACCGACCATGGCAACGGTAATGATCTGCCGGTCCCATTTGTATGGCCACGGTTCTGATCCTCTGTTTAGTACCACGTTCAGTGGCTACGCTCTGTTTGCTCTTATCACTTCGGTAATAGGAGGATTTAGCTATTTGTGGTCGCCTAGGTTTTATCTGCACATTACTTTAGTTTATGCTTCTTGTCGGTTATGCTTTTTATGCTTTGATTTGTTTAATGTTTACAATATCGACCTTTATCGTATTGTTTCTACTATTCAGTTTTTAAACGTATTTCCAATTATTAAATGCTTTGCTTAGGTGGTTATCTTTTCGAGACATTTATGCTTTAGAGACTGTTCGTTTATTGCTTTGATATTCATGTTCGGTCTTTCGATCGTCTTATCGTGATTTATTGTTATTATTGGTTAGACTCCTTATTCGGTTTTTACGAGGATTTCGCCTGGTTTTATGTATGTTCTTTCATTCATATTATTTGTTTATTTGCTTGCCAGACCGTCGTGTCTGACCCTTTTTGTTTGGTGCCAGTTTCTTCTCTTTTCTGTTTGTAGGTGTTTGATCAGAGGAGGCGGTGGGACCGCTGGCCTGACGTGAGAGGCTGCCCGTTGATATCATCTAGATGTCAAGTCTGGCACCAGAGTTCGTATTGAAATATTGGGGTAGTATTTCTATTTAGTTGGATATTTTTGTATGGCTTTATCAGCCTTTTTCTTTTGGGTTTGTAATTAAGACATCTGTTAATTGTAACTTGAATATGTGGGAAATAATAGATTTGTTACTACCAGCTCAGTGTGTTGTGATTTATGATTTATGCCAGTCTGTTATGATGGCTTTGTGATATTGGTTGCGTGCGACACGGAACCCGATGGCCACGGATTCCGAGTCGTAACACCATGTATAGCTTCCGCGAAAAATATACTCTGATTGTGATGAGATTTGTTTATCCTCATTCACGCGGATCTTGGGAACTATAACAAAAAGTTTCAAATTATTCCAAAATTTCGCACCCCGAGATCGGTTCGCTGCAGGTCCCGGTTTCGGGGCGTGACAGGTTTGGTATCAGAGCTGGTTAGTTTCTAGGAAATAAAATACTCTAGAGACATTAAGACGTGTGGTGAGGATTCGTTAGATTGTGTCGATTTGTTTTCTCGTGTCTTTGTTTCTTTGGATTTGAGTCGGCTTTTCTTTCAGTTCGGGAGATTTTGCTTGTCTTTTCTTTTAGTTCGTGTTGTTAGGAGATTTGGATGGCCAAATTTCCTCCTTAATGGTGGAGAATTTTTAAAATCTCCATACTCTTGTCTAGTGTCTTTTGCCTATGCTTGTGTCGGAGACTGAGAACCTCGTGGATTTAGTATGTTGTTTTCGGAGAACATCGGCAGACTTTCAGCCTTCAGCATCTTCAATGTGGTTATTGAGAGAAGATTTGTGCATTTGCCCGTCAGAGTTGGACTCGAGCAGTAGTTGAAGAACCCCTTTCAGCTAATCAAGGATCGTCATGCAGCGTACCAAGGTGAGTAAATGTGGAATTTTGGGGAACTCAGACCATCTTTCCAAGATGTAGGATTGCAGGAGACGCATTAGCTGTTGATTTTATGAAGAGAGAAGTGACTTTAGTTAGTAAGATTTGGAGTGGTGCAAGAAACTCAGGGATTTCCCCGGATTCGACGAGCATGGTCACGGTTTTGGTTGAGAAGTTCGGTAACTTGCAGCTTAGTCGGTGTAGTTGATTCAGCAAGGGAGTACCTCAGTAAGTTGGATGTCCATTTCTTATTTAAAATGATTTTCTTGATATTTTCATCGTTGTTATGTTTCATTAATATCTATGGTTTATCCTTGTAGTGTTTAAAAATGGATTTATGTTTCTTCTTTGAGACTTATTTTGAACTAAAAACTATGTTATTTTACTCTTTGTATGAGTCGCATGATTTTGTTTTCATAAGCATTGGTGTTTTGAATTTTTGTTTAATCTCCTTAAGATATTACTTTACAATGATCTTGAAATTTTGCTCTCGTTTTAGTTTTCTTAAATGTGGACATCTACATCTCAAAACCTTAATAATTTCGAATTTTGTATATGTTGGTTGGAAATGGATGGATGTTTTAATGATAGAATGTAGAGACTAGTGGATAAACTGATCTTTGAAAACATGTAACTAAAATTGTGTTTCTTTTTCAAAGTACGATGTGAAGTTTCTATTTCATTGGTTCATTTTCTTTGGCCTTGCAAAATGAATTTCCTAAGGGTTTTGTGTTTAGATTATATACAGGTTTCTACTATGTTTTAAAGTTATGAGATTTATCTAAGTAATTGTTTTAGTCATCATGTTTAAAATTTTAAGATTTGTTTCGCATTGAATGGATGAGTTGTAATAGTTTTTGGCTGGAGTTTGGTAGTGTGTGAATTGAAGGATTGATGGATGTCAGAACGTATACTGGTTCAGTTGGAGACAAAGTAAGATGTATGAGAGGTATCAGGTAAGGGATTAAGAGCAGCAAGTAGATAAAATCAGATCTGGGCAAGAATTTTGATCATAGCATAGAAAGATTGGAAATTCGGAGTTGTGATTTCAGAATGAAGAAGGATTGACGGTATAATTGTCGAGGCCAGAAGCTGATGATGCATTCGAGAAACATAGTAAGAGCACCGTGTACAGCTTTGAAGGATTTAAGGCACAGAATTCCAAGTGATAGAAAGAGGCAGAATTTTGCAGTTTCTTGGACCGACAGTGACTGATGAGATAAGTAAAAGAAATGATTTAGTGCAGGAATGACAGATGACACCAAGGATGCTTAGGAGAATTGTTGAATTCTAGTTTGGGCAGAAAAGTATGTTTTTGAGCAGATATGTGCAAACAGTGTGAAGCCTTCAACCGAATCAGAGTGTTGTCTACCGTGCATCTCAACGTCAGATTTGATAAGAGGATCTCTCAGTTACCAAGGTCTAGCATAGGGTGTCAGTGTTTTCGTTTGTCTTTTGGGTTTTTGATTTTGATTTGGTTTAAGCCATTTGGAGGACCAAATGGGTTCTAAGGGGGGGAGGATGTAAGATCCCGACCCCAATCCTTTTGTTTAGCATTGTTTTAATCGCGATTTAGCTTTTCAAGTGAGATTTGATTTAGTTTGACCGCGTTTTTGAGTTTGACCGGATTTTTCCTTGCCTTGGAGATTTTGAAGACCGTTGACTTTAGTTTGACCCGGTCCCTATGATTTGTATTTTTATGGGAAATTACTTCGGATTCCTAAAAATTCTGGATTTGGTGTATTTCGACTTATTTTATGAAGTTTAACAACTTTCATGTTTTGACCATTTTGATTTGATGCTCAAAAATCGCGTTTTTCGAGGAAAATGGGCAAAAATGACATTTTCACTAAACATGTCCATGAATTTCGAAAATTTCAGAAATTGGGGAAATTATACTTTTCGGAAACTAGATATTTCGCCGATCGTTTTTGTCTTCTTCGTCGTTTTCGTTCGAGACCCGCAAACCTTAGTTTCAGCTTTGGTGAGTTTGGGGCCCATGGGGCCCAGCCCAATTGTTCTATAAAACCCCAATGGGTTCTCTTCTCTTCTCCCATTCTTCATTTCCTGCAACAAGAAAAGGGGAGTTAGGGTTTCTCCCAGCCCCCTTCCTCTCTTCTCATGTATCTCTTCTTCCTTGATGCTAAATAGAGATTTGAGCTCCCCACTTTCTTCTCCTCTCTCCAAGCTTTCCATAGATGTCTTTTGCAAGAGATTTGGGCTAGGGGAGACCACATTTCCATGTATTTCTTCTTGGTTTGAGCACCCAAAGGTTAGCAATGGTTTTCTTTTCATGAGGTCTTGGTTTTCCAAACCATTTGGAGTATTTTTCTTATATATGCAAAGACTTTCTTTGAGATTTGCAATGTATTGATTTTTTAGGGTTTATTCATGAGCTATTTTGGGGGTTTTGTGATTTTGGAAGCTTGAGACCCTAGAGCATGGTTTGAAGAGCATCTTAGCTTTCATTGTGGCTTGAGGCAAGTGGAATTTTCAATTAGTATGATGGTTTCATTTCTCTTGTTTGGTTTCATGGCATTTCATGGTTAAGTTCTCATCTCTTCATGATTTATGGATTTACTTTGAATAAATGAAGCAATGTTTTGTTGATTTCCTCTTATGCTATTGCCTTATAATGTATTGGAGGTTTGGTTTCACTTTAGTTAATTTGAAAATTTTGCTTTCTTTGTGTTAAGAGTTGGTGTTCAAAGAAATGGGGAAAAACTTTGATTTTAAAAGTGTTTGTTTGGTTAATTAGATTGCTATTGATTGGGGATTTGATGAGTTTGGAAGGTCAAGGAAGGGCCCAAATGATCTAGGAAATTTGTATGAAGGTTTGGGAATGAAAAAGAATCAAAAATGAAGAAAGAAAATCAGAAAAAAATGAAAAAGAGTGCATTCTGCACTCAGCCCGGACTGGGACAGAGCCCAGTCCGCTCGAGCGACCCAGTGGGCCGCTCGAGCGGACCAGGTTCTGTCTGGGCTTCGCTCGAGCGGACCCTGGGTCGCTCGAGCGAGGCCCAGTTCTGCCTGGGGCCTGGTTCAGGTCCGAAACTGGGTCTGTTTCAAGGATTTTCTGGGCCCGTTTTAAATCTGTTTTGGGCCTGTTTTTGGGGTGTTCTTTGGGCCTATTTCTTGGACCATTCAAGTCAGTTTTTGGGCCATTTCAAGACCTGATATTGGGTCATCTTAGGGCCTGATATTGGACTATCTTAAGACCTGTTTTGTGGGCCTGTTTCAAGGCCTGCTTGGGCTGTTTTTAAAACCTGATATTGGATCATCTAAGGTTCAGATTTGGGCTGATTTAAAACCTATTTGGTGGGCCATTCAAAGATTAGTTTTGGGCTGTTTTAAGGTTTGTTTTATGGGCCATTCAAGGTTTAGTTTTGGACTATTTCAAAGTTTGTTTGTGGGCCAATAAAGGCTGAGTTTTGGGCTGTTATAAAATCTGTGTTGTGGGCCATTCAAAGCTAGTTTTTAAGAGCTGATTTAAGGTCTGTTTGTGGGCCTGTTCCAAGTTAGTTTTGGGTTTGTTTTAAAACTTGTTTCTTGGACCATTAAAGGATTTGTTTTGGGCTGTTTTTAAGGTTTGTTTTGTGGTCCATTCAAGCTTAGTTTTTGGACTGTTTTACGAATTGTTTGGGCCTTGTTTAAAGGGGCTATTTTGGGTTAAATGAGTAGGCTATTTTGGACTTGGTTTAAGGCCAGCTATGGGCCTGTTTTTAAGAGTTTTGACATTACTTTTAATACTTGGAAATTTGTGAAATGGGAATGATGTGAGAATGAGCGTATGTGAGATTATCCGGGAACCTTTCGGGTCTCAATGCGCACTTTATCATTTAAACATTATGGATTTTCATTGGCATCAAACACATTCTTTATTAATCAATGTTTAAAGGTTAAATGTGCATTGAGATGGTTCCTTGGTAAATCATTAAGTCATCCTACATAATTCCATTCCATTTCAAGTCAGAAAAATGTATTTGTATTGGTATTAGTATTTGTATTTGTTTTCTTTGGTGAACTAATTTAAATAGCATCGATGATTTGTTATAAAATCATGTGTCTTCCCATGTTCGAAAGGGTTGCTCGTATGATTTTATACAAATCACCTCGATGCGTATTTGAACGGTTTACCATAGATATTAGTATGTTTTCTCCGATTCGATTTGAAAAGAGATTGAGTATGTTCGTCACATTCGGGATTTCTTCGATAAAACTATTGTTTTGATAACACTAGTATTTGAAAATAAAAACCTCGAGGCAAGACGGGGCCAGAGCTATGCGGTGCGAGCCCATGAGCCAAAGAGGCTATGATTCCGAAAACAAACCCCGAGGCAAGAAGGGGCCAGAGCTATGTGGTGCGAGCCCCTGAGCCAAAGGGATTAGTATTATGTTAGATTTGTATCTGTTTGAGTTTGAAAACTAAAGGCACCACTAGGCTTAGGTCACCTTGTCGGGCTGATCACCCGGCTTGGGATCTTTACTCTGTCCGCCAGCTGCAGCTTGGATTCCGTCTGTACCGACCATGGCAACGGTAATGATCTGCCGGTCCCATTTGTATGGCCACGGTTCTGATCCTCTGTTTAGTACCACGTTCAGTGGCTACGCTCTGTTTGCTCTTATCACTTCGGTAATAGGAGGATTTAGCTATTTGTGGTCGCCTAGGTTTTATCTGCACATTACTTTAGTTTATGCTTCTTGTCGGTTATGCTTTTTATGCTTTGATTTGTTTAATGTTTACAATATCGACCTTTATCGTATTGTTTCTACTATTCAGTTTTTAAACGTATTTCCAATTATTAAATGCTTTGCTTAGGTGGTTATCTTTTCGAGACATTTATGCTTTAGAGACTGTTCGTTTATTGCTTTGATATTCATGTTCGGTCTTTCGATCGTCTTATCGTGATTTATTGTTATTATTGGTTAGACTCCTTATTCGGTTTTTACGAGGATTTCGCCTGGTTTTATGTATGTTCTTTCATTCATATTATTTGTTTATTTGCTTGCCAGACCGTCGTGTCTGACCCTTTTGTTTGGTGCCAGTTTCTTCTCTTTTCTGTTTGTAGGTGTTTGATCAGAGGAGGCGGTGGGACCGCTGGTCTGACGTGAGAGGCTGCCCGTTGATATCATCTAGATGTCAAGTTTGGCACCAGAGTTCGTATTGAAATATTGGGGTAGTATTTTTATTTAGTTGGATATTTTTGTATGGCTTTATCAGCCTTTTTCTTTTGGGTTTGTAATTAAGACATCTGTTAATTGTAACTTGAATATGTGGGAAATAATAGATTTGTTACTACCAGCTCAGTGTGTTGTGATTTATGATTTATGCCAGTCTGTTATGATGGCTTTGTGATATTGGTTGCGTGCGACACGGAACCCGATGGCCACGGATTCCGAGTCGTAACACCATGTATAGCTTCCGCGAAAAATATACTCTGATTGTGATGAGATTTGTTTATCCTCATTCACGCGGATCTTGGGAACTATAACAAAAAGTTTCAAATTATTCCAAAATTTCGCACCCCGAGATCGGTTCGCTGCAGGTCCCGGTTTCGGGGCGTGACAATGTCACCCTATATAGGAGAGTATCTCATTATAACTTCTACCAAGATGAAGTGCCCAGCTCCATCTTTCAGTTATGAACAAATATGATGTTTCCAGTTGTCCATGAATTAGACCTATCTGTGTGTAGACACTACACACCTAATTCATTTACTAGAAACAATGGGCCTTACACAACCTTACATATATACATGTTTAAGCATAAAAAAGTCTTTTCATTAAACAACCAGTTAAATATCCAGTAACAAAAGATGAGAATGCAGCTAGTGGGCTTTAGGGCATACACCAATCCCAACAAACTCCCACTTGCACTAAAGATCACTACTTCCTAACCTAACACCCATAGACTCAACATGAGAAGTGAAGACTTTCTCAGTAAGAGTCTTAGTGAATGGGTCAGCTAAGTTATTTGCTGAAGCAATATGCTCCACCACTATCTCTCCATCCTGAATGAATTCCCGGATCAAGTGGTACTTTCTCTGAATGTGCTTGCCTTCTTGTGATTCCTGGGCTCTTTGCACTGTGCTACAGCACCAGTGTTATCGCAGTACATGACAATCGGTTTACGCACTGCAGGAACAACTCCCAATTCCAACAGGAATTTTCTGAGCCATACCGCTTCCTTCGCAGCTTCCGATGCCGCCACATACTCTGCTTCCATGGTAGAATCAGCTATTCAGGATTGCTTGACACTTCTCCATGATATAGCCCCTCCTGACAAAGTAAAGACGTACCCTGAGGTAGACTTTCTGGCGTCACTATCAGATTGGAAATCAGAGTCTGTATACGCCAATGGCGTTAGATCATCTGCTCGAAAGGTTAGCATATAATCTTTCGTTCTCCGAAGGTACTTGAATATATGCTTAACTGCTGTCCAATGCATAGGTCCAGGGTTTGACTGATATCTGCTAACCATGCCAACGGCAAAACAAATATCTGGTCTAGTACATAACATAGCATACATGAGGCTTCCAACAGCGGATGCATATGGAACTCTCCCCATGCTCTCTATCTCTTCAGATGTCTTTGGACATTGATCTCGAGACAGTGGTACTCCATGTCTAGAAGGTAGGAGGCCCTTCTTAGAGTCATGCATGTTAAACTTGACCAATATCTTCTCAATGTAAGAAGATTGGGATAGGGCTAACATCTTATTCTTGCGATCACGCAAAAGCTTGATCCCTAAGATATAGCTGGCCTCACCCAAATCCTTCATCTGAAATTGAGAGGATAACCAAACCTTTGTCGATGACAATAAACCTACATCATTTCCTATGAGTAATATGTCATCTACATATAGAACCAAAAATGCAACTGCTTTCCCATTTCCTTTCTTATACACACATGGTTCATCAATGTTTTGATCAAAGCCAAAGGATTTGACTGCCTGATTAAACTTGATGTTCCATGCTCTAGATGCTTGCTTGAGTCCATAAATGGACTTCTTAAGTTTACAAACCATGTTATCTTGGCCACTAGCAATGAAGCCCTCTGGTTGCATCATATAGATGCATTCGTCAAGACTTCCATTAAGAAAAGCTGTCTTGACATCCATCTGCCATATCTCGTAGTCATAATGACATGCGATGGCCAAGAGAATCCTTATGGATTTAAGCATAGCCACTGGTGAAAAGGTTTCCTCATAATCGATACCCTCTTTCTGAGTATATCCTTTCGCCACCAGTCTTGCTTTGAAGGTTTCCACCTTCCCATCCACTCCTCTCTTTCTCTTGTAGATCCACTTGCACCCTATGGGTTTAATCCCTTCAGGTGCATCTACAAGTTCCCAGACTTGATTGGAATACAAAGAATCCATTTCAGATTTCATCGCTTGCTGCCACATGTTAGCATCTATATCCGTTACTGCTTCATCATAACTAGTAGGATCCTCAACAAAATCTTCAGAGTCTGTCTTAAAAGACACTCCTAGATATCTTTCTGGCTGTCTAGAAATTCTCCCACTACGACGAGGCTCCGTAGTGTTTAAAGGAATATCTTGTTCATCTACTGCCTCAGGATCTGGTGCAGATGTTATAGGAGATCCCGGATGAATCTCCTCAAGGATTTCTTTACAACTAAGCTCTTGGTGCATCATACAATCATCCTCCAAGTACCTAGCATGAGTGCTGATGAGCACTTTTTGCTCCTTTGGATGATAAAAGATGCCACCTCTCGTTCCCTTAGGATATCCAATGAAGTAGCACATTCCCGATCTGGGTTCCAGCTTGGTAGCTTTATCATTCAGTACATAGGCTGGACAACCCCAAATGTGAATATGTCTTAAACTAGGTTTTCGACTTGTCCACATTTCTTGGGGTGTCTTAGGTACTGATTTAGAAGGTACCAGATTTAGAATGTATGTTGCTGCTTCTAAGGCATATCCCCAAAAAGATATAGGTAGGGTTGCATGACTCATCATGGACCTTACCATATCAAGAAGGGTACGGTTTCTTCTCTCTGCTACACCATTTTGCTGGGGTGTACCCGGTGCAGACAACTGAGACACAATCCCATGTTGTGTGAGGTACTCCTCGAACTCACCCAGGAGGTACTCGCCACCTCGATCAGATCGAAGGGCTTTGATATGTTTTCCTAGTTGTAGCTCCGCCTCAGCCTTGAATTGTTTGAACTTATCAAACGCCTCAGACTTGCGTCGCATTAGGTATACATATCCATATCTAGAGTAATCATCGGTGAAGGTGATGTAATACTCATACCCTCCTCGAGCCGGTTTGTTCATAGGACCACACACATCAGTGTGAATCAATTCTAACAACTCCTTTGACCTTAGTCCCTTTCCAGAGAATGACCGTTTGGTCATCTTTCCCTTGAGACAAGATTCGCACTGAGGAAAAGGTTCGAAATCTAATGAGCTCAAGGGCCCATCTTTTACCAACCTCTGAATCCGTTTTGGGTTAATGTGACCCAAACGTAAGTGCCAAAGATATGTGTCATTGATTGAAGATACCTTCCTTTTAAGGGAAGTTGAGCTTTCTTGTTGTACATTATGCAGTGTAGGAGCAATAGGATATATATAAAATAAGTTGTCATGTATTCTACCGGAACATATAATATTTCCATCTCTACTGATATCAATACCAGAATGGAAAGAAACTGAATAATTAAATTCAATTAATCTGGAAACTGAAATTAAATTCTTCCTCATGTCCGGAACATAGAAAACATTATTTAAAACTAATATCCTATTACATGGAAAATGTAAAGTAACAACTCCTACTGCAACTGCCCAAACTTTAGCTCCAGTTCCGACTCTAAAGGCAAATTCTCCTTTCTCAATTCTCTGCATTATCTGAAACCCCTGCAATGAATTGCAGATATGATTAGTGGCTCCTGAGTCTACTATCCATGAGTCAGTAGAATCAACCACTAGACAAGTTTCAATGTAGTATGAAAAAGATGTACCTTTCTTAACTGAGGCCAGGAACTTGGGACAATCTTTCTTCCAATGACCTTTGAGGCCACACTTGAAGCATTTCCCTTTGGGCTTTTCATCTGTACCCCTGTCCTTTTTATTACCAGCATTGTCCTTTTTCTGCCCTTTTCCCTTATTCTGCTTCTTCTTGAACTTCTTCCCTTTCGGGTTCAGTTTAGAGGAAGACTGGAAAAAATGAGCTTGGGCTTTGGGCTTCATGATGGCCTCTGCCGCCTGGAGTTCTTTCATTAACTCAGGTAGAGTCATGTCCATCTTGCTCATATTGAAATTGAGCTTGAACTGATTAAAAGATTCCGGCAGAGTTTCGAGAATCATGTCAGTCTGACTCCCTGCATCAATCTCAGCCCCTAGAATCTCAGCTTCATTGAAACAATTTATCATCTTGAGCATATGCTCTCTGACAGGTGTTCCCTCAGCCATCCTAGCATTCATGATGGTCCTCATAGCAGCTTGCCTAGCTGGCCTGCTCTTGTCTGCGAACATCTCAGATAAGGACATCATGATTTCATAGGCTGTGTCCATTTGCTCGTGCTGTGTTTGCAACACGTTGGACATGGAAGCGAGCATGTAGCATTTAGCCATGCTATTCGCTTTCTTCCATTTCTTCTCAGCCTCACGCTGGTCATCAGTAGAATTAGCATCAATTTCGGGACAGTTTTCCAGCAAGACATACTTGTACTCCTCAGCTGTGAGTACTATGTCAAGATTTCTTTTCCAATCTACGTAGTTAGGGCCAGTCAGTTTATTCTCACGAAGAATGCACATCAACGGACTAAAAGAGTCTTTACCCATCTCTCTCTGGATATAAAACGGTTTATAATTAGACATGCAGTATATATGTAATATGCATATGGTGCTTGTTACAAAAGGAAAAACAAAGCACTAAACTTTTTACATTATTCAACCCCAATCATAATGTATCAGTGTTTCAACCTCCTCATAGACCCTCCACCGAAGGGATGGCCGAGCCTACAGTCACGTTGAATTAAGGCAGACTTATTTGGATTATCACTATCTGGATACGCATCCAGTGGTAGTCCAATCACTGATTGGTTTGACCTCATAAGACAAATAACTTTAACTGGTAGGAGAGGTTATTACCGCCTTATGTCAAGTGTGTTACCATCTCTTATGAAAATTCCCAGAATGTCCTAATCTAGAAGTGAGCTTTGGTAAAGAACTCCACCGAAGGGATGGTCGCTCCCACCAAGACTTCATCGACATTCTATAGAAGTGATCTTTAGTAAAGAACTCCACCGAAGGGATGGCCGCTCCTACTAACACCTCATTACGAACATTCACTTTAATTCACCCACTAACCCATCGAAGTGATCTTTAGTAAAGAACTCCACCGAAGGGATGGCCGCTCCCACTAACACTTCTAATGAGATTAATATGAACCGAGAATGGAAGGTCGTGGGGTTTTTCCTAAACCCCTCTCCCACTTGATAATTTATCACTAGGGTTTATAAACTTTCCATTGATCTTTACTTCGTTTTCTCAAAAGCTCTTTTTAAATCTAGCAAACTTGGTTAATTAAATTCATGACTTAATGACTCAAGTCATCTTGAAAGTAAATAACCTTTGCATTAAAACATTTGTGAAAAATCCCTTCAAAGAACCAAAAACCTATCTTGGGTTATGAAAACCCATAGGTAGCATCTAATTAGATTTTAGTTTAGCCTCCTTTGGAAACCAAGGGTACCAAGATAAACCAAACCCTATCCAATTTTAAACCTTAGACAAATAGAAGGTGCTGGTCTAAGTTCCGTTTAAAACAATTTGCCAAACTAAAAACAATCTAATACAATAAAGATGCCAATTTTAGAGCCTAAGGGTGGCCATGTTTCTAGGTGACAATTATAGCAATTATATAAAGCATTCAACCATGCATTCCATATATAAAAGCAAATAAAAGTATGCATTCCTTGATGGCTCCCTATTCTTAGGATTTCAAATCCTAATCGAATTAGGACTCCTCATGCATCTAGAAGTCTTGACTCCTTCATCTCCAAGGACTCCAATTTCTTGCAACCTTCTTGTCTCGAAACAAAACCAAAATTACATTGGAGATTCCTATGCTTTCCAAGAAAGCTTACATCAAGACTAGTTGGAATAAAATTAAGGAAACTTTACAACTTCCTATGATTGCTAACCGCGCAATCGTACACTTTCCAACTAATTAAAAAACATCCAAATCCACATAACAATCATGCGAACCATCAAGGATGCAATACATGGCTGCAAACAAAGAGGTTAGTGCATGCAAACTCACTATGTGCATCATTAAACAAATCTGGAAAATAAATTCCAGCAATGTTAATGAAACTTGCACACAACATGCATCACAACATAACTTTAATAGGGTGCCACCATACCCATAATCAATCTAGGATTAATTATACACAACATGGGATCATGATTTCACATGGAGTGGCTCTGATACCACTTAAAGAAATTGCGATTCAGATCTGAAACTTCTCATAAAGAGACTACTATGGCTGATGCAAAGCATGACAGATTTTAAAAAATCTGATTTCTGCACTATGCAGCGGAAATCAGCCATAAAGAATCGCATAGAAACTCCATTAAATCATGACCAACAAGTGTATAATTAAAGGAGAATGAAGAAGACTCATACCTCAAAGATTTGTAGACTTCAAACCTCTGAAAAAATAGATCCAAAGGCCCGAACTCAGACTTGCAATTTGCAAACAAGTTGCTGGAATTTTCTGCACTAGTATTGCCTTTGATCTTCTCCTCTATCTCACTTCCAAATCTGATTGGCTAAGATGGTGGGATCTTAATCTAGGAATTAAGAAGTATTTCTCCAAGGGAAAATCTCAGACCTTAAGCCTTCTTCAATCAAGAAGAGAAGCAACCAAGGGCTGGACGTGTGGGGCACTCTTAGGATACTTGCAAAGTGTTTCACAAAGTGTGTTGGATGTGTGCAAACCTTTGTAATTCTCCTTGTTATGGTGTAGGACGTCCAAGGGAAGGCTCTCTCCCTTTTATAGAAACTTAGGAAACCTTTCCTAGAAGTTTATCTTTCCTAATTCTCATGGATGTCCAAGAAAGACTCACTTCCTTTATGAAACACTCCAATTAGAAAAGGAAACTAAAAGGAACTTTCCATACAATTAGTAATACTAGTTGTAGAACACTTACTAATTTTAAGTTCCTAATCCAAAAAGGAAACTAACTCATAGGAATACTAATCCAAAGAGGAGTCCAACTTTCCAAGTAGAGTCCTACTCAAAGTTGGAAACCTTACCCATGGAAATCCTATTATGGACATCCCACATATCAATGCACACCATGGCCCACATACAATTTATCTAGAGTTAAATTCATGTATGCCATCAAAGGCCTATTTGAATTCAAACTCAAAATTATTTTTCCACTAAAATAATTCATCCTTATGTTATCTAAACATTTTAGGAAACCATGCCAATCTTGGTAAGTGACTAGAGAATGGACCAAAAGACATATTTGCCATTGGCTCCCAAAATGATCAAAATGTCCATGCTAAACCCATAGCAACATAAAGACCATTTTAACCTTAACTCATTCCACTAAAGAGTTATGGTTGAACTCCAAGGACAAATATATAATATAATAAGCTCGTCATAAGATGACGGTTGTCTTCGACCTACTAAGTGTAATGACCTGAATGCCCCTCTATGTAACATCCATAATCGAGTCAGGTTATCAATTGTACTATCAACCTTCCCGATTACATCTAAACCTTAGAACTTCATATCCTTAAACATAATCATCATTCGAATATCATTCTCTTGATCCAGGGAGCGACCCACAAGTTCAATATCCATATGGAACATCCATATACTAAGATCTTAGATTTTGATGATTAATCGGATAATTCTAAGGGGACGATTATTCCATCATCAGATGGCATAGATTCTATATTGCATTTGCACGTCCCAACTGATCAAGTCCGAGTACCCAAAACACAGAGCTGTTGACCCATGAAAAGAATCTCACCCATAATGAATCAAAGCACAAGAACTTGACTTCGTCAGTTCATCCACAAATGCTCAAGATTAAGAGCATCGGTTACTTAGTAGCATGAGGTGACTTGATCTCTTTTCTGTGATAGTACTATTTTAGAGATCACACCTACAATGGTCCTGTTCAATGCATGACACATGCACTAATGAGATAGATCCGGGAAAGCCCTCCCGTGACTTAGGTATGTCACCCTATATAGGAGAGTATCTCATTATAACTTCTACCAAGATGAAGTGCCCAGCTCCATCTTTCAGTTATGAACAAATATGATGTTTCCAGTTGTCCATGAATTAGACCTACCTGTGTGTAAACACTACACACCTAATTCATTTACTAGAAACAATGGGCCTTACACAACCATACATATATACATGTTTAAGCATAAAAGAGTCTTTTCATTAAATAACCAGTTAAATATCCAGTAACAAAAGATGAGAATGCAGCTAGTGGGCTTTAGGGCATACACCAATCCCAACAAACTCCCACTTGCACTAAAGATCACTGCTTCCTAACCTAACACCCATAGACTCAACATGAGAAGTGAAGACTTTCTCAGTAAGAGTCTTAGTGAATGGGTCAGCTAAGTTATTTGCTGAAGCAATATGCTCCACCTTTATCTCTCCATCCTGAATGAATTCCCGGATCAAGTGGTACTTTCTCTGAATGTGCTTGCCTTTCTTGTGATTCCTGGGCTCTTTGCACTGTGCTACAGCACCAGTGTTATCGCAGTACATGACAATCGGTTTATGCACTGCAGGAACAACTCCTAATTCCAACAGGAATTTTCTGAGCCATACCGCTTCCTTCGCAGCTTCCGATGCCGCCACATACTCTGCTTCCATGGTAGAATCAGCTATACAGGATTGCTTGACACTTTTCCATGATATAGCCCCTCCTGACAAAGTAAAGACGTACCCTGAGGTAGACTTTCTGGCATCACTATCAGATTGGAAATCAGAGTCTGTATACGCCAATGGCGTTAGATCATCTGCTCGAAAGGTTAGTGTCACACCCCGAAACCGGGACCTGCAGCGAACCGATCTCGGGGTGCGAAATTTTGGAATAATTTGAAACTTTTTGTATAGTTCCCAAGATCCGCGTGAATGAGGATAATCACATCCCAACACAATCAGAGTATATTTTTCGCGGAAGCTAACCATGGTGTTACGACTCGAAATCCGTGGCCATCGGGTTCCGTGTCGTACGCAACCAATGTCATAAAGCCATCTCATAATAAGACTGGCATAACCCATAAATCACAACACACTGAGCTGGTAGTAACAAATCTATTATTTCCCGCATATTCAGATTACAATTAACAAATGTCTTAATTACAAACCCCAAAAGAAAAAGGCTGATAAAGCCATACAACAATATAACCAACTAAACAAAAAATACTACCCTCAAAGGTTTGATACGAACTCCGGTGCCAAACTTGACATCTAGATGACATCAGTGGGCAGCCTCTCACGTCAGACCGGCGGTCCCACCGCCTCCTCTGATCAAACACCTAAGACCAGAAAAGAAGAAACTGGCACCAAACAAAAAGGGTCAGACACGACGGTCTGGCAAGCAAATAACCAAATAATATGAACAAAAGAACATATATAAAACCTGATGAAATCATCGTAAAACCGAATAAATAGGCTAAACAATAATGACAATAAAGCATGCTAAAATGATCGAAAGACCGAACATAAATATCAAAACAAGTAAAAGAACAATATCAGATGTACGAATATCTCGAAAGATTAAAAGTCTGCATAAAACATTTAATCGTCGGAAATACATTTCAAATCCTGAATAATAGCGACAATATGATAAATGATCGACATCGTAAACATTAACCAAATCGAAGCATAAACAAAATATAACCAACAAGAATCATAACTAAAGTAATATGCAGATAAAACCTAGGCGACCACAAATAGCTAAATCCTCCTATTACCGAAGTAATAAGAGCAGACAGAGCGTAGCCACTGAACGTGGTACTAAACAGAGGATCAGAACCGTAGCCATACAAATGGGACCGGCAGATCAAAAGTATCAGAACCGTAGCCATACAAATGGGACCGGCAGATAGTTACCGTTGCCATGGTCGGTACAGACAGAATCCAAGCTGCAGCTGGCGGACAGAGTAAAGATCCCAAGCCGGGTGATCAGCCCGACAAGGTGACCTAAGCCTAGTGGTGCCTTTAGTTTTCAAAACTCGAACGGATACAAATCTAACATAATACTAATCCCTTTGGCTCAGGGGCTCGCACCACATAGCTCTGGCCCCGTCTTGCCTCGGGGTTTTATTTTCGAAGTCATAGCCTCTTTGGCTCATGGGCTCGCACCACATAGCTCTGGCCCCGTCTTGCCTCGAGGTTTTTATTTTCAAATACTAATCTTATCAAAACAATAGTCTCATCGAAGAAATCCCGAATGTGACGAATCACTCAAACCTCCTTTCAAATCGATTCGGAGAAAGCATACGAATATCCATGGTAAACCGTTCAAATACACATCAAAGTGATTTGTATAAAATCATACGGACAATCCTTTCGAACATGGAAAACCACATGATTTTATAGCAAATCACCGATGCTATTTAAATTAGTTCACCAAAGAAAACAAATACAAATACAAATACAAATACAAATACAAATACATTTTTCTGACTTGAAATGGAATGGACAGTGGAGAATGACCTAATGACTTACCAAGGAACCATCTCAATGCACATTTAACCTTTAAACATTGATTAATAATGAATGTGCTTGATGCCAATGAAAATCCATAATGTTTAAATGATAAAGTGCGCATTGAGACCCGAAAGGTTCCCGGATAATCTCACATAAACTCATTCTCACGTCATTCCCATTTCACAAATTCCGAGCATCACAAGTAAATCCAAACTCTTTAAAGTAGGCCCATAGTTGGCCTTAATCCACGTCCAAAATAGTCCTCAATAACAATCCAAAACCAACCTTAATCAAGCCCACAAATCAAGTTTAAAAACAGTCCAAAACTAATCCTTAAATGGCCTACAAAACAATTCTTAAAAACAGCCCAAACAAACTTCGAACAGGCCCACAAAACAAATTTTGAAATAGTCCAAAACGAAACCTTGAATGGCCCATAAAACAAACCTTAAAAACAGCCCAAGCTAAACATTTATCGGCCCACAAAAACCAACTTTAAAAACAGCCCAAAACAAATCCTTTAATGGACAAGAAACAAGTTTGGGAACAACCCAAAACTAACTTGAAACAGGCCCACAAACAGCCCTTAAATCAGCTCTTAAATACTAGCTTTGAATGGCCCACCAACATACTCTAAAACAGCCCCAAAACTAGACCTAAGATGACCCAATATCAGATCTTGAATTGGCCCAAAAACTGACTTGAAACAGGCCCAAGGAATAGGCCCAAAGAACACCCCAAAAACAGGCCCAAAAACAGGTCTTAAAATAGTCCAACATCAGGCCCTGAAATGGCCCAATATCAGGTCTTGAAATGGCCCAAAAACAGGTTGGGAATTGGCCTAAAACAAGCTGGAACAGGGCCTTAAACAGGCGGAAAACAGGCCTCAAAACAGGCCTTAAACAGCCCAGGAATTGGGCCAAAAACTGCCCATTCCAGAAGCCTGGCTCGCTATAGCGAGCCCAAGCTCGCTATAGCGAGCTGGGCTTCTGTCCAGCCCGTGCAGGGAGGGTTTTCTCCCCTTTTTTTTCCATCTTTTTCCATCCTTTTTTATCCTTTTTCATTCCCAATCTTTCATACAAGTTTCCTAGATCCTTTGGGCCCTTCCTTGACCTTCCAAACTCATCAATCACCATTCATTAATCTATCTAATTGATCAAACACAACCCTTTTTAAAAATCAAAGTTTTCCCCATACTCATGAACACTTACCTTTAACACAAGAAGTCCAAATTTTCAAAGAAAACCATAATGAAAGCAAACTTCCCATGCATGGTAAACAAAACATATATTGAAATCAATGCAACAATGGTCCATTCCATCAAAGTAGATCCATAAATCAAAGAAGATTAACCCATAAGAAGAAAAAATCATAAAATAGAACCAAATGAGAGAAACCATCATATTAATTGGAAATCTACTTGCCTCAAGCCTCAATGAAGGCTAAGATGCACTCCCAACCATGCTCTAGGGTCTCAAGCTCCCAAAATCACAAAACCCCCAAATAGCTCATGGAAAAACCCTAGAAAACAAATCCATTTCCGAATTTCCATGAAAACCCATTGCATGAGAGATGAAAACACTCAAAATGAGGAGGAAAACAAAGATCTAAAGAAAAGAAAACCATTGCTAACCTTTGGGTGTTCCAAATAAGAAGAAGGGCTTGAAGAGGAGGGTTGTCCTAGCCCAATGTTCTTGAAAATGGGGTCTTTGGAATGCTTGAGAGTTGGGGAAGAAGGAGGTGAGATCAAATCTCCATGAAAGCTCCAAGAGAGAGGTGTTTCAGATGAGAGAGAAAGAGTGGGAAGAGAGGGAAAGAGCCCTAGCTCAAACCCTTGCTGGAAACGAATGAAGGAGAAGAAGAGAGGGGTTCCCCTCTTATAAGGTGGGTCTTGTGGGCCCCAATCTTCGCAAGGCTGAAACTCGCATTTGCGGGCCCCGAACGAAAACGACGAAGAAGACAAAAACGATCGGCGAAATATCTACTTTCCAAAAAGTATATTTTCCCCAATTTCTGAAATTTTCGAAATTCATGGACAGATTTAGTGTGAAAGGTCAGTTTTGCCCTTTTTCTCGAAAAACGCATTTTCTGATCATCAAATCAAAATGGTCAAAACATGAAAGTTGTTAAACTTCATAAAACGAGTCAAAATACACTAAATTCAGAATTTTTAGAAATTGGAAGTAATTTCTCCTAAAAATACAAATCATATAAACCGGGTCAAACCAAAGTCAACGGTCTTCAAAATCTCAAAGGCTATGGAAAAATCTAGTCAAACTCAAAAACAAGATCAAACTAAATCAAATCTCACTTAACAAGTTAAACCACGATTAAAACAATACTAAACAAAAGAACTGGGGTCGGGATCTTACATCCTCCCCCCCTTAGAATCCATTTGGTCCTCCAAATGGCTTAAACCAAATCGAAATCAAAAACTCAAAAGACAAACGAAAACACTGACAACCTATGCTAGACCTTGGTGACTGAGAGACCTCTTATCAAATCTGACGTTGAGATGCACCTGCAAACAACATTCTGACTCAGTTGAAGGCTTCACACTGTTCCACATATCTGCCCGAAAACAAACTTCTCTGACCGAACTGGTGCCCAACACTCCTAAGTATCCTCGGTGTCATCTGTCGTTCCTGCATTGAATCATTTCTTTTACTCACCTTGTTAGTCACTGTCGGTCCAAAGGACTGTAAGTTCTGCCTCTTTCTAATACTTTGGAAATCTGTGGCTTAAGTCTTTCAAAACTGTACACGGTGCTTCCGATCCTTGCATGAAGGTGTGATCGTAGACATGTTTTCACTGAAAAATCTTCATCCCGAAAAACTCTGAAATTCCATACACCTACCTACACAGTACCATTCAACTCCTGGCTTCCAAGAATATCGTCATTCCTTCTTCATTCCGAAATCACAACTCCAAATTCTAATCTTTCTGTGCTGTACTCAGAATTCTTGTCCACATCCGATTCTATCTATTTGCTGCTCTTGATCTCTTACCTGATACAGTGTTATCAACAAAAATATATCTGCCAAATCTGATGTCAATCCCCGAAGAACTGAAACTTTCAATCCATGTCTTGAATGATGTTGATTCTCTCGTAGATCCAACTTTGTCCTCAACTGAACTAGTACACATCCGGACATTCATCATCCCTTCACTTCATACACCTCCGAACTCCAACCAAAGGCTACTACAACTCATCCATTCAATGCGAAACAAATCTTAAAATTTTAAACATAGGGACTAAAACTATTACTTAGCTAAATCTCATTACTTTAAAACATAGTAGAAACCGAACCTCCAATTTGTCAAGTAAAGCTTAATAAATAAAGTTTATCAAAGTTTGAATATGAAACAACATTATTCGTTTTGAAATCCACATCTTCATGACCCAACAATTCATTGAAATACTCAACAATTTTAAATCAAGATTTCAAAAATAAATTAAATTCATGTAGTATGACCATACCTTAAGTTTTATTGAAATCCATTTCCAACCAAACATGTACAAAATCTCAAAATCACCAAGGTTTTAAAATGTAAGTGTCAATATTTAAGAAAATTAATACAAGAGCAAAATTTTCAAGATCATTGTGTAACAATGTCTTAAGAAGATTAAATAAAAATTCGAAACACAAGTCCTTATGAAAACCAAATCACGCGACTCATGAAAAGAGTATAATAATATAGTTTATTTCAAAATAAGCCTTAAAGAAGAAACATAAATCCATTTTTAAAACACCACAAGGATAAATCATAGATATTAATGAAAACATAACAAAGATGAAAACGTCAAGAAAATCATTTTAAATAAGAAATGGACATCCAAATTACTGAGGTACTCCCTCGCATCTGCACGCTGTCCAATCCAATACCTTAAAAGTCGGTGAAATCCATAAGGTTTCCTCTACTGCCAAAAGTTATCTTGACTACAACTAGCCATCCACTTGGTATCCCTACTGAACCAACTACACTGGCTACGCTACGAGTTACCAAAATTCTCAACCAAAACCATGACCATGCTCGTCGAATCCGGGGAAATCCCTGAGTTTCTTGCACCGCTCCAAATCTTACTAACTAAGGTCACTTCTCCCTTCATAAAAATTGCCAACTAATGTGTCTCCTGCAGTCCTTCATCTTGGAAAGATGGTCTGAGTTCGCCCAAAATTCCACATTTACTTACCTTGGTACGCTGCATGACGATCCTTGATTAGCTGAAAGGGGATCTTCAACTACTGCTCGAGCCCAACTCTGACGGGCAAATGCACAAGTCTTCTCTCAATAACCACATGAAGATGCTGAAGGCTGAAAGTCTGCTGATGTTTTCCGAAAACAACATACTAAGTCCACGAGGTTCTCAGTCTCCGACACAAGCATAGACAAAAGACACTAGACAAGAGTATGGAGATTTTAAAATTTCTCCACCACTAAGGAGGAAATTTGGCCATCCAAATCTCCTAACAACAGAACTAAAAGAAAAGACAGCAAAATCTCCCGAACTGAAAGAAAAGCCGACTCAAATCCAACGAAACAAAGACACGAGAAAACAAATCGACACAATCTAACGAATCCTCACCACACGTCTTAATGTCTCTAGAGTATTTTATTTCCTAGAAACTAACCAGCTCTGATACCAAACCTGTCACGCCCCGAAACCGGGACCTGCAGCGAACCGATCTCGGGGTGCGAAATTTTGGAATAATTTGAAACTTTTGGTATAGTTCCCAAGATCCGCGTGAATGAGGATAATCACATCCCAACACAATCAGAGTATATTTTTCGCGGAAGCTAACCATGGTGTTACGACTCGAAATCCGTGGCCATCGGGTTCCGTGTCGTACGCAACCAATGTCATAAAGCCATCTCATAATAAGACTGGCATAAACCATAAATCACAACACACTGAGCTGGTAGTAACAAATCTATTATTTCCCGCATATTCAAATTACAATTAACAAATGTCTTAATTACAAACCCAAAAGAAAAAGGCTGATAAAGCCATACAACAATATAACCAACTAAACAAAAATACTACCCTCAAAGGTTTGATACGAACTCCTGTGCCAAACTTGACATCTAGATGACATCAGTGGGCAGCCTCTCACGTCAGACCGGCGGTCCCACCGCCTCCTCTGATCAAACACCTAAGACCAGAAAAGAAGAAACTGGCACCAAACAAAAAGGGTCAGACACGACGGTCTGGCAAGCAAATAACCAAATAATATGAACAAAAGAACATATATAAAACCTGATGAAATCATCGTAAAACCGAATAAATAGGCTAAACAATAATGACAATAAAGCATGCTAAAATGATCGAAAGACCGAACATAAATATCAAAACAAGTAAAAGAACAATATCAGATGTACGAATATCTCGAAAGATTAAAAGTCTGCATAAAACATTTAATCGTCGGAAATACATTTCAAATCCTGAATAATAGCGACAATATGATAAATGATCGACATCGTAAACATTAACCAAATCGAAGCATAAACAAAATATAACCAACAAGAATCATAAACTAAAGTAATATGCAGATAAAACCTAGGCGACCACAAATAGCTAAATCCTCCTATTACCGAAGTAATAAGAGCAGACAGAGCGTAGCCACTGAACGTGGTACTAAACAGAGGATCAGAACCGTAGCCATACAAATGGGACCGGCAGATCAAAAGTATCAGAACCGTAGCCATACAAATGGGACCGGCAGATAGTTACCGTTGCCATGGTCGGTACAGACAGAATCCAAGCTGCAGCTGGCGGACAGAGTAAAGATCCCAAGCCGGGTGATCAGCCCGACAAGGTGACCTAAGCCTAGTGGTGCCTTTAGTTTTCAAAACTCGAACGGATACAAATCTAACATAATACTAATCCCTTTGGCTCAGGGGCTCGCACCACATAGCTCTGGCCCCGTCTTGCCTCAGGGTTTTATTTTCGAAGTCATAGCCTCTTTGGCTCATGGGCTCGCACCACATAGCTCTGGCCCCGTCTTGCCTCGAGGTTTTTATTTTCAAATACTAATCTTATCAAAACAATAGTCTCATCGAAGAAATCCCGAATGTGACGAATCACTCAAACCTCCTTTCAAATCGATTCGGAGAAAGCATACGAATATCCATGGTAAACCGTTCAAATACACATCAAAGTGATTTGTATAAAATCATACGGACAATCCTTTCGAACATGGAAAACCACATGATTTTATAGCAAATCACCGATGCTATTTAAATTAGTTCACCAAAGAAAACAAATACAAATACAAATACAAATACAAATACAAATACATTTTTCTGACTTGAAATGGAATGGACAGTGGAGAATGACCTAATGACTTACCAAGGAACCATCTCAATGCACATTTAACCTTTAAACATTGATTAATAATGAATGTGCTTGATGCCAATGAAAATCCATAATGTTTAAATGATAAAGTGCGCATTGAGACCCGAAAGGTTCCCGGATAATCTCACATAAACTCATTCTCACGTCATTCCCATTTCACAAATTCCGAGCATCACAAGTAAATCCAAACTCTTTAAAGTAGGCCCATAGTTGGCCTTAATCCACGTCCAAAATAGTCCTCAATAACAATCCAAAACCAACCTTAATCAAGCCCACAAATCAAGTTTAAAAACAGTCCAAAACTAATCCTTAAATGGCCTACAAAACAATTCTTAAAAACAGCCCAAACAAACTTCGAACAGGCCCACAAAACAAATTTTGAAATAGTCCAAAACGAAACCTTGAATGGCCCATAAAACAAACCTTAAAAACAGCCCAAGCTAAACATTTATCGGCCCACAAAAACCAACTTTAAAAACAGCCCAAAACAAATCCTTTAATGGACAAGAAACAAGTTTGGGAACAACCCAAAACTAACTTGAAACAGGCCCACAAACAGCCCTTAAATCAGCTCTTAAATACTAGCTTTGAATGGCCCACCAACATACTCTAAAACAGCCCCAAAACTAGACCTAAGATGACCCAATATCAGATCTTGAATTGGCCCAAAAACTGACTTGAAACAGGCCCAAGGAATAGGCCCAAAGAACACCCCAAAAACAGGCCCAAAAACAGGTCTTAAAATAGTCCAACATCAGGCCCTGAAATGGCCCAATATCAGGTCTTGAAATGGCCCAAAAACAGGTTGGGAATTGGCCTAAAACAAGCTGGAACAGGGCCTTAAACAGGCGGAAAACAGGCCTCAAAACAGGCCTTAAACAGCCCAGGAATTGGGCCAAAAACTGCCCATTCCAGAAGCCTGGCTCGCTATAGCGAGCCCAAGCTCGCTATAGCGAGCTGGGCTTCTGTCCAGCCCGTGCAGGGAGGGTTTTCTCCCCTTTTTTTTTCCATCTTTTTCCATCCTTTTTGATCCTTTTTCATTCCCAATCTTTCATACAAGTTTCCTAGATCCTTTGGGCCCTTCCTTGACCTTCCAAACTCATCAATCACCATTCATTAATCTATCTAATTGATCAAACACAACCCTTTTTAAAAATCAAAGTTTTCCCCATACTCATGAACACTTACCTTTAACACAAGAAGTCCAAATTTTCAAAGAAAACCATAATGAAAGCAAACTTCCCATGCATGGTAAACAAAACATATATTGAAATCAATGCAACAATGGTCCATTCCATCAAAGTAGATCCATAAATCAAAGAAGATTAACCCATAAGAAGAAAAAATCATAAAATAGAACCAAATGAGAGAAACCATCATATTAATTGGAAATCTACTTGCCTCAAGCCTCAATGAAGGCTAAGATGCACTCCCAACCATGCTCTAGGGTCTCAAGCTCCCAAAATCACAAAACCCCCAAATAGCTCATGGAAAAACCCTAGAAAACAAATCCATTTCCGAATTTCCATGAAAACCCATTGCATGAGAGATGAAAACACTCAAAATGAGGAGGAAAACAAAGATCTAAAGAAAAGAAAACCATTGCTAACCTTTGGGTGTTCCAAATAAGAAGAAGGGCTTGAAGAGGAGGGTTGTCCTAGCCCAATGTTCTTGAAAATGGGGTCTTTGGAATGCTTGAGAGTTGGGGAAGAAGGAGGTGAGATCAAATCTCCATGAAAGCTCCAAGAGAGAGGTGTTTCAGATGAGAGAGAAAGAGTGGGAAGAGAGGGAAAGAGCCCTAGCTCAAACCCTTGCTGGAAACGAATGAAGGAGAAGAAGAGAGGGGTTCCCCTCTTATAAGGTGGGTCTTGTGGGCCCCAATCTTCGCAAGGCTGAAACTCGCATTTGCGGGCCCCGAACGAAAACGACGAAGAAGACAAAAACGATCGGCGAAATATCTACTTTCCAAAAAGTATATTTTCCCCAATTTCTGAAATTTTCGAAATTCATGGACAGATTTAGTGTGAAAGGTCAGTTTTGCCCTTTTTCTCGAAAAACGCATTTTCTGATCATCAAATCAAAATGGTCAAAACATGAAAGTTGTTAAACTTCATAAAACGAGTCAAAATACACTAAATTCAGAATTTTTAGAAATTGGAAGTAATTTCTCCTAAAAATATAAATCATATAAACCGGGTCAAACCAAAGTCAACGGTCTTCAAAATCTCAAAGGCTATGGAAAAAAATCTAGTCAAACTCAAAAACAAGATCAAACTAAATCAAATCTCACTTAACAAGTTAAACCACGATTAAAACAATACTAAACAAAAGAACTGGGGTCGGGATCTTACAGTTAGCATATAATCTTTCGTTCTCCGAAGATACTTGAATATATGCTTAACAGCTGTCCAATGCATAGGTCCAGGGTTTGACTGATATCTGCTAACCATGCAAACGGAAAAGCAAATATCTGGTCTAGTACATAACATAGCATACATGAGGCTTCCAACAGCGGATGCATATGGAACTCTCCTCATGCTCTCTATCTCTTCAGATGTCTTTGGACATTGATCTCGAGACAGTGGTACTCCATGTCTGGAAGGTAGGAGGCCCTTCTTAGAGTCATGCATGTTAAACTTGACCAATATCTTCTCAATGTAAGAAGATTGGGATAGGGCTAACATCTTATTCTTGCGATCACGCAAAAGCTTGATCCCTAAGATATAGCTGGCCTCACCCAAATCCTTCATCTGAAATTGAGAGGATAACCAAACCTTTGTGGATGACAATAAACCTACATCATTTCCTATGAGTAATATGTCATCTACATATAGAACCAAAAATGCAATTGCTTTCCCATTTCCTTTCTTATACACACACGGTTCATCAATGTTTTGATCAAAGCCAAAAGATTTGACTGCCTGATTAAACTTGATGTTCCATGCTCTAGATGCTTGCTTAAGTCCATAAATGGACTTCTTAAGTTTACAAACCATGTTATCTTGGCCACTAGCAATGAAGCCCTCTGGTTGCATCATATAGATGCATTCGTCAAGACTTCCATTAAGAAAAGCTGTCTTGACATCCATCTGCCATATCTCGTAGTCATAATGACATGCGATGGCCAAGAGAATCCTTATGGATTTAAGCATAGCCACTGGTGAAAAGGTTTCCTCATAATCGATACCCTCTTTCTGAGTATATCCTTTCGCCACCAGTCTTGCTTTGAAGGTTTCCACCTTCCCATCCACTCCTCTCTTCCTCTTGTAGATCCACTTGCACCCTATGGGTTTAATCCCTTCAGGTGCATCTACAAGTTCCCAGACTTGATTGGAATACAAAGAATCCATTTCAGATTTCATCGCTTGCTGCCACATGTTAGCATCTATATCCGTTACTGCTTCATCATAACTAGTAGGATCCTCAACAAGATCTTCAGAGTCTGTCTTAAAAGACACTCCTAGATATCTTTCTGGTTGTCTAGAAATTCTCCCACTACGACGAGGCTCCGGAGTGTTTAAAGGAATATCTTGTTCATCTACTGTCTCAGGATCTGGTACAGATGTTATAGGAGATCCCGGAAGAATCTCCTCAAGGGTTTCTTTACAACTAAGCTCTTGGTGCATCATACAATCATCCTCCAAGTACCTAGCATGAGTGCTGATGAGCACTTTTTGCTCCTTTGGATGATAAAAGATGCCACCTCTCGTTCCCTTAGGATACCCAATGAAGTAGCACATTTCCGATCTGGGTTCTAGCTTGGTAGCTTTATCATTCAGTACATAGGCTGGACAACCCCAAATGTGGATATGATTTAAACTAGGTTTTCGACCTGTCCATATTTCTTGTGGTGTCCTAGGTACTGACTTAGATGGTACCAGATTTAAAATGTATGCTGCTGCTTCTAACGCATATCCCCAAAAAGATATCGGTAGGGTTGCATGACTCATCATGGACCTTACCATATCAAGAAGGGTACGGTTTCTTCTCTCCGCTACACCATTTTGCTGGGGTGTACCCGGTGCAGACAACTGAGACACAATCCCATGTTGTGTGAGGTACTCCTTGAACTCACCCAGGAGGTACTCGCCACCTCGATCAGATCGAAGGGCTTTGATATGTTTTCCTAGTTGTAGCTCCGCCTCAGCCTTGAATTGTTTGAACTTATCAAACGCCTCAGACTTGCGTCGCATTAGGTATACATATCCATATCTAGAGTAATCATTGGTGAAGGTGATGTAATACTCATACCCTCCTCGAGCCGGTTTGTTCATAGGACCACACACATCAGTGTGAATCAATTCTAACAACTCCTTTGACCTTAGTCCCTTTCCAGAGAATGACCGTTTGGTCATCTTTCCCTTGAGACAAGATTCGCACTGAGGAAAAGGTTCGAAATCTAACGAGCTCAAGGGCCCATCTTCTACCAACCTCTGAATCCGTTTTGGGTTAATGTGACCCAAACGTAAGTGCCAAAGATATGTGTCATTGATTGAAGATACCTTCCTCTTAAGGGAAGTTGAGCTTTCTTGTTGTACATTATGCAGTGTAGGAGCAACAGGATATATATAAAATAAGTTGTCATGTATTCTACCGGAACATATAATATTTCCATCTCTACTGATATCAATACCAGAATGGAAAGAAACTGAATAATTAAATTCAATTAATCTGGAAACTGAAATTAAATTCTTCCTCATGTCCGGAACATAGAAAACATTATTTAAAACTAATATCCTATTACATGGAAAATGTAAGGTAACTACTCCTACTGCAACTGCCCAAACTTTAGCTCCAGTTCCGACTCTAAAGGCAAATTCTCCTTTCTCAATTCTCTGCATTATCTGAAACCCCTGCAATGAATTGCAGATATGATTAGTGGCTCCTGAGTCTACTATCCATGAGTCAGTAGAATCAACCACTAGACAAGTGTCAATGTAGTATGAAAAAGATGTACCTTTCTTAACTGAGGCTAGGAACTTGGGACAATCTTTCTTCCAATGACCTTTCAGGCCACACTTGAAGCATTTCCCTTTGGGCTTTTCAACTGTACCCCTGTCCTTTTTATTACCAGCATTGTCCTTTTTCTGCCCTTTTCCCTTATTCTGCTTCTTCTTGAACTTCTTCCCTTTCGGGTTCAGTTTAGAGGAAGACTGGAAAAAATGAGCTTGGGCTTTGGGCTTCATGATGGCCTCTGCCGCCTGGAGTTCTTTCATTAACTCAGGTAGAGTCATGTCCATCTTGCTCATATTGAAATTGAGCTTGAACTGATTGAAAGAGTCCGGCAGAGTTTCAAGAATCATGTCAGTTTGACTCCCTGCATCAATCTCAGCCCCTAGAATCTCAGCTTCATTGAAACAATCTATCATCTTGAGCATATGCTCTCTGACAGGTGTTCCCTCAGCCATCCTAGCATTCATGATGGTCCTCATAGCAGCTTGCCTAGCTGGCCTGCTCTTGTCTGCAAACATCTCAGACATGGACATCATGATTTCATAGGCTGTGTCCATTTGCTCGTGCTGTGTTTGCAACACGTTGGACATGGAAGCGAGCATGTAGCATTTAGCCATGCTGTTCGCTTTCTTCCATTTCCTTTCAGCCTCTTGCAGGTCATCAGTAGAATTAGCATCAATTTCGGGACAGTTTTCCAGCAAGACATACTTGTACTCCTCGGCTGTGAGTACTATGTCAAGATTTCTTTTCCAGTCTACGTAGTTAGGGCCAGTCAGTTTATTCTCACGAAGAATGCACATCAACGGACTAAAAGAGTCTTTACCCATCTCTCTCTGGATATAAACGGTTTATAATTAGACATGCAGTATATATGTAATATGCATATGGTGCTTGTTACAAAAGGAAAAACAAAGCACTAAACTTTTTACATTATTCAACCCCAATCATAATGTATCAGTGTTTCAACCTCCTCATAGACCCTCCACCGAAGGGATGGCCGAGCCTACAGTCACGTTGAATTAAGGCAGACTTATTTGGATTATCACTATCTGGATACGCATCCAGTGGTAGTCCAATCACTGATTGGTTTGACCTCATAAGACAAATAACTTTAACTGGTAGGAGAGGTTATTACCGCCTTATGTCAAGTGTGTTACCATCTCTTATGAAAATTCCCAGAATGTCCTAATCTAGAAGTGAGCTTTGGTAAAGAACTCCACCGAAGGGATGGTCGCTCCCACCAAGACTTCATCGACATTCTATAGAAGTGATCTTTAGTAAAGAACTCCACCGAAGGGATGGCCGCTCCTACTAACACCTCATTACGAACATTCACTTTAATTCACCCACTAACCCATCGAAGTGATCTTTAGTAAAGAACTCCACCGAAGGGATGGCCGCTCCCACTAACACTTCTAATGAGATTAATATGAACCGAGAATGGAAGGTCGTGGGGTTTTTCCTAAACCCCTCTCCCACTTGATAATTTATCACTAGGGTTTATAAACTTTCCATTGATCTTTACTTCGTTTTCTCAAAAGCTCTTTTTAAATCTAGCAAACTTGGTTAATTAAATTCATGACTTAATGACTCAAGTCATCTTGAAAGTAAATAACCTTTGCATTAAAACATTTGTGAAAAATCCCTTCAAAGAACCAAAAACCTATCTTGGGTTATGAAAACCCATAGGTAGCATCTAATTAGATTTTAGGTTTAGCCTCCTTTGGAAACCAAGGGTACCAAGATAAACCAAACCCTATCCAATTTTAAACCTTAGACAAATAGAAGGTGCTGGTCTAAGTTCCGTTTAAAACAATTTGCCAAACTAAAACAATCTAATACAATAAAGATGCCAATTTTAGAGCCTAAGGGTGGCCATGTTTCTAGGCGACAATTATAGCAATTATATAAAGCATTCATCCATGCATTCCATATATAAAAGCAAATAAAAGTATGCAATCCTTGATGGCTCCTTGCTCTTAGGATTTCAAATCCTAATCGAATTAGGACTCCTCATGCATCTAGAAGTCTTGACTCCTTCATCTCCAAGGACTCCAATTTCTTGCAACCTTCTTGTCTTGAAACTTTCCTTTTCTTGCTCGTTTCCATAAATTGATTTATACAAGCAAACCCATGAAAAACAAAACCAAAATTACATTGGAGATTCCTATGCTTTTCAAGAAAGCTTACATCAAGACTAGTTGGAATAAATTAAGGAAACTTTACAACTTCCTATGATTGCTAACCGCGCAATCGTACACTTTCCAACTAATTAAAAAACATCCAAATCCACACAACATACATGCGAACCATCAAGGATGCTAATTATGGCTGCAAACAAAGAGGTTAGTGCATGCAAACTCACTATGTGCATCATTAAACAAATCTGGAAAATAAATTCCAGCAATGTTAATGAAACTTGCACACAACATGCATCACAACATAACTTTAATAGGGTGCCACCATACCCATAATCAATCTAGGATTAATTACACACAACATGGGATCATGATTTCACAAGGAGTGGCTCTGATACCACTGAAAGAAATTGCGATTCAGATCTGAAACTTCTCATAAAGAGACTACTATGGCTGATGCAAAGCATGACAGATTTTAAAAAATCTGATTTCTGCACTATGCAGCGGAAATCAGCCATAAAGAATCGCATAGAAACTCCATTAAATCATGACCAACAAGTGTATAATTAAAGGAGAATGAAGAAGACTCATACCTCAAAGATTTGTAGACTTCAAACCTCTGAAAAAAATAGATCCAAAGGCCCGAACTCAGACTTGCAATTTGCAAACAAGTTGCTGGAATTTTCTGCACTAGTATTGCCTTTGATCTTCTCCTCTATCTCACTTCCAAATCTGATTGGCTAAGATGGTGGGATCTTAATCTAGGAATTAAGAAGTATTTCTCCAAGGGAAAATCTCAGACCTCAACTTTCTTCAAGGAAGAAGAAAGGACTTCAAGGGCTGGACGTGTGGGAGTGATTCTTGCTTACAAGCATGGTGGACGTCCAAGGGTGCTTGGTTTCTTTTATAGAAACTTTTGTGGAAACCTTTCCCAATTAGTTATCTCTCCTTATTCTAATTTATGTCCAAAAAGGAAAGACTTATTTCCTTTAAGAAACACTCTAATTAGAAAAGGAAACCAAAAGGAACTTTCCATACAATTAGTAATACTAGTTGTAGAACACTTACTAATTTTAAGTTCCTAATCCAAAAAGGAAACTAACTCATAGGAATACTAATCCAAAGAGGAGTCCAACTTTCCAAGTAGAGTCCTACTCAAAGTTGGAAACCTTACCCATGGAAATCCTATTATGGACGTCCCACATATCAATGCACACCATGGCCCACATATAATTTATCTAGAGTTAAATTCATGTATGCCATCAAAGGCCTACTCAAAATTATTTTTCCACTAAAATAATTCATTCTTATGTCATATAAACATCTTAGGAAACCATGCCAATCTTGGTAAGTGACTAGAGAAGGGACCAAAAGACATATTTGCCATTGGCTCCCAAAATGACCAAAATGTCCATGCTAAACCCATAGCAACATAAAGATCATTTTAACCTTAACTCATTCCACTAAAGAGTTATGGTTGAACTCCAAGGACAAATATATATTATAATAAGCTCGTCATAAAATGACGGTTGTCTTCGACCTACTAAGTGCTGAATGCCCCTCTATGTAACATCCATAATCGAGTCAGGTTATCAATTGTACTATCAACCTTCCCGATTACATCTAAACCTTAGAACTTCATATCCTTAAATATAATCATCATTCGAATATCATTCTCTTGATCCAGGGAGCGACCCACAAGTTCAATATCCATATGGAACATCCATATACTAAGATCTTAGATTTTGATGATTAATCGGATAATTCTAAGGGGACGATTATTCCATCATCAGATGGCATAGATTCTATATTGCATTTGCACGTCCCAACTGATCAAGTCCGAGTACCCAAAACACAGAGCTGTTGACCCATGAAAAGAATCTCACCCATAGTGAATCAAAGCACAAGAACTTGACTTCGTCAGTTCATCCACAAATGCTCAAGATTAAGAGCACCGGTTACTTAGTAGCATGAGGTGACTTGATCTCTTTTCTGTGATAGTACTATTTTAGAGATCACACCTACAATGGTCCTGTTCAATGCATGACACATGCACTAATGAGATAGATCCGGGAAAGCCCTCCCGTGACTTAGGTATGTCACCCTATATAGGAGAGTATCTCATTATAACTTCTACCAAGATGAAGTGCCCAGCTCCATCTTTCAGTTATGAACAAATATGATGTTTCCAGTTGTCCATGAATTAGACCTATCTGTGTGTAGACACTACACACCTAATTCATTTACTAGAAACAATGGGCCTTACACAACCATACATATATACATGTTTAAGCATAAAAGAGTCTTTTCATTAAACAACCAGTTAAATATCCAGTAACAAAAGATGAGAATGCGGCTAGTGGGCTTTAGGGCATACACCAATCCCAACAAACTCCCACTTGCACTAAAGATCACTGCTCCCTAACCTAACACCCATAGACTCAACATGAGAAGTGAAGACTTTCTCAGTAAGAGTCTTAGTGAATGGGTCAGCTAAGTTATTTGCTGAAGCAATATGCTCCACCACTATCTCTCCATCCTGAATGAATTCTCGGATCAAGTGGTACTTTCTCTGAATGTGCTTGCCTTTCTTGTGATTCCTGGGCTCTTTGCACTGTGCTACAGCACCAGTGTTATCGCAGTACATGACAATCGGTTTTTGTACTGCAGGAACAACTCCCAATTCCATCAGGAATTTTCTGAGCCATACCGCTTCCTTCGCAGCTTCCGATGCCGCCACATACTCTGCTTCCATGGTAGAATCAGCTATACAGGATTGCTTGACACTTCTCCATGATATAGCCCCTCCTGACAAAGTAAAGACGTACCCTGAGGTAGACTTTCTGGCATCACTATCAGATTGGAAATCAGAGTCTGTATACGCCAATGGCGTTAGATCATCTGCTCGAAAGGTTAGCATATAATCTTTCGTTCTCCGAAGATACTTGAATATATGCTTAACTGCTGTCCAATGCATGGGTCCAGGGTTTGACTGATATCTGCTAACCATGCCAACGGCAAAGCAAATATCTGGTCTAGTACATAACATAGCATACATGAGGCTTCCAACAGCGGATGCATATGGAACTCTCCTCATGGTCTCTATCTCTTCAGATGTCTTTGGACATTGATCTCGAGACAGTGGTACTCCATGTCTAGAAGGTAGTAGGCCCTTCTTGGAGTCATGCATGTTAAACTTGACCAATATCTTCTCAATATAAGAAGATTGGGATAGGGCTAACATCTTATTCTTGCGATCACGCAAAAGCTTGATCCCTAAGATATAGCTGGCCTCACCCAAATCCTTCATCTGAAATTGAGAGGATAACCAAACCTTTGTGGATGACAATAAACCTACATCATTTCCTATGAGTAATATGTCATCTACATATAGAACCAAAAATGCAACTGCTTTCCCATTTCCTTTCTTATACACACATGGTTCATCAATGTTTTGATCAAAGCCAAAGGATTTGACTGCCTGATTAAACTTGATGTTCCATGCTCTAGATGCTTGCTTAAGTCCATAGATGGACTTCTTAAGTTTACAAACCATGTTATCTTGGCCACTAGCAATGAAGCCCTCTGGTTGCATCATATAGATGCATTCGTCAAGACTTCCATTAAGAAAAGCTGTCTTGACATCCATCTGCCATATCTCGTAGTCATAATGACATGCGATGGCCAAGAGAATCCTTATGGACTTAAGCATAGCCACTGGTGAAAAGGTTTCCTCATAATCGATACCTTCTTTCTGAGTATATCCTTTCGCCACCAGTCTTGCTTTGAAGGTTTCCACCTTCCCATCCACTCCTCTCTTTCTCTTGTAGATCCACTTGCACCCTATGGGTTTGATCCCTTCAGGTGCATCTACAAGTTCCCAGACTTGATTGGAATACAAAGAATCCATTTCAGATTTCATCGCTTGCTGCCACATGTCAGCATCTATATCCGTTACTGCTTCATCATAACTAGTAGGATCCTCAACCAGATGTCCAGAGTCTGTCTTAAAAGACACTCCAAGATATCTTTCTGGCTGTCTAGAAATTCTCCCACTACGACGAGGCTCCGGAGTGTTTAAAGGAATATCTTGTTCATCTACTGTTTCAGGATCTGGTACAGATGTTATAGGAGATCCCGGAAGAATCTCCTCAAGGGTTTCTTTACAACTAAGCTCTTGGTGCATCATACAATCATCCTCCAAGTACCTAGCATGAGTGCTGATGAGCACATTTTGCTCCTTTGGATGATAAAAGATGCCACCTCTCGTTCCCTTAGGATATCCAATGAAGTAGCACATTCCCGATCTGGGTTCCAGCTTGGTAGCTTTATCATTCAGTACATAGGCTGGACAACCCCAAATGTGAATATGTCTTAAACTAGGTTTTCGACTTGTCCACATTTCTTGGGGTGTCTTAGGTACTGATTTAGAAGGTACCAGATTTAGAATGTATGCTGCTGCTTCTAAGGCATATCCCCAAAAAGATATAGGTAGGGTTGCATGACACATCATGGACCTTACCATATCAAGAAGGGTACGGTTTCTTCTCTCTGCTACACCATTTTGCTGGGGTGTACCCGGTGCAGACAACTGAGACACAATCCCATGTTGTGTGAGGTACTCCTTGAACTCACCCAGGAGGTACTCGCCACCTCGATCGGATCGAAGGGCTTTGATATGTTTTCCTAGTCGTAGCTCCGCCTCAGCCTTGAATTGTTTGAACTTATCAAACGCCTCAGACTTGCGTCGCATTAGGTATACATATCCATACCTAGAGTAATCATCGGTGAAGGTGATGTAATACTCATACCCTCCTCGAGCCGGTTTGTTCATAGGACCACACACATCAGTGTGAATCAATTCTAACAACTCCTTTGACCTAAGTCCCTTTCCAGAGAATGACCGTTTGGTCATCTTTCCCTTGAGACAAGATTCGCACTGAGGAAAAGGTTCGAAATCTAACGAGCTTAAGGGCCCATCTTCTACCAACCTCTGAATCCGTTTTGGGTTAATGTGACCCAAACGTAAGTGCCAAAGATATGTGTCATTGATTGAAGATACCTTCCTCTTAAGGGAAGTTGAGCTTTCTTGTTGTACATTATGCAGTGTAGGAGCAATAGGATATATATAAAATAAGTTGTCATGTATTCTACCGAAACATATAATATTTCCATCTCTACTGATATCAATACCAGAATGGAAAGAAACTGAATAATTAAATTCAATTAATCTGGAAACTGAAATTAAATTCTTCCTCATGTCCGGAACATAGAAAACATTATTTAAAACTAATATCCTATTACATGGAAAATGTAAGGTAACTACTCCTACTGCAACTGCCCAAACTTTAGCTCCAGTTCCGACTCTAAAGGCAAATTCTCCTTTCTCAATTCTCTGCATTATCTGAAACCCCTGCAATGAATTGCAGATATGATTAGTGGCTCCTGAGTCTACTATCCATGAGTCAGTAGAATCAACCACTAGACAAGTGTCAATGTAGTATGAAAAAGATGTACCTTTCTTAACTGAGGCTAGGAACTTGGGACAATCTTTCTTCCAATGACCTTTCAGGCCACACTTGAAGCATTTCCCTTTGGGCTTTTCATCTGTACCCCTGTCCTTTTTATTACCAGCATTGTCCTTTTTCTGCCCTTTTCCCTTATTCTGCTTCTTCTTGAACTTCTTCCCTTTCGGGTTCAGTTTAGAGGAAGACTGGAAAAAATGAGCTTGGGCTTTGGGCTTCATGATGGCCTCTGCCGCCTGGAGTTCTTTCATTAACTCAGGTAGAGTCATGTCCATCTTGCTCATATTGAAATTGAGCTTGAACTGATTGAAAGAGTCCGGCAGAGTTTCAAGAATCATGTCAGTTTGACTCCCTGCATCAATCTCAGCCCCTAGAATCTCAGCTTCATTGAAACAATCTATCATCTTGAGCATATGCTCTCTGACAGGTGTTCCCTCAGCCATCCTAGCATTCATGATGGTCCTCATAGCAGCTTGCCTAGCTGGCCTGCTCTTGTCTGCAAACATCTCAGACAAGGACATCATGATTTCATAGGCTGTGTCCATTTGCTCGTGCTGTGTTTGCAACACGTTGGACATGGAAGCGAGCATGTAGCATTTAGCCATGCTGTTCGCTTTCTTCCATTTCCTTTCAGCCTCTTGCTGGTCATCAGTAGAATTAGCATCAATTTCGGGACAGTTTTCCAGCAAGACATACTTGTACTCCTCGGCTGTGAGTACTATGTCAAGATTTCTTTTCCAGTCTACGTAGTTAGGGCCAGTCAGTTTATTCTCACGAAGAATGCACATCAACGGACTAAAAGAGTCTTTTCCCATCTCTTTCTGGATATAAAAAGGTTTATAATTAGACATGCAGTATATATGTAATATGCATATGGTGCTTGTTATAAAAGGAAAAACAAAGCACGAAACTTTTTACATTATTCAACCTCAATCATAATGTATCAGTGTTTCAACCTCCTCTAGACCCTCCATCGAAGGGATGGCCGAGCCTACAGTCACGTTGAATTAAGGCAGACTTATTTGGATTATCACTATCTGGACACACATCCAGTGGTAGTCCAATCACTGATTGGTTTGGCCTCATATGACAAATAACCCTTAACTCCTAAGGAGAGGTCATCACCGTCTTATGTCAAGTGTATAACCATCTCTTATGAAATTCCCAGAATGTCTATGATTAAGTCTTCCGAAGGGAAGAGACTTTTATCCTTCCTAGAAGTGAACTTTAGTAAAGAGCTCCACCGAAGGGATGGCCGCTCCCACCAACACTTCATTGTCATTCTATAGAAGTGATCTTTAGTATAGAACTCCACCGAAGGGATGGCCGCTCCTACTAACACCTCATTATGAATATTCACATTAGTTCACCCATTAACCCATCAAAGCGTTCTTTAGTTAAAGAACTCCACCGAAGGGATGGCCGTTCCCACTAACACTTTAATGAGGTAACATGAACCGAAAATGGAAGGCCGTGGGGTCTTTCCTAAAACCCCTCTCCCACTTGATTATTTATCGCTAGGGTTTATACTTTTTGACCTTTACATTGTTTTACTCAAAAGCCCTTTTAAATCTAGCAAACTTGGTTAATTAAATTCATGACTTAATGACTCAAGTCATCTTGAAAGTAAATAACCTTTGCATTAAAACATTTGTGAAAAATCCCTTCAAAGAACCAAAAACCTATCTTGGGTTATGAAAACCCATAGGTAGCATCTAATTAGATTTTAGTTTAGCCTCCTTTGGAAACCAAGGGTACCAAGATAAACCAAACCCTATCCAATTTTAAACCTTAGACAAATAGAAGGTGCTGGTCTAAGTTCCGTTTAAAACAATTTGCCAAACTAAAAACAATCTAATACAATAAAGATGCCAATTTTAGAGCCTAAGGGTGGCCATGTTTCTAGGTGACAATTATAGCAATTATATAAAGCATTCAACCATGCATTCCATATATAAAAGCAAATAAAAGTATGCATTCCTTGATGGCTCCCTATTCTTAGGATTTCAAATCCTAATCGAATTAGGACTCCTCATGCATCTAGAAGTCTTGACTCCTTCATCTCCAAGGACTCCAATTTCTTGCAACCTTCTTGTCTCGAAACAAAACCAAAATTACATTGGAGATTCCTATGCTTTCCAAGAAAGCTTACATCAATACTAGTTGGAATAAATTGAGGAAACTTTACAACTTCCTATGATTGCTAACCGCGCAATCGTACACTTTCCAACTAATTAAAAAACATCCAAATCCACACAACATACATGCGAACCATCAAGGATGCTAATTATGGCTGCAAACAAAGAGGTTAGTGCATGCAAACTCACTATGTGCATCATTAAACAAATCTGGAAAATAAATTCCAGCAATGTTAATGAAACTTGCACACAACATGCATCACAACATAACTTTAATAGGGTGCCACCATACCCATAATCAATCTAGGATTAATTATACACAACATGGGATCATGATTTCACATGGAGTGGCTCTGATACCACTTAAAGAAATTGCGATTCAGATCTGAAACTTCTCATAAAGAGACTACTATGGCTGATGCAAAGCATGACAGATTTTAAAAAATCTGATTTCTGCACTATGCAGCGGAAATCAGCCATAAAGAATCGCATAGAAACTCCATTAAATCATGACCAACAAGTGTATAATTAAAGGAGAATGAAGAAGACTCATACCTCAAAGATTTGTAGACTTCAAACCTCTGAAAAAATAGATCCAAAGGCCCGAACTCAGACTTGCAATTTGCAAACAAGTTGCTGGAATTTTCTGCACTAGTATTGCCTTTGATCTTCTCCTCTATCTCACTTCCAAATCTGATTGGCTAAGATGGTGGGATCTTAATCTAGGAATTAAGAAGTATTTCTCCAAGGGAAAATCTCAGACCTACAACTTTCTTCAAGGGAGAAGAAAGGAACTAGAGGGCTGGACGTGTGGGAGTGATTCTTGCTTACAAGCATGGTGGACGTCCAAGGGTGCTTGGTTTCTTTTATAGAAACTTTTGTGGAAACCTTTCCCAATTAGTTATCTCTCCTTATTCTAATTTATGTCAAAAAAGGAAAGACTTATTTCCTTTAAGAAACACTCTAATTAGAAAAGGAAACCAAAAGGAACTTTCCATACAATTAGTAATACTAGTTGTAGAACACTTACTAATTTTAAGTTCCTAATCCAAAAAGGAAACTAACTCATAGGAATACTAATCCAAAGAGGAGTCCAACTTTCCAAGTAGAGTCCTACTCAAAGTTGGAAACCTTACCCATGGAAATCCTATTATGGACGTCCCACATATCAATGCACACCATGGCCCACATATAATTTATCTAGAGTTAAATTCATGTATGCCATCAAAGGCCTACTCAAAATTATTTTTCCACTAAAATAATTCATTCTTATGTCATATAAACATCTTAGGAAACCATGCCAATCTTGGTAAGTGACTAGAGAAGGGACCAAAAGACATATTTGCCATTGGCTCCCAAAATGACCAAAATGTCCATGCTAAACCCATAGCAACATAAAGATCATTTTAACCTTAACTCATTCCACTAAAGAGTTATGGTTGAACTCCAAGGACAAATATATATTATAATAAGCTCGTCATAAAATGACGGTTGTCTTCGACCTACTAAGTGTAATGACCTGAATGCCCCTCTATGTAACATCCATAATCGAGTCAGGTTATCAATTGTACTATCAACCTTCCCGATTACATCTAAACCTTAGAACTTCATATCCTTAAACATAATCATCATTCGAATATCATTCTCTTGATCCAGGGAGCGACCCACAAGTTCAATATCCATATGGAACATCCATATACTAAGATCTTAGATTTTGATGATTAATCGGATAATTCTAAGGGGACGATTATTCCATCATCAGATGGCATAGATTCTATATTGCATTTGCACGTCCCAACTGATCAAGTCCGAGTACCCAAAACACAGAGCTGTTGACCCATGAAAAGAATCTCACCCATAGTGAATCAAAGCACAAGAACTTGACTTCATCAGTTCATCCACAAATGCTCAAGATTAAGAGCACCGGTTACTTAGTAGCATGAGGTGACTTGATCTCTTTTCTGTGATAGTACTATTTTAAAGATCACACCTACAATGGTCCTGTTCAATGCATGACACATGCACTAATGAGATAGATCCGGGAAAGCCCTCCCGTGACTTAGGTATGTCACCCTATATAGGAGAGTATCTCATTATAACTTCTACCAAGATGAAGTGCCCAGCTCCATCTTTCAGTTATGAACAAATATGATGTTTCCAGTTGTCCATGAATTAGACCTATCTGTGTGTAGACACTACACACCTAATTCATTTACTAGAAACAATGGGCCTTACACAACCATACATATATACATGTTTAAGCATAAAAGAGTCTTTTCATTAAACAACCAGTTAGATATCCAGTAACAAAAGATGAGAATGCAGCTAGTGGGCTTTAGGGCATACACCAATCCCAACAAAGGATTTCTGACCGTTTGTACCAGGTCGACCGAGAGTTCATTAGGTCGACTGAATAAACTAGCCGTTAGACTGATTTTGTCTATAAATGTTCATTTCATTCCTTTCTTCAATAAGGTCGTTTGGGTGAACTTTTGGAACTATTTTGAAGCCTAAGAAAGAGGAATAAGCTAAGAAGGCTATAGAGCAAATAGAAATCAAAATCCTTGAGATTCAAAGGTATATGCTTCTAACTTAAAAATTGATTTCCATTCTTTTGAAATCCATGCATGATCAAACTTTTGTAAAGTCGGTTTGGCATGATTTCTAGCCTTGTTTGAGTTGTTTTACAATCATCAAATCACTTTACCATATTGAATTGTTTTGCAAAACACTCATATCCAAATCACATGTGTTTTTAGTATTTAAACCTTCATACAACTTGTGTTTAAATAGAAGTGTCTTTCCAAGTTGTTTCAATTACTTCATGTGATTAGTTCTTCTCTTCAATCATTAATTTATGTGCGTATATTTTCAAATGCATCAAGCATTCAATTAAGAGCTTCATTTAAGAAATTGATTGAAGTACACTTTCGTACACCTTGATCACTCATCTTAGTTAATTGTTAGTGTGTGATTGAAAATTGATTTTAATTTTTATATCAGCCTAATTAAGAGGCAAATGTACTGAGCTATAATTGTTTCTCTTCTAGTGTTTAGACACTTCATTTAGAAAGAAAAATCTATTGATTGTAGAGGTTATTGCTAAGCCTAAGAAAAGCATATTGTAGAGGTTATTGCTTAGCCTAATAAAAGCATAGTGTATAGGTTGTTGTTAAGCCTTGAAAAACAACATTGTAAGGTTATTGCTTAGCCTTGGAAAGCATATTGTAAAAGGTTATTGCTTAGCCTATTGCAAAAGCATAAATGTGGAAATCCGGTGGGGTGTTGAGCACAAGCCGGTAGTGGATGTAGGCATTGAGGCCGAACCACTATAAACCTTTGTGTTATGGTGATTGGTTTGTGGTGATTGATTTGTTTATCTTCCGCATCTTTTGTCATAATCATCACTAGTTACTAGTTAGCTTAAAGAAATTTAAGATTGGTCACCTAATTAGTAGATCACCCTATTCACCCCCCCCTAGGGTTACAATCTCGGACTTTCAGTACTTCCTCTGTACATGCTTTTGTCTCTTATGTCTCCTGGGTTCCTTGGATTGTGTGACTGCCCCGCTGCTGTCATAGTAAACTATGAGCACTGTTGCGCCAAAGGTACCACTTCAAGTTCCAGAAGGAATCTTTTGAGCCATACTGCTTCCTTAGCTGCCTCACAAGTCGCTACATATTCAGCCTCCGAGGTGGAATCAGCGGTACATTCATGTTTAATACTCCTCCAGCTGATAGCTCCACTACCAAGCATAAACATATATGTAGAAGTTGATTTCCTGGAATCCTTATCTGACCTGAAGTCGGAATCTGTGTATTCGACTAGAATCAACTCATCACTGCCATAAATCAACATGTAATCTCTAGTCCTTCTCAAGTATTTGAGAATACATTTTACAGCAGTCCAATGGTCAGGACCGGGGTTAGAATGATATCTGCTGACTAAGCCCACTGCATGACACATATCCGGTCTAGTACAAAGCATAGCATACATGAGACTACCAACAGCCGAAGCATATAGTATAGCTTTCATCTGCTCCTTTTCCTCAGGTGTCTTTGGACAATGTTCTTTGGAAAGGTGCATTCCATACCTGAAAGGTGTGATACCCTTCTTGGAATCCTACATAGCAAACCGTACCAGCACCTTATCTATGTACGCAGCTTAGGATAAGCCTATCATCCTATTTTTCCGGTCTCGATGGAGTTTGATCCCTAGGATTTAGCTGGCTTCTCCCTAGTCTTTCATATCAAAAGTCTTAGCCAACCAAACTTTTACTGTTGACAACATTCCTATATCACTCCATAGGAGAAGGATGTCGTCGACATACAATACCAGAAAAACTACCTTACCTCCTTCACTTTTCATGTACACACATGACTCATCCGGATTTTGACAAAAACCAAATGACTTGATTGCCTGGTCAAAACAGATGTTCCAGCTCCGAGATACCTGCTTCAATCCATAAATGGATTTCTGTAGCTTGCAAACTCTTTGCTCTTGATTGTTAGCTATAAAACTGTCTCGCTGCATCATATAGATGTCTTCCTCAAGATGGCCGTTAAGAAACGCCGTCTTGACATCCATTTGCCAAATCTCGTAATCGAGATGAGCTGAAATGGATAAGATATCCAGATGGACTTGGGCATGGCTACCGGTGAGAATGTTTTCTCATAATCGATACCATCTTTCTGAGTATATATCCTTTCGCAACAAGCCTGACCTTAAAGGTCTCAACTTTTCCATCTGGTCATCTCTTTCTCTTGTAGACCCACTTGCACCCAATAGGTTTAATATTGGCAAGAAAGTCCACAAGTGTCTATACCTGATTAGAGTATATGGACTGCATCTCAGCTTTCATAGCATCTTTCAAACGTCCCGAATCTATGTCATTAATCGCTTCATCATAGTTATAGGGATCTTATTCCAGTTCTTCTGGGATTGCCTCGTAAGACTCTCCCTGGACCAACTCGATTAGTACTAATTGAGTGAGTTTTTAGTCTTAAGTGAGTTTTAGTATTAGTTGGGTTAGAATATGTTTGGACTTAGTCTTGGTTTTAGCTTTGGAAAATTTGAGAACATTTAGTTTTAGTCAGACACACACAAGGATGCCCTGAGTGCATGTGTGAGAATGGGAGGATCATCCTAGTTTGTGATTTTTATCATGATTTCAATTTCAATTGAATGGTTTTACTATTGTCTACGACTTTCATTTTCAGCTCGTTAGTGTTTGAAGCCCCGAAACCTGTGTTTTGGCCCAAAAAGGGTAAAATGGACTTTTCACACAAAATCTGGACACAAATTTCGAGATTCCAAAACGATGTCAAATTTATATTTTTTGAAACTAGATATTTCGATGATCATTTTATCCCCCTTCGTCGATCTTGTCCAGGGCCTGCAAGACCATGTTTTATCTATTTCAAGTTTCAGCTGAGTGGGTCCCATTTTTCACTACTTTAAGTCTTCTCCTCTCTCCTCCATTATTTACTTTTCACTTTCACCTTTTTCCTGCAACTCTTTTGACCTAGAGCAAAAGGATAGAAAGCTTTTCTCCTTGACCTCCTTCTTCTTAAATGATCTAGTAAGAGGGCTCCATTCACAAATCTAAGACCATTGTTCTCTTCCTCTCTTGGGCCAAAGATTTATTGGAGTTATTGTATACTGATATGTATGGACCCATAAATATTAGAGCGAGAGAAGGTTACGAGTACTTCATCACTTTCACCGATGATTACTCAAGATATGGATACATATAACTTATGCACCACAAGTTCGAGACTTTTGAAAAGTTCAAAAGAGTTTCGAGCGGAAGCGGAAAAGCAATTAGGTAAAAGTATAAATACTATTCGATGAGATCGATAAGGCAAATATCTCTCCGTTGATTTTATGAGATACTTATCAGAAAATGGGATTCTATCCCCGGATGTCTGCTCCTGGTATGCCTCAACAGAACGGAGTAGCAGAAAGAAGGAACCAGACCTTTTTTAGATATAATTAGGTCTATGTTGAGTTTCTCAGGATTACCTGTATTTTGGATATGTTTTGGAAACTACAATGTGTATACTAAACCTCATTCCATCTAAGTCTATACCTGAGACTCCCCGGGAGTTATGGACCGGGCGAAAGCCTAGTCTACAACGTTTTTAGGGTTGTCTGGCACACGTGCTGAAGGTTAAGAAGTATTAATTGGAATCGAACTCGGAAGTATACACGTTTATAGAATATCCCAAAAGAACTAAAGACTGGTTATTCTATAATCCCAGAGAGCAGATAGTGCTTGTCAGTACCAATTCGGTTTTCTGGAGGAAGATTATATGATTAACCAGAAATCTTTAGAAAAGGTTATCTTGGAAGAAATTCAAGAGCGACCCCAAATCCAAGTACGACCGAACTTTAAGAAAATCTGCCCATACCTAACCCAGTAATTACACCAGTGCCTCATCGTAGTGGGAGTATTGTCAAGTCCCCTGACAGGTTCTCGTTTTGGGAAAGTCTTACGAGGCAATCCCGGAAGAACTGAAACAAAATCCCTGTAACTATGATAAAGCAATCAATGACAAAGCTTCGAGAAGTTGGGAAGATGCTATGAAAGTTGAAATGGAGTCTATGTGCTCAAATCAGGTCTAGACACTTATGGACTTGCATGCCAATATTAAACCTATTGGGTGCAAGTGAGTCTACAAGAGATAAAGAGGACCAGATGGAAGAGTTGAGACCTTTACGGCTGGGTTTCTCGAGAAAGGATATACTCAGAAAGAAGATATCGATTATGATGAAACCTTCTCACCTGTAGCCATACTCAAATCCATCAGGATACTTTTATCAATTGCGGGTCATCTCATATTACGAGATTTGGCAAATGGATGTCAAGACTGCGTTTCTCAACGGCCATCTTGAGGAAGACATCTATATGATGCAGCTAGATGGTTTTATAGCTAATAACCAAGTGCAAATAGTTTGCAAGCTGCAGAAGTCCATTTATGGATTGAAGCAGGTATCTCGAAACAAGAACATTCATTTTGACAAGGCAATCAAGTCATTTGATTTTTGTCAGAATCCGGATGAGTCACGTGTGTACATGAAAAGTCAAGAAGGCAGTGTATTTATTCTGGTATTATATGTCGATGACATCCTTCTCCCAGTGAGTGACAAAGGAATGATTGTCAACGGTAAAAGTTTGGTTGGCTAAGACTTTTTGATTTAAAGGACTTGGGAGAAGCTAGCTACATCCTAGGGATCAAGCTCCATTGAGACCGGAAAATAGGATGATGGACTTATCCCAATCTACGTACATAGATAAGGAGCTGGTATGGTTTACTATGCTTTATAATAGACCGGATATCTGTCACGCAGAGGGCCTAGTCAGCAGATAACAGTCTAACTCAGGTCCTTATCATTGGACTGCTGTAAGATGTGTTTCAAATACTTAAGAATGACTAGAGATCACATGTTGATTTACAGCATTGATGAGTTGATTTCAGTCGGTTAAACAGATACAGACTTCAAGTCAGATAAGGATTCCAAGATATCAACCTCTGGGTATGTGTTTGTGCTGTAGCTGCTTGTGAAACAACTAAGGAAGCGGTTTGGCACAAAAGATTCCTTGTGGAACTTGGAGTGGTACTTTTGGCATGACAGCCGCCCACAATTTACTGTGATAACAGCAGGGCAGTCGTTCAGTCCAAGGAACCCAGGAGCCAAAAACATGTACAGAGAAAGTAATGCATGGTCAGACAGATTGTGCAGAGAGGCGATGTTACGATCACCAAGATAATTAGTAACTTACTATTACCACTATTAGAAGTCTCACTTCAAATAGAAATAATAACTTTCAAAATCCTTTCCTTTTAGAGTTCAACTAGAAATAGTATCTTTCTAATAATTGCGCTAGCGTGGGGACCATTAGGGATTCCATAGAAAGTTGGCTCCAACTGTTAGTTTTATGGACTCAATCCAGTAGATGATATAATAAATTGATTAATTTCTTTATTTATCAGTATATTCATGCTTTCCTTTCATGAGATGAATGGTGATTTATTATATACTTGCACATAACCAATACGAATGACATGATGGTTCATGAGATGAACCGGAGTCCATAAGTATATTAGATGTAACACATGTGTATGGATGAGATCCACATACGGGAGACATGTGTGGCAAATCTTATACTTAAATATTATCAAAACCAGTGATGAGACTGGACATCTCATACTGACAAGGTTGCAGTACTTTGATCACTATGAGATAGTGTGATTTGTCTCGATCATCCGAATGGAAGATTCATGATCATAGTACTGGTACATTGGATGTATTGAAGGACCATGAGAAGCACCTTATAAACACTGTCTTTATATTAAGTTCTGCTCTCATAATTCCCTAGCGGTAAGCTCTCAATCCTGAGACATTAATGAACTCAAGTTTCTATCTATTCATTTGCTTTGAGTCACCAATGAGTGAGGCCAACTGTAGGTCAACACCTCGGTGATTTGGGTACATGGTAGTAGAGCTGTGAGAACATTCGGAATCTATCTCTAATATCCCCTTGTGCCAATTAATGGATTTAATCATTGGTAAGTGTACACCCATTCCAATTAAGAGTTAATTGGAAAGGTACCTTTGATCATTATAATTAATTGGGGCTCAAGGACGATAAGATATGGATCTAGTTTGGAAGACAGGTCCAATTGATCCATGGATATTGATGGAGGGGCCTACTTGTGGTAATAGGGAAGTTTAGAGTCTTCTATGTAATTTCCTAAGATTGGAGTTCAATTGCATTTATATAGTGGAATTATTTGCAATTAACTGTGGGCCCGGATTGCACATGAGATGTGGGGTTGCGTGTCCCAGTTGGAGCCAGCTTTCTAAGGAATCCCTAGTGGTCCTTACGCTAGCCCAATCATCAGACGGATACTAATTCTAGTTGAACTCTAAAACGAAAGTTACTATTTCTATTTGAAGTGAGACTTCTAATAGTGGTGATAGTATGTTTCTAATTATTAATGGAAGTAAGACTTCTATTTTAATTAAGAAAGAGAAGAAGGTTACTAATTAATTTGGAAGTGAGACTTCTAATTAAATTAGTAAGAGTAGTTTGCAAAAGCTATAAATAGGGAACCAAAGGGGGCTTGGACATCCAACCTTGGAATTCACGCCCAGCTCCCTTTGTGCAAGAGTTGCACTTCTCTTCTCTCCCTCTTCTAGTTCCTTTAAGTTCCTAGTTGTCTTCTCTTGAAGATCCCACCCATCTTATTGAGAAAGAGATTTTGATTCGGGTAATAGCGTGGAAGGCCATTGGGTTTTGGAGAAACCTATTTGATTCGCGAAAGAGTTCGTCATTAAAGAAAGTAGCAAATTCTCCATTAGAGCACAACCGAGCTCCAAAGGTATAATCTATTTTCTTGTATGATATAGATCTTTGTTGCATGTTTGTTACTGATTTTCTATCTCTTAGATAGATTGTATTACTGATCTTGATAGATGAGATTGAGGGTTTGCATCTTGGACAGATTGGTAGCCTTCTGGATAGTTGATCCCTATATCAAGTGGATCAAAAGTTTTTGAAACCTATCCTAGAGGCCCACCTAATTTCCAACAGCAACTGGGACACGTAACCCACATCTCATGTGCAATTCGGGCCCACAGTTAATTGCAAATAACTCCACTATATAAATGCAATTGAACTCCATTCTTATGAATAAATTACAAAGACAACACTAAACTTCCCTATGACTGCAAGGATGCCCCTCCATCTATATCCATGGATCAATTGGACATGTCCTCCAAATTAGACCCACATCTTATTATCCTTGAGCCCCAATTAATTATAGTAATCATAGGTACCTATCCAATTAACTCTTAATTAGGATGGGTGCGCACTTACCAATGATAAATCCATTAATTGGCACAAGGGGATAATGAGGATAGATTCCATCTTGACTATTGAATGTTCCCACAGCTCTACTACCACGTATCCAAACCACCGAGGTGTTGACCTACAATTGGCCTCACTCATTGGTGACTCAAAGCAAATGAGTAGATAGAAATTTGAGTTCATTAATGTCTCAGGATTGAGAGCCTATTGCTAGGAAATAATGAGAGCAAACCTTAAGGCAAAGACAGTGTTCATAAGGTGCTTCTCATGGTCCTTCAATACATCCAATGTACCAGCACCATGATCCACAATCTTTCATTCTGATGATCGAGACAATTCACACTATCTCATAGTGATCAAAGTACTGCACCTTGTCAGATAAGATGTCCAATCTCATCACTGGTTGTGAAGATATTTAAGTATAAGATTTGCTATACATGTCTCCTGTATGTGGATCTCATCCATACACATATATTACATCTAGTATACTCATGGACTCTGGTTCATCTCATGAACCGTCATGTCATTCGTATTGGTTATGTGCAGGTAAGTAATAAAATGTCATTCATCTCATGAAAGGAATGCATGATTACATTGATAAATAAAGAGATAAATCAATTTATTCATCACCTAATGGATTGAGACCATACAAACTAACAATCTCCCACTTAGGTTCAATGCCATTCAGGGTTGCATCTCATGCGCTTCCCGTCTACATGCTGCACAAAGACTTTGGTGGTCAAAGGCTTAGTAAAGGGATCTGCCAGATTATCTGTAGAGGCTATCTTGGTAATTGCAATATCACCTCTCTGCATAATCTCTCTGACCATATGATACTTCCTCTGTACGTGTTTTTGGCTCCTTGGTTTCTTGGACTGAGCGACTACCCAGCTGCTTTCATAGTAAACTGTGAGTGGCTGTCGCACCAAAAGTATCACTCCAAAAGGAATCCTTTGAGCCAGACTGCTTCCGTAGTTGTTTCTCAAGCGGCAGCATAAACACATATCCAGAAGTTGATTTCCTGGAATCCTTATCTGACATGAAGTCAGCATCTATGTTTCTGACTGGAAATCAACTCTGTTAGATATCGCGATCACTGAGAGGGGGGGGGGTGAATCAGTGATTCCTTAAAAACAGGTCCAATTTAACAACAAAAGCAAATCAAATCACACAAGGACACCAGATTTAACGTGGTTCACCAAAAGGCTACGTCCACGGTTCAAAGACTGTCCGAACACCGATCCGGAGCAGGTCTGAATCTATTTAGTCGCACCAACGACAAAGAGCACCAACCCTTAGGTTTCAGATAGCACCAACTATCTAGGAAGCACCTACTCCCTTAGGTTTCAGATAGCACCAACTATCTAGGAAGCACCGACTCCCTTTACAATTTATCTGCACCAACAGATAGGATCACCAAACCCCTAACACCAAGCACCAACTTGATGTTCTACAGAATAAAAGTAGAGAACTTTTCTACAGCCCTTCCCCTCTACAATCTCTCTCTCTCAATCCCTTACAATTTGAAAATTAAAGCATAAACAGAGAGACACTTATCTTATGGACGAATCACCATCTTCATGAGCGCATTCTCGTCCACACTTGCTGTAGAAACGTGCAACACAACTGCACACAGCAACAGCTTCTCCTCCAATCACTCTTCTCTCGAAAACTCTTTCTTTTTGTTCTCTCTTCTCTTCTGTGTATTTGAAAACGAGCCAATCAAGCCTTTATATAGGTTATGGTAACCCTTAAGAGTGTTCAAATTAGGCTAGAATTCGTTTAGAAAGAGTCTCAAATGAAATACAAAAGATTCCTGAATTTTCGTGCAAAACTTCTAATTCTGCGCAAATCTGATTCCCGTGCTCGGTCGACATCATGGTGTCTTCGGTCGACCGGCGACACACTGTGGAAGCAGATGACTGTCATGCTCGGTCGACATCCTGGGGTCCCGGTCGACTGGCGACACACTGTGTCACAAAATAACTGGGAGCTTACTGAATCTATTTTCTACAGGTTTCTCTTGCCCGGTCGACCGCATGAGGTGCCCGTTCGACCTGCCACTCTGCTTCAGGAATTCTGAATTCCAGAACTGTTTCAGCTCTGATTAATCTTTGAAGCTCTATCAACACCAATACTTGTAACCTTGTGTTGACAATAATTCCAACATCAAATGATTACTTGAGATACTAAACACTTCAATGCTTCATTAAACTTCTCAAGTCATCTCAAATTCCAACAATCTCCCCCTTTGGAATTGTTGGCAACACTTGGAACTTCAATACTTGGAACACTTTGAACCAGTTGACCTTCATGAAGCTTCTTCAGAACCATAGACCAACAGAATCAAGATCTTCACATTCACAATCTTGATACTACTCTCCCCCAAGCTATCACAGCATAACTTTTTCTTGCATGACTTCTTCTAGCATAACTTCTTATAGCATAAGACTTTCTCCTAGCATAACATTCTCTCCCCCTTTGACAACAAGTCCAAAGGGACCAACGAAGGAGCGAATTGGATATTCAAGGAATACATTGCTCCCCCTTTCAAGCACATCTCCTAAGGATTAGGAGAGTGAGTAACTCCTAATTTTTTCCGGAGATACTCGAAGACTTCCTTTGGCAGAGGTTTTGTGAAGATATCAGCAACTTGCTCAGTGGTTGGAACATATTCCAACTTTACCTCACCGTCTGCAACCTTTTCCTTGAGAAAGTGATAGCGGATTGCAACATGCTTCGTTCTAGAATGCTGAACATGATTCTTAGAGATGTGAATTGCACTTGTGTTGTCACAGAGGATCGGCGTAGGATCCGTTGTCGGAACTCCTAGATCAGAGAGCATTTGCCGCATCCATAACACTTGCGTACAACAAGTTGCCGCTGCAATTTATTCCGCTTCCACTGTAGAAAGGGATACTGAATCTTGTTTCTTACTATGCCATGCCACCAACCTTTCACCGAGATAGAATGCACCACCGCTTGTACTCTTGCGATCATCTATACATCCAGCCCAATCGGCGTCAGAGTATGCAACAGGAGTGAAGGATTTCCCTTTAGGATACCAAAGGCTAAGCTCCATGGTACCTTTCAGATATCGAAATATCCTTTTTACTGCTGTAAGGTGCGTCTCAGTTGGTGATGCTTGAAATCGAGCCACCATACATACTGCTTGCAGAAGATCCGGTCTTGTAGCAGTCAAATAAAGCAAGCTTCCTATCATAGAACGATAAGTGGTGTGATCAACGGACGAACCCTTATCATCTTTGCTTAGCTTTGTGTTCGTTGTCATTGGTGTGCTCACTGGCTTGCTGTCTTCCATGTTAAAACGCTTCAGCATTTCCTTGATGTATTTCATCTATGATATGAAGATACCATGTTTCAGCTGCTGAACTTGTAAACCAAGGAAGAACTTTAGTTCTCCAAGCATTGACATCTCAAATTCTTTCTTCATCTCTTCAGCAAAATTCCTGCACATTTCCTCATCATTGCCACCAAAGATTATGTCATCGACATAAACAATGACAGCCAGCTGTTTGCTCAACTCTGTTTTGACATAAAGATTGCTATCAACCAGTCCTTTACCAAAGCCGATCTTGCGGAGATAGAGGTCCAGCCTTGCATACCACGCCCTTGGCGCTTGTTTCAGCCCATAAAGAGCCTTTTTCAACTTGCACACTAGGTCTGAATTTTTGCTAATAAGAAAACCATCAGGTTGCTCAATGTAGACCTCTTCTTCAAGTAATCCATTCAAGAAGGCTGACTTTACATCCATCTGAAATACCTTGAAGGTTTTGTATGCAGCCAATGCAAGAAACATACGAATGGCTTCCAGACGAGCCACCGGTGCAAAGGTCTCTTCAAAATCTATGCCTTCAACTTGAGCATAGCCTTTACAAACCAACCTTGCTTTGTTTCGTATGACCTGACCATCTTCATTCAGCTTATTCCGAAAGACCCATTTAGTACCAATAACATTCTTATCGGTAGGTCTAGAAACTAGTTCCCATGTGGAGTTCTTCTCAATTTGCTCCAACTCCTCATGCATAGCTTTCAACCAACTTTCATCGAGACTGGCTTCAGCCACAGTCTTGGGTTCAATGGTGGACACAAGTGAGTAATTGCTAACTACACTTTGTCTTGTTTGAACACCGGCCTCAGGATCTCCAATGATTTGATCCTTAGGGTGTTGCTCTACCCAAGTGCTTTTCTTTCTAGATGTAGCATCCTCTGAGTCATCCTTTGATTTCTCAGAATCATTAGGTTTAGCCACTTCATCATCAATCTCACTTGAGTCCTCATAAACTGGACTGTCATGATGAGTTACATTCTTTGATTCACGGTTTTCATCAATTCTAACATCGGCACTTTCTATGATTTTTCTGGTCCTTTTGTTAAGACATCTGTAAGCCTTACTAGAGGAGGAGTAACCCAGAAATATACCTTCATCAGCTCTTTCATCAAATTTGCCCGGATTTTGTTCAAGACGCTTGATATAACACTTGCTACCGAAGACTCTGAAGTGCTTGACTGTTGCTTTTCTCCCAAACCATAGCTCATAAGGAGTTTTGTCTTTATGTGGCCTGATCAAGCATCGATTCTGAATGTATACAGCCGTATGGATTGCCTCCTTCCAGTATTTGTCAGCTAGCTTGCTCTCAGTTAGCATTGTTCGAGCCATCTCTTGAACGGTGCGATTTTTCCGTTCCACAACTCCATTTTGCTGTGGAGTTCTAGGGGCTGAATACTGTCTTTGAATGCCATGGTGCTCACAATAGTTAGTGAACTCTTCAGATGTGAATTCACCTCCTCGATCAGACCTTAAAATCTTGATACGTTTTCCAAGCATATTTTCAACCTGTGCTTTAAACACTTTAAAACGATCAAGTGCTTGATGTTTATGCTTAAGAAACAATACCCATGTCATACGAGTATAATCATCAATGCATAACATAAAATACTTATCTCCATTGGTGCTTTGAGTTCGCATCGGTCCACAGAGATCAGTGTGCACTAGCTCAAGAGGTTTCTTTGAATGATGCTCCTTTGACTTGAACATTACCCTCGTTTGCTTTCCCTTTTGGCAAGAATCGCAAATGGGGTTGGAAGGCTTTTCAACTGTAGACATACCTCTGACAGCCTTTGAGTTGCAAATCTTTGACATGTTATCAAAGTTTAGATGCCCAAGGCGTTTGTGCCACAACCAACTTTCCTCTGTCCGACTCATCAAGCAAGTACTTTTCAGCTCCATCTGACAATGTATAGAGATTTCCAGCAGTCCTAGATCCAGTAGCCACTGTTTTACCGTTGCTACATCTTCTTGATAGCAAACCCATTCTTAGTGAAGACAACTTCGTGGCCTTTGTCACAGATCTGGCTCACACTAAGCAAGTTGTGTCTCAGTCCAGACACATATAAGACCTCGTCTGATCTGATCTTGTTTGCCTTTAGCTGAACAACACCTTTTCCGCAGATTTTGGCACCATCATTGTTACCAAATTTCACTGATCCGCCTTCATAGTGCTGTAATTTGACGAATTTTTCCTTATCACCTGTCATATGGCTTGAACAGCCACTATCAAGGACCCATGGTGCTGCCTTCTTTTGTGCATTGAATGTCGTTTGCACAATGAGAGATTCCTTGGAATTATCTTCCCTTTTCTTTGCCCTCCATGCCTTAACTAACTTGGGTTTCTTTTCAACCTGAAATTGGTTAGCAATAGGCAACCTACAATCTCTAGCCAAGTGTCCATAATTATAACACTTATGGCACTCAATTTTGTGGCCGTTTAGGATTGAGAAAGGGTTCCTAGTCACTAACGGGACTGTTTCTAACATAGAATCTACAATCAGCTCTTTTATGTCCATATCTATTACAATGAAAGCAATAACCATAGAATCTGAACATTCTCCCTTTCTTAGGTGGCTGGTTAAACTCCATAAACCTTTTCTTATTGACCATCTCAATACTAGGCTTAATTTGAAGCTTTGTAGCCTTGAGAGGTATGGCACTTTGTTTCATAAACAAAGAAGGTGCAGCTTTAGAGGACTCTCCGGTCTCAAATCCAATACCAAATTTATTGTGGAAGGGCTTTTGAAATTTCAGAATTTCATTGAGTTTCATTGTCCCTTCAATTGCTTGGAGCACTTTGAGTTTTTGGCGACTTTCTAAGTTTTCAGCCTTTGCTCTAGCGATTTCAGTTTCAAGTTTCATAGCCTCTTCCTTTTTTATACGTATTTGATTTTCAAGGACTTCCACCATTCTTTTATATTCTTCAACTTGAGTTTTCAAAGCAATAACTAAACTTTCAGATTCATGAAGAAGTTTCAGATTTTTCTTACTTGTTTTTCGTTCCATGCTAAGCTCCTCAAGTGCGGCAATGAGTTCTTCTTCAAGATTGACCTCAGCCTCCTCTTCCTCTTCCAGCTCTTGCTCCTCTTCTTCTTCAACAGTAACCATGAAGAGAGCTTCAGTTGCCTCGGCTGATTCATCATCGTCTGAAGTTTCAGACGTGCTGTCATTATATTGACTTATGAAGCTTTTTGCATTGCCCCTCTTTCTGAAATTTTTCTTCCATTTACTCTTATCAACATAAGAGTCATCATCATTGTTTTCTTTCAGCGGACACTTCGCAGCAAAGTGACCAACACCGTCACAATTGAAGCATTTAAAGGGTAGCTTCCCTTTGTACTTTCCATTGCTTCCTTTCTTCAGCTTTCTAACTAATTGAGCCTCAAGCTCATCATCATCAGTATCAGCATCATGACCAGCAGTCTCTTTTCCCTTTTTCTGAACTTTGAAGGCCGCTTCTCTATCAGATGAAGACGTCTTACCTATGCACATCTCATAGGCAGTGAGTGAACCATGCAACTCATCCATGGTAAACTCATTCAGATCCTTGGCTTCTTCTATGGCTGAGACTTTTGAATCAAACCTGGGAAGAAGAGATCTTAGAACCTTTTTGACAATGACTGGTTCTTTAATCTCCTCCCCTAGTCCACGAATGTCATTCGTGACTTCATTCACTTGTTGCATATATGAGTCAACATTCTCGCTTTCCTCCATGCGAAGAGACTCAAATTGAGAGCGATGAGTTTGCAATTTCGCTTTTTTGATCTTCTCATCTCCTTCATGAATGCTTTTCAATTTGTCCCATATTTCCTTGGCTATTTTGCATGCAATTACTTTGACCAGCTCGCTGTCCACAAGGCCACTAAAGAGTGCATTCTGCGCCTTGGAGTCGTTGTCTGCTAACTTCTTCGTTGTAGCATCAGTGGGTACTATGGCAATATTGTAACCGACTCTAACGGTCTCCCAGACATCATAGCCAAGTGATTTGATGAAAGCCTGCATTCTGATCTTCCAGAAGGAGTAATTAGAACCATCAAACAAAGGTGCTTTCTTATTCCCTGTATCGGATGCCATGTGATTTGACAAGAGATCACCCTTAGCGTGTTAAACTTATCAAGGGAAACTTCACTCTGATACCAATTGTTAGATATCGCGATCACTGAGAAGGGGGGGGGGGTGAATCACTGATTCCTTAAAAACAGGTCCAATTTAACAACAAAAGCAAATCAAATCACACAAGGACACCAGATTTAACGTGGTTCACCAAAAGGCTACGTCCACGGTTCAAAGACTGTCCGAACACCGATCCGGAGCAGGTCTGAATCTATTTAGTCGCACCAACGACAAAGAGCACCAACCCTTAGGTTTCAGATAGCACCAACTATCTAGGAAGCACCTACTCCCTTAGGTTTCAGATAGCACCAACTATCTAGGAAGCACCGACTCCCTTTACAATTTATCTGCACCAACAGATAGGATCACCAAACCCCTAACACCAAGCACCAACTTGATGTTCTACAGAATAAAAGTAGAGAACTTTTCTACAGCCCTTCCCCTCTACAATCTCTCTCTCTCAATCCCTTACAATTTGAAAATTAAAGCATAAACAGAGAGACACTTATCTTATGGACGAATCACCATCTTCATGAGCGCATTCTCGTCCACACTTGCTGTAGAAACGTGCAACACAACTGCACACAGCAACAGCTTCTCCTCCAATCACTCTTCTCTCGAAAACTCTTTCTTTTTGTTCTCTCTTCTCTTCTGTGTATTTGAAAATGAGCCAATCAAGCCTTTATATAGGTTATGGTAACCCTTAAGAATGTTCAAATTAGGCTAGAATTCGTTTAGAAAGAGTCCCAAACGAAATACAAAAGATTCCTGAATTTTCGTGCAAAACTTCTATTTCTGCGCAAATCTGATTCCCGTGCTCGGTCGACATCATGGTGTCTTCGGTCGACCGGCGACACACTGTGGAAGCAGATGACTGTCGTGCTCGGTCGACATCTTAGGGTCCTGGTCGACCGGCGACACACTGTGTCACAAAATAACTGGGAGCTTACTGAATCTGTTTTCTGCAGGTTTCTCTTGCCCGGTCGACCGCATGAGGTGCCCGGTCGACCTGCCACTCTGCTTCAGGAATTCTGAATTCCTGAACTGTTTCAGCTCTGATTAATCTTTGAAGCTCTATCAACACCAATACTTATAACCTTGTGTTGACAATAATTCCAACATCAAATGATTACTTGAGATACTAAACACTTCAATGCTTCATTAAACTTCTCAAGTCATCTCAAATTCCAACAAACTCATCACCACCGTAAATCAACATGTGATCTTTAGTCCTTCTCAAGTATTTGAGAACACATCTTGCAGCAGTCCATGGTTAGGACTATGGTTAGACTGATATCTGATGGCTAAGCCCACCGCGTGACAGATATCCGGTCTAGTACAAAGCATAGTAAACCGTATCAGTACCTTATCTATGTACGCATCTTGTGATAAGCCAGTCATCCTATTTTTTCGATCTCAGTAGAGTTTGATCCCTAGGATGTAGCTAGTTTCTCCCAAGTTCTTCATATCAAAAGTTTTAGCCAACCAAACTTTTACTGTTGACAACATTCCATGTCACTCCCTAGGAGAAGGATGTCGTCGACATATAATACCAAAAAAAATTACCCTGCCTCCTTCACTCTTCATTTCCACACATGACTCATTCGGATTTTGACAAAAACCAAATGACTTGATTGCCTAGTAAAAACAGATGTTCTGACTCCGAGATGCCTGCTTCAATCCATAAATGGACTCATGCAGCTTGCAAACTCTTTGCTCTTGGTTATTAGCTATAAAATCGTTTGGCTGCATCATATAGATGTCTTCCTCAAGATGACCGTTGAGAAACGCCATCTTGACATCCATTTTCCAAATCTCGTAATCGAGATGAGCCGCAATGGATAAGAGTATCTAGATGGACTTGAGCATGGTGACCGGCGAGAAGGTTTACTCAAAATTGATACCTTCTTTCTGAGTATATCCTTTCGCAACAAGCCCGGCCTTAAAGGTCTCAACTCTTCCATCTGATCCTCTCTTTCTCCTGTAGACCCACTTGCACCCAAAAGGTTTAATATTGGCAGGCAAGTCCATAAGGGTCCAGACTTGATTGGAGTACATAGACTCCATTTCAGCTTTCATAGCATCCTGCCAACGTCTCCAAAATGAGAACCTGTCAGAAGGCCTAACAATTCTCCCACTACGACGACGCACTAGTGTAACTACTGGGTCAGGTATGGGTGGATTCTCTTCAAGTTCGGTCATTGTCGGATTTGGAATAGATTTCTCTTGAATTTCTTTCGAGATAACTTTTTCTAGAGATTTCCGGTCAATCATATAATCTTCCTCCAGAAAAACCGCATTGGTGCTGACAATGCTCTCTGGGATTATAGAATAACCAACCTTTAGTTCCTTTAGGATATCCTATAAAAGTGCATACTTCTGACTTCAATTCCAACTTATCCATCTTAACCTTCAGCACGTGTGCTGGACAACCCCAAATATGTAAATGTTGTAGACTAAACTTTTTCCCAGACCATAACTAACGGGGAGTCTTAGGTACAGACTTAGATGGTACTGTTGGGATTGGTGTATGCCCTAAAGCCCACTAGCTGCACTCTCATCTTTTGTCACTGGATATTTACTGGTTATTTAATGGAATGACTCTTTTCTCTTTAAACATGTATATATGTATGGTTGTGTAAGGCCCATTATTTCTAGTAAATGAATTAGGTGTGTAGTGGCTACACACGGATAGGTCTGACTCATGGACACTGGAAACAATAAATTTGTGTTAGATCTCGTGATCACTGAGAGGGGGGGGGGTGAATCAGTGATCTCTTTTAAACAGGTCCTTGCTAACAACAATTCAAATCAAACCACACAATTTGACACCAGATTTTACGTGGTTCACCAAAAGGCTACGTCCACGGTTCAATCCCGTCCGAACAACAATCCGGTACAGGTCTGAATCTTATTTAGTCGCACCGACGACAAAGAGCACCAACCCTTAAATTCAGATAGCACCAACTATCTAGGAAGCACCGACTCCCTTAGGTTTCAGATAGCACCAACTATCTAGGAAGCTACAACTCCCTTTACAATTTGTCTGCACCCACAGACAGGATCACCAAACCCCAAAACACCAAGCACCAACTTGATGATTACAGCAAAGAAGATAAACTGATCTACAGCCCTTTCCCCTCTACAATTCTCTCTCTCTCAATCCCTTACAAATAGAAATTAAAGCATAAACAGAGAGACACTTAACTCATGGACGAATCACCATCTTCTAGAGCATAATCCCGTCCATAATTGCTGTAGAAAGATGCAGCACAACAGCACACAGCAACAGCACCAGCTTTCTCTCAAGAACTCTCTCTCTTTTCTCTTCTCTTCTTCTCTCTCTGGTGTCTTTTCTTGGTGTTTATGAACGACCCAAGCATGCCTTTATATAGGTTTTAGTAACCCCTAATTGTGTTTAAAACGGGCTACAATTCGTTTAGAAAGAGTCCCAAACGAAATACAAAAAGTTCCTGAATTTTCGTGCAAGTCTTCTGTTTCTGCGCAACTCTGATCCCGTGCTCGGTCGACATCATACTGTGCTCGGTCGACATCATACACTGACTGGAAATCAGTCACTTATCGAGCTCGGTCGACATCCTGAGGGCTCGGTCGACCGAAGACACACTGTGTCACGAAAATAACTGAGAGCTACCAAAAACTGTTTTCTGCAGGTTTCTTCTTGCTCGGTCGACCGCATGAAGAGCTGGGTCGACCGGGTACACTGCACCATGAAAAACTGATTTTCTTCACTGTTTTCCTTTTTCATTCTTCTTGAGCTCTATCACTTCCACTCTTTCAACACATGATTGAAACATAGTGTTGACAATAATTCCAATACAATTTGATGCTTGAGACACCAAACACACCAATGCTTCAAGATTCAACTCAATGCATCTCAAATTCCAACAATCTCCCCCTTTGGAATTGTTGGCAACACTTGGAACTTCAACACAGACACTTGGAACATGTTGACATCATAGAGCCTTTTTAGAACAATAAACTCCCCTTGGAACATGATCTTCTCATTCACTATCTTGATACCAATTTTCATTCCAATCTTCCATCTTCTTAGCATAAGACTAACTTCACCATGCATATAGTCTTTCCTTGCATAATCTTCTCAGCATAACTTGATACCAATCTCCAGATAACCTTCTCAAGATGACATGCATATCAACCTTTCCATGCATAATCTTCTCCCCCTTTGACAATAATTCCAAAGGGACCAATCTAGGAGCAAATAAGATATTCAACGAATTCATTGCTCCCCCTTTCTGGCACATCTCCTAAGGTGTAGGAGAATGAGTAACTCCTAATTTCTTTCGGAGATACTCGAAGACTTCCTTTGGCAAAGGTTTTGTGAAGATATCAGCCACTTGCTCAGTAGTAGGAACGTATTCCAACTTTACCTCACCATCTGCAACTTTATCCTTAAGAAAGTGATAGCGGATTGCAACATGCTTAGTCCTTGAATGCTGAACTGGATTCTTGGAGATATGAATTGCACTAGTGTTATCACAGAGGATCGGCGTAGGATCTGTTGTTGGAACTCCTAAATCAGAGAGCATTTGCCGCATCCATAACACTTGCGTACAACAAGTTGCCGCTGCAATATATTCTGCTTCCGCTGTCGAAAGTGAGACGGAGTCTTGCTTCTTGCTGTGCCAAGCTACCAATCTATCACCAAGATAGAATGCACCACCACTTGTACTCTTGCGATCATCTACGCAACCAGCCCAATCGGCGTCTGAGTATGCGACAAGAGTAAAGGATTTACCTTTAGGATACCATATTCCAAGCTCCATAGTACCTTTTAGATATCGAAATATCCTTTTCACTGCTGTAAGGTGCGTCTCAGTTGGTGATGCTTGAAATCGAGCCACCATACATACTGCTTGTAGAAGATCTGGTCTTGTAGCAGTCAAGTAAAGCAAGCTTCCTATCATAGAACGATAGGTGGTGTGATCAACGGACGAAGCCTTATCATCTTTGCTAAGTTTCGTGTTCGTTGTCATTGGCGTGCTCACGGGCTTGCTGTCTTCCATGTTAAAACGCTTCAGCATTTCCTTTATATATTTCATCTGAGATATAAAAATACCATTTTTCAGCTGCTGAACTTGTAATCCTAGGAAGAACTTTAGCTCTCCAAGCATAGACATCTCAAATTCTTTCGTCATATCTTCAGCAAAAATCCTGCACATATTCTCATCATTGCCTCCAAATATTATGTCATCAACATAAACAATGACCACCAGCTGTTTGCTTGAATCAGATTTGACATACAGATTGCTATCAACTAGTCCTTTTCCAAAACCAATCTTGCGAAGATAAAGATCCAGCCTTGCATACCATGCCCTTGGCGCCTGTTTCAGTCCATATAGAGCCTTCTTCAGCTTGCAAACTAAGTCTGAATTTTTGCTAATTAGAAAGCCATCAGGTTGCTCAATGTAGACCTCTTCTTCAAGTAAACCATTCAAGAAAGCTGACTTAACATCCATCTGAAATACCTTGAAGGTTTTATAGGCAGCCAATGCAAGAAACATACGAATGGCTTCCAGACGAGCCACCGGTGCAAAGGTCTCTTCAAAATCTATGCCTTCAACTTGTGCATAGCCTTTACAAACCAACCTTGCCTTGTTTCGTATGACCTGACCATCTTCATTCAGCTTGTTCCGAAAGACCCATTTTGTACCAATCACATTCTTATCAGTAGGTCTAGGGACTAGTTCCCATGTGGAGTTTTTCTCAATCTGCTCCAACTCCTCATGCATAGCTTTTAACCAGCTTTCATCTAGACTAGCTTCAGCTACTGTCTTGGGCTCAATGGTGGACACAAGTGAGTAATTGCTAACTACACTTTGTCTAGTTTTTACACCGGCCTCAGGATCTCCAATGATTTGATCCTTAGGGTGTTGCTCTACCCAAGTACTTTTCTTTCTAGGAGAAGTATCCTCTGAATCATCTTTTGCCTTTTCAGAATCAGGTTCAGCCACTTCATCATCAATCTCACTCGAGTCCTCATACACTGGACTGTCATTATGAGTTACCTTCTTTGACTCATGGTTTTCATCAATTCTAACATCAGCACTTTCAATAATTTTTCTGGTCCTTTTGTTAAGGCATCTGTAAGCTTTACTAGAGGATGAGTAACCTAGAAAAATACCTTCATCGGCTCTTTCTTCAAATTTGCCCGGATTTTGTTCGAGCCGCTTGATGTAACACTTGCTACCGAAGACTCTGAAGTGCTTGACTGTAGCTTTTCTTCCAAACCATAGCTCATAAGGTGTTTTATCTTCATGTGGCCTGATCAAGCAACGATTCTGAATATAAACAGCCGTATGAATCGCCTCTTTCCAATACTTATCAGCCATCTTACTTTCAACCAGCATGGTGCGTGCCATTTCTTGCACAGTGCGGTTCTTGCGCTCAACAACTCCATTCTGCTGTGGAGTTCTAGGGGCTGAGTATTGTCTTTGGATGCCATGATGTTCACAATACTTAGTGAATTCATCAGATGTGAATTCGCCTCCACGATCAGACCTTAGCGTCTTGATCTGCTTCCCTAGCATATTTTCAACCTGTGCTTTAAACACTTTGAACCGATCAAGTGCTTGATGTTTATGCTTAAGAAATAATACCCATGTCATGCGAGTAAAATCATCAATGCAAAGCATAAAATACTTGTCTCCATTGGTGCTTTGAGTCCGCATCGGTCCACAGAGATCAGTGTGTACCAGCTCAAGAGGTTTCTTTGTATGATGCTCCTTTGTCTTGAACATTACCCTCGTTTGCTTTCCCTTTTGACAAGAGTCACAAATGGGGTTTGAAGGCTTTTCAACTGTAGCCATACCTCTAACAGCCTTTGAATTGCAAATCTTTGACATGTTGCCAAAGTTTAGATGCCCAAGGCGTTTGTGCCACAACCAACTCTCTTCTGACCGACTCAATAAGCATGTCTTTTCAGCTCCATCTGACAAGGTGTAAAGATTTCCAGCTGTCCTTGACCCAGTAGCCACTGTTTTGCCGTTGCTACTCTTCTTGATAGCAAACCCATTCTTTGTAAAAACAATTTCGTGGCCCTTATCACAGATCTGGCTCACACTCAACAGATTGTGTCTCAATCCAGACACATATAAGACCTCTTCAGATCTGATCTTGTTTGCCATCAGCTGAACAACACCTTTTCCAACAATTTTGGCACCATCATTGTTACCAAACTTTACCGAACCACCTTCATAGTGCTGTAACTTGATGAATTTTTCTTTATCACCAGTCATATGACTCGAACAGCCACTATCAAGGACCCATGGTGCTGTCTTCTTTTGTGCATTGTAAGCGGTTTGCACAATGAGAGATTCCTTGCCTTTTTCTGCACTTTTCTTTGCCCTCCAAGTTTTGACTAACTTGGGTTTCTTTTCAACCTGAATTGGTTTAGCAGTAGGCAGCCTACAATCCCTAGCCATGTGTCCAAAATTATGACACTTGTAGCACTCAATATTGTGGCTATTTAGGATTGAGAAAGGGTTCCTTCTCACAACTGGGCTGTTTCTCACATAGAATTTACAATCTGCCCTTCTATGTCCATACCTATTGCAATGATAACAATAGCCATAAAATTTGTATCTTTTATATGGCTGGTTAGGCTTCATGTCCTTTCTCACTTGAATGGGCTCTTTTCTAGGCAGTGTGGGCTTCACAGAATTGGAAGGTGTAGTAACTTGCTTTACAAACACCGTCTCTACAGAAGGTGTAACCTTAGAAGATTCTCCATTCTCAAATCCTATTCCAAATCTGAAGTGAGGGGGTCTTTGAACTTTCAAAATTTCATTCAGCTTCAATGTACCATTGATAGCTTGAAACTCCTTGAGCTTTTGTTTCATTTGCATATTTTCAGTCCTTGCTCCAAGGATTTCATTCTCAAGTTTCATCACTTCCTCAGTTTTGGTACAGATTTGTATTTCTAGGACATCTACCATTCTTTTATACTCTTCTAATTCAGTTTTCAAAGCAATAACTGAAATTTCAGATTCATGAAGAAGTTTCAGATTTTTCTTACTTGATCTTCGCTCCTTGCTAAGCTCCTCAAGTGCAGCAATGAGCTCTTCTTCAAGATTCACTTCAGCCTCCTCTTCGTTTTCCAGCTCTTGCTCATCGTCTTCTTCAATAGTAACCATGAAGAGTGCTTCAGTCGCCTCGACTGATTCATCATCGTCCGAAGATTCAGACGTGCTGTCATTATGCTGACTGATGAAGCTCTTTGCTTTGCCCTTCTTTCTGAAATTCTTCTTCCATTTACTCTTATCAACATAAGAGTCATTATCATTGTCTTCTTTCAGCGGGCACTTCGCAGCAAAGTGGCCAACACCGCCACAATTGAAGCATTTAAAGGGTAGCTTCCCTTTATACTTGCCATTGCTTCCTTTCTTCAGCCTTCTAATAAATTGAGCCTCAAGCTCATCATCATCAGAATCATGACCAGCAATCTCTTTTGCCTTTTTCTGAACTTTGAAGGCCGCTTCTCTATCCGATGAAGACGTCTTACCTATGCGCATCTCATAGGCAGTGAGAGAACCATGCAGCTCATCCATTGAAAACTCGTTCAGATCTTTGGCTTCTTCTATGGCTGAGACTTTAGAATCAAACCGGGGAAGGAGAGATCTTAGAACCTTTTTGACGATGACTGGTTCTTTAATCTCCTCTCCTAGTCCACGAATGTCATTCGTGACTTCATTCACCCGTTGCATGTAAGAATCAACATTCTCGCTATCCTCCATGCGAAGAGACTCAAATTGGGAGCGATGAGTTTGCAATTTCGCTTCTTTGATCTTCTCATCTCCTTCATGGATGCTTTTCAGCTTATCCCAGATTTCCTTGGCTGTCTTGCATGCTATAACTTTGATCAGCTCGCTGTCAACAAGGCCGCTAAAGAGTGCATTCTGCGCCTTAGAGTCGTTGTCTGCTAACTTCTTCGTTGCAGCATCAGTGGGTACAATGGCAGAATTGTAACCGACTCTGACAGTCTCCCAGACATCATAGCCAAGAGATTTGATGAAGGCCTGCATTCTAATCTTCCAAAAGCTGTAATTAGAACCATCAAACAACGGTGCTTTCATATTCGCTGTGCTGGTTGCCATGTGATTTGACAAAGATCACCCTTAGCGTGTTAAGCTTATCAAGGGAAACCTTACGCTCTGATACCAATTGTTAGATCTCGTGATCACTGAGAGGGGGGGGGTGAATCAGTGATCTCTTTTAAACAGGTCCTTGCTAACAACAATTCAAATCAAACCACACAATTTGACACCAGATTTTACGTGGTTCACCAAAAGGCTACGTCCACGGTTCAATCCCGTCCGAACAACAATCCGGTACAGGTCTGAATCTTATTTAGTCGCACCGACGACAAAGAGCACCAACCCTTAAATTCAGATAGCACCAACTATCTAGGAAGCACCGACTCCCTTAGGTTTCAGATAGCACCAACTATCTAGGAAGCTACAACTCCCTTTACAATTTGTCTGCACCCACAGACAGGATCACCAAACCCCAAAACACCAAGCACCAACTTGATGATTACAGCAAAGAAGATAAACTGATCTACAGCCCTTTCCCCTCTACAATTCTCTCTCTCTCAATCCCTTACAAATAGAAATTAAAGCATAAACAGAGAGACACTTAACTCATGGACGAATCACCATCTTCTAGAGCATAATCCCGTCCATAATTGCTGTAGAAAGATGCAGCACAACAGCACACAGCAACAGCACCAGCTTTCTCTCAAGAACTCTCTCTCTTTTCTCTTCTCTTCTTCTCTCTCTGGTGTCTTTTCTTGGTGTTTATGAACGACCCAAGCATGCCTTTATATAGGTTTAGTAACCCCTAATTGTGTTTAAAACGGGCTACAATTCGTTTAGAAAGAGTCCCAAACGAAATACAAAAAGTTCCTGAATTTTCGTGCAAGTCTTCTGTTTCTCTGCGCAACTCTGATCCCGTGCTCGGTCGACATCATACTGTGCTCGGTCGACATCATACACTGACTGGAAATCAGTCACTTATCGAGCTCGGTCGACATCCTGAGGGCTCGGTCGACCGAAGACACACTGTGTCACGAAAATAACTGAGAGCTACCAAAAACTGTTTTCTGCAGGTTTCTTCTTGCTCGGTCGACCGCATGAAGAGCTGGGTCGACCGGGTACACTGCACCATGAAAAACTGATTTTCTTCACTGTTTTCCTTTTTCATTCTTCTTGAGCTCTATCACTTCCACTCTTTCAACACATGATTGAAACATAGTGTTGACAATAATTCCAATACAATTTGATGCTTGAGACACCAAACACACCAATGCTTCAAGATTCAACTCAATGCATCTCAAATTCCAACAATTTGTTCATAACTGAGAGATGGAGTTGGGTACTTCATCTTAGTGTAAGTTATAATGAGATACTCTCCTGTATTCAGGGTGACTTACCTAAGTCACGGGAGGCCTTTCCCAGATTTATCTCATTAGTGCATATGTCATGCATTGAACAGGACCATTGTAGGTGTGATCTCTAAAATAATACTATCACTGAGAGAGATCAAGTCACCTCATGCTACTGAGTGACTAGTGCTCTTAATCTTGAGCATTTGTGGATGAACTGACGAAGTCGAGTTCTTGTGCTTTAATTTACTATGGGTGAGATCCTTCACATGGGTCAACAGCTCTGTGTTTTGGGTGCTCGGGCTTGATCAGTTGGGACGTGCAGATGCAATAAAGAATCTATGCCATCTAATGATGGAGTGATCGTCCCCTTAGAATTATCCGATTAATCATCAAAATCTAAGATCTTAGTATATGGATATATTGAACTCGTGGGTCGCTCCCTGGACCAAGAGAATGATATCCAGATGATGATTAAGTCAAGGATATGAAGTTCTAAAGTTGAGATGTAATTGAGAAGGTTGATAGTGCCTTTGATAACCTGACTTGATTATGGATGTTACATAGAGGGGCATTTTGGTCATTTCACTTAATAGGTCGAAGACGACTGTCACTTTCTGACTAGCTTAAAATCATATTAAATATTTGTCCCTGGAGTTCAACCATAACTCTTTAGTGGAATGAGTTAAGGTTAAAATGGTCTTAATGTTGCTATGGTTTTAGCATGGACATTTTGGTCATTTTGGGAGCCAAGGGCAAATATGTCTTTTGGTCCCTTCTCTAGCCACTTTCCTATATTGGCATGGTTTCCTAATTTGTTTAGATGATATGTGGTTGAATTATTTTTGTGGAAAAATAATAATTTTGAGCTTAAATTCAAATAGGCCTTTGATGGCATACGTGAATTTAACTCTAGCTAAATTATTGTCTTTTGGGCCATGGTGTGATTAATTATCTTATGGGCCATGGTGTGATTAATTATCATGTGGGTCGGCCATAATGGGAATTCCTTGTGTGAGGTTTCCAACTTTGAGTAGGTATCTTTACTTGGAAAGGTTGGACTCATCTTTGGACAAAAACTCCTATAATAAAGTTTCCTTTTTATTTTAGAAACTAAAAGTTAGTAGGTGTTGCACACCTAAGGTAACTAATTGCTAAGTTTATGGGATGTTCCTTTTATTTTCCTTATCTAATTGGAGAGAACTTAGAAGGAAATAAATCTTAGCATTCTATTTCCTTTTGAGGCGTCCAAGAGGATTAGTATGAAAAGTTTTAAGGGAAAGAAATCCTTAGGTTTGCAATAAAAAGGGATATGTATTCCCTTGGCCGTACACACCTAAGAATAAGACACGCCCAGGCCTCTTCTTCTTCCTCCTGGAAGTGAGCATTAGGTCTATTTTTTCCATATATCATAGTTCAGAAAAACCCTTCAAGAAATCCATATTTAGATCCCACAATCTTAGCCAATCAGATTTGGAAGTGGAATAGAGGAGAAGACTGATTGCATAGCTGCTGCAGAAAATTACAGCAACTTGTTTTGCTGATTGCAGATCTGATATCAGCCCTCTCAGATCTTTAATTTCAGATATTTGAAGTCTTCATATCATCAAGGTAATAGTCTTCTTATATCTCCTTTGTTTATACAATTGTTGATCATGAAACCATGGAGTTTTTATGCGATTTATATGGCTGATCTGCGCTGCCTAGATCAGATTTTATAAAATCTGTTTTGTTATAAATCAGCCATGGACGTCTCTTGGTATGAGACTTTCAGATCTGTATCGCATGTTCTTTCAGGTAAGAGGTTTAGTATGTACATAGCAGTGAAAGAAAGTGCGATTCAGATATGGACATCACTAAGGAAGGACGTCCATGGCTGATTTGTAACATAACAAATTTTAAAAAATCTGATCTGGGCAGCGCCAATCAGCCATATTTATCGCATAATAACTCCATGAATTCATGACCAACAAGTGTATAATTAAAGGAGATTCAAGAATACTATTACCTTGATGATTTGTAGACTTCAAATCTCTGAAATAATATATCCAAAGGGCTGAACTCAGACTTGCAATTAGCAAACAACTTGCTGGAATTTTCCGCAGTAGAATTGCTTTCAATCTTCTTCTCTATTTCACTTCCAAATCTGATTGGCTAAGATGGTGGGATCTTAATCTAGATTTCTAGATGGGTTTTGAGAACTTTTTTCTATGGAAAAAATCTCAGACCTTATGCTCACTTCTAGCAGGAAGAACAAGAGGCCTGGACGTGTGGGATAGGGGATTTTATGTTATGGACGTCCAAGGGGAGGCTTCCTCTTTTTATAGAAAACTTTTGGGATTGCTTTCCTTAAAAACTATCTCTTCTAATTCTCATAGATGTCCTAAAAGGAAAGTATAATCTAAAGATTTATTTCCTTTTAGAAACACTCCAATTAGAAAAGGAAACTAAAAGAACATCCCACAAACTTTGGCAATTAGTAATCCTAGTTGCACAACACTTACTAATTTAAGTTTCTAATTCAAAAAGGAAACTTTCTTATAGGAATACTAATCCAAAGAGAAGTCCAACTTTCCAAGTAGAGAGACCTACTCAAAGTTGGAACCTCACCTATGGAATTCCCATTATGGACGTCCCACATAATAATGCACACCATGGCCCACAAATAATTTATCTAGAATTAAATTCATGTATTCCATCAAAGGCCTATTTGAATTTAAACTAAAAATTATTTTTCCACTAAAATAATTCAACCATATGTCATCTAAACAATTTAGGAAACCTTGCAAATCTAGGAAAGTGACTAGAGAAGGGATCAAAAGACATATTTGCCCTTGGCTCCCAAAATGTCCATGCTAAACCCATAGCAACATTAAGACCATTTTAACCTTAACTCATTCCACTAAAGAGTTATGGTTGAAGTCCAGGGACAAATATTTAATATGATATTAAGCTAGTCAGAAAGTGACAGTTGTCTTCGACCTACTAAGTATAATGACCTAAATGCCCCTCTATGTAACATCCATAATCAAGTAAGGTTATCCGATGTACTATCAACCTTCTCAATTACATCTAAACCTTAGAACTTCATATCCTTAACTTAATCATCATCCGGATATCATTCTCTTGGTCCAGGGAGTGACCCACAAGTTCAATATCCATATGGAACATCCATATACTAAGATCTTAGATTTTGATGATTAATCGGATAATTCTAAGGGGACGATCATTTCATCATTAGATGGCATAGATTCTTTATTGCATCTGCACGTCCCAACTGATCAAGCCCGAGCACCCAAAACACAGAGTTGTTGACCCATGTGAAGGATCTCACCCATAGTGAATAAAAGCACAAGAACTCAACTTCGTCAGTTCATCCACAAATGCTCAAGATTAAGAGCACCAGTCACTCAGTAGCATGAGGTGGCTTGATCTCTGTCAGACCCCGACCCAGGTTTGAAATATTTAATTATGTTAAACCGTGATTAGTTGATAAGTGGGGGTAGTGGACAATTATCTTATCTTCTTAGGCCAGATTAGAATGTTTGATTTGCTTTGGGAGCCTTTGTGAGTCATCGACTTGAGTTTGACGCGGGCCGGGGCGCCCGTGGATTGTGTGTGATGTTTGTGGATTTTAGCTTTGATGTTTGTAAAATCCCAATTTTTGTGTATTTTGATTCATTTCACCTAGATCATCAACTTTCATGTTTTGGCCAACTTGATTTAATGATCAGAAATCGCGTTTTTCGAGGAGAAGGGCAAAACTGACCTTTCACATCAAATCTGTACCCAACTTTCGAAAATTTCAGAAATTGACAAAAATATACTTTTTGGAAGGTTGAAATTTCGCTGATCGTTTTTGTCTTCTTCGTCGTTTTCGTTCGGGGCCCACAAATACCATTTTTCGCTTGGTAAAGACCGGGGCCCACAAGACATCTCTTATAAGAAGGGGAACTCTTCTTCTTCTTCTTCATTTCATTTCCAGTAAATTCTGGCTAGGTCTTTTTCCCTCTCTTCCCACACACTCTCTCTCATCTGAAACTCTCATTTGGTGGAGTTTTCTTGGAGGATTGATCTCCTCAAGTCCTTCCTCCCTCTCCAAGCTCTCCAAAGGTACCCTTTTTGAGGATTTTGAGCTAAGAAAAGCCCTCATTCAAGCTTCTCTTCTCCTTTGGGATTTCTCAAGGTTAGCAATGGCTTTCCAAACTTGAGATTCTTGATTTCCTCCCCATTTAGAGTGTTTTAATCCCATATACTAGGGTTTTCCTTGGAGATTTACAAATGTTGATTTTTAGGGTTTCCTTGGAAAATTTTTGGGGTTTTTGTAGATTTGAAGCTTGAGGCACTAAAGCTTTGTTTGAAGAGTGATTTTTGCTCCTATCTTGACTAGAGGCAAGTAGATTCCACAATTTATATGATGATCTCTCTTATTTGGTTCTATTTCATGATTTTTCCTCTTATGTGCTAATCTTCTTTTGATTTATGGATCTTCCTTGGATGAGTGAAGTAATATGATGTTTATTTCCACTCATGCTATTGCTTTACATTGTATGGGAAGTTGACTTCACTTTGTTCACTTTGAAAAAAAATTAGTTTTCCTTGTGTTAAATAGTGTGTTCAAAGAAAGGGAGAAAAACTTTGATCTTTAAAAGTATTGTGTTGGGCTAATTAGAATGGTTTGTGGATGATGATTTGATGAGTTTGGGAGGCCAAGGAAGGGTCTCAATGTTTTGGAAATCTGTATGAAAGAAAGGAGATTGAAAAGGATAAAAAAGGGACTCAAAAGAGGAAGAAAAAAATGGAAAATTCACTGCCGAGCTGGACTGGACAGAGCCCAGTCCGCTCGAGCGACCCACTGGGCCGCTCGAGCGACCCAGACTCTGTCTGGGCTCCGCTCGAGCGGACCTGGGCTCGCTCGAGCGAGCCCAGCTCAGCCTGGGGGCTTGAGTTGGGCCTGGTTTAGGGTCCATTTTGAGCCTGTTTTGGGGCCCAATTGAAGACTGTGTTGGGCCTGTTCCCTAGGCATCTTTTGGGCCTGTTTCAAGGTCAATCATTGGGCTGTTTTGAGACCCATTCTTTGATCCATTTAAGGGCTGTTTTGGGGCTAAATGGGCGGACTGTTTTGGCTTGGGTCAAGGCCAGTTGTGGGCCTGATTTTAATAATAACTAAACCAATCTTAATGGGGATTCCTTGGGTATACTTTCAGGTCCACTTCAAGCCCGCATCCAAGTTCAATTCGGCCCAACCCTTGTCCATATGTGAAGGCCATTTACAATATTTGGAAGGTTAAGTAAAGTAGTGGAACCATGATCAAAATCCTTTGGGAACTTTCCAAGTTTAAATGTACATTTCATCCTTTGTGATTGTCAAGGATCTTCGGTGGCACCAAATTATGTTCTCGAAATGACAATAAAGGGATCAAATGTATATCGAGACTGCCCACATTAGACGATCGAATCATCATACATTCATTCCATACAAAAGGACTTTTGTCCGGATTCTTTCTCCAATCCTGTTGAATGTTTTGAAGTGGTTTACCACATATTTAAGTATTGATAAGACTACTCACCTATTTTGCTCGGATTCGCCAATATGCATTGTTTGGAGTAGTTTTCTTATCGATTTTGGAAATGTATCTTATAAACGGATTTGTACTACTTCGAGGTTTCGAATTTTCATTCTAATGGCACCACTAGGCTTAGGTCACCTTGTCGGACTGATCATCCGGCTTGGGATCTTTAATTTGTCTGCCAGCTGCAGTTTGGATTCTGTCTGTACCGACCATGGCAATGGTAATATCCGGTCCCACGAGTAGTGGCTACGGTTCTGTTTGATAACGACTATGTCGTTCCGGTCCCACGAGTAGTGGCTACGGTTTGTCTGCTCCGGTTACTTCGGTAACAGGAGAATATAGCTTTACGTGGTTTGCCAATGTTTTCATGCATTAATATTCATCTCATGGTATTTGCTTATTTTACTCATCATGACGTTGGATTTGTAAACGATCGAGATGTTTATCTGCTATCTTTACTTCGACACTGTTATTAATCGTGATTTAATCGTGGCTCTCATTTATTAAAGTTTTGTCTCGCTATCATCCAATTATTGTTATATTTGCTTGCCAGACCGTCGTGTCTGACTCTCTTTTTGTTTGGTGCCAGATGTCGAGCCCCTCGCGGTTGAGGCGCACTTCGAGGCGGAACCCATAGTTCCTGTGGAGGGCGAGTGGCAGCCCGATGATGTCATTTAGACGTCGGGTTGCTTTTGGAGCTACGATCACTTTTTGGGAATAGATGCTATGCATTTTGGGTTTTTGTCATGGCCATTGTTGGCTTATACTCTTTTGGGAAGAAATTGTAATTAATGACTAACCTTACTTTTGTATTAACTTTAAACTAACTTTGGGGCCTACAAATGAAATGTTTCTCTTTTTTTATGCTAGTCTCGTGCGTTCTCATCTTATACCCATTTGTGAGAGACTTTTATGTTTGTTACATGCTTCCGCGTAAGTCATTTGTATGAAAGTGATTCTTATATATCACTGTTGGATCAGATTTCGGGAATCCTTACCGCGGAAACCTGTGGGAAACTAGCGTGTGTGGGCGGAATTTTCCGGCCCGTCGCGCCACGACCCCGGATTAAGGCCTCGTTTAGCGGGACCTCGGTCCGGGGGCGTGACAGGCTTGGTATCAGAGCGAGAAATATTTGAGGCAATTAAAATTGGATTAGAAACATAAGGACGTGGCAAGGATTCGTTAGCATTTCCGTTAGTTAGCATCGATTTGGGTTTGGGAACGCCTTATTATTATATCTCGTTGTACTAACAAGTTGTTTTGCAGCACTATGCCTCCGCGTAGACCTCCAGCAATTGCAAATGCATCGGGCAGTAATCATGACAGCGGGATTGAAAACCCGATGATAGGTCAATTCCAACAACTTATACAGATGTTGGTCGAACAGCAACAACGAGCTAATGAAAATCAAGCCAGATTTCAAGAACAGATGGCAAAGAAAGATGAAGAATTGACTCAAGTGCAGAGGCAATTGCTTAAAGTTTTGGGTAGGAGACCCGAACCAATGCCTAATGTGGAAGCTGTGCAGAACAGGGACCGAGATCCTAATGTTTTATTTGAGAAGTTCAGAAAGAGGGGTCCTAAGGAGTTCACGGGTCAGGAAGATCCTTTGACAGCTGATCATTGGTTAGCCCACACAGAGAACATCTTCGATATCTTTGTATGCACAGGCAGACAGCGAGTTCATTTAGCAGCCTCCATGTTCACTGGATTGGCAGACATATGGTGGAAGACTATTAAGGAAGGCTATTAGATTATTGAGGATGGGATTGCTTGGGCCACATTCAAGCAGTAGTTTAGTGAGAAGTATGTCCCCGCGCACATCAAGAAGCAAAAGGCAGTAGAGTTTCAGTTACTTAAGCAAGAAGATATGACCGTTCTTGAATATCTTACCAAGTTTGAAAAATTGTCTCGCTATGCTCCGGAGCTTGTGGACACAGAAGAGAAAAAGATCATTGAGTTCATTGATGGGCTCAATCCCATTATCTTGAGAGATGCTCTAGGTGTGGTACCACCAACCACTTTTCAAGAGGCTATCAAAAGGGCCTACAGGTTCGAAGACATCAACAATCAGATTATTAAGGATAACCAAAGAAAGAGGCAACAGTACCAAGGTGGGCAGAAATCGTATCAAGGCAAGAAGCAAAAGAAACAGCAGAATGCTCCAATTCAAGGTGGGTGTGAGCATTGTGGCAAGAATCACCCTTCTCAGCAGTGTTACCGAGTTTCAGGTGCATGTTTCAAGTGTGGTGGCACCGACCACCAAGTGAAGGATTGCCCGAATAATAGGAACCAAGGCAATAGGGCACCTCAGCAGCCACCAAGGCAAGCCCCTCAGCAGAACCAACAGGTAGCTCAGAACCAACAGAGGCAACAACAGAATCAGCAGCCCCGTCAACAACCACAGAACCAAAATGTCCGTCCACCACAACAAAATAGGAATGTGCAGCTAGGAAGGCCAAATCAGAACCAAAATAGACCGCGTCAGCAAGGCCGTCTCAATCATATCAATCAAGTGGATGCAGAAGCGGCGGGTAATGTTGTGGAAGGTAAACTCCTAATTTGTGATGTAGAAGCTAAAGTGTTATTTGACCCGGGATCTACCCACTCTTTCTTATCCCATGTGTTTGCTAAAAAGATTAGTGTACCTGCTAGAGAGTTAGAGTTTGTTTTGACTGTTACTACTCTGGTAGGGAACAAGTGGTGTGTAGTACTTTTTACCCTAGTTGTTCAGTGAAGATAGGAGAGGTCATTTTCCCTGCAGATCTTATTACCTTAGTTATGCATGACTTTGATGTCATTTTAGGCATGGATTGGTTAGCAGGTCATCGCGCCTCCATGGATTGCTATAGTAAGACCATTGTTTTTAGATTGGATGGGTTGTCCTCCGGGGTGAAGTTTCAGGGAGAGAAAAAGGTTTCTCCGGCTAGGTTTATTTCAGCTCTTTCTGCAGCTAAGTTGTTGAGATCAGGTTGTGAGGGATTTATTGCTTTTGTCACCAAGGATGAGCAGTCCCTAGGGGTGGAGAACATTCCGGTAGTGTGTGAGTTTCCTGATGTTTTTCCAGAAGAGATTCCAGGGTTACCACCCGTCAGAGAAGTTGAGTTTACAATAGAGTTGATGCCAGGAACTACTCCGATCTCCATTGCTCCTTATAGGATGGCTCCAGCAGAGTTAGGAGAATTGAAATTACAGTTGCAAGAGTTGCTAGACAAAGGCTTTGTTAGGCCAAGTGTTTCCCCATGGGGAGCCCCAGTGCTATTTGTCAAGAAGAAAGATGGAAGTTTGAGGATGTGTATAGACTACAGGAAATTGAACCAAGTGACCATCAAGAACAAGTACCCTTTGCCTAGGATAGACGAGTTGTTTGATCAGTTACAAGGTGCAAAGTTTTTCTCGAAGATAGATTTGAGGTCCGGGTACCATCAGTTGAGGGTTAGAGAATCAGACATTCCAAAGACAGCTTTTCGAACTAGATACGGGCACTATGAATTTTTGGTGATGCCCTTTGGACTGACAAATGCACCAGCGGTATTCATGGCTCTCATGAACAAGATTTTCGCACCCTATCTAGATCAGTTCACCGTCGTCTTTATTGATGATATTCTAGTGTATTCCAAGTCGAGAGAAGACCATGAGCAGCATTTGAGGACTTCCTTACAGTTGTTGAGAGATAATCAGTTGTATGCGAAGCTTGGGAAGTGCGAGTTTAGGCTAGAGCAAGTCACTTTTCTTGGTCACATTATTTCTAAAGAAGGACTAGCAGTTGACCCATCAAAGATAGAAGCAGTCATCAATTGGGAGAGACCGAGGAATGTGACTGAGATTAGAAGTTTTCTGGGTTTGGTAGGTTACTATAGGAGATTTGTTCAAGGTTTTTCATCCATTGCAGCACCATTGACCAAGTTGACCCGAAAGAATGTGCCGTTTGTATGGTCAGAGAAATGTGAAGCTAGTTTTGAAGAGTTGAAGAAGAGGTTAACTTCAGCGCCTGTCCTCACCTTACCTTCGGGGAGTGGCGGTTTTGTTATCTATACGGATGCTTCAGGAGTAGGACTCGGATGTGTTTTGATGCAAAATGGAAATGTAATTGCATATGGCTCGAGGCAATTGAAGGAACATGAAAAGAAATATGCAACACACGATTTGGAGTTGGCAGCTATAGTGTTCGCGTTGAAGATGTGGAGACACTACTTGTACGGAGAAAAATTTGAAGTTCATTCGGATCACCGTAGTCTCCAATACTTGTTCTCCCAAAAGGAATTAAACATGAGGCAAAGAAGGTGGATGGAGTACATCAAAGACTATGATTTTCCGATTATCTATCATCCGGGGAAAGTTAATGTAGTGGCAGATGCATTGAGTAGAAAATCAGTTTGTTTGGCCAGTTTGAATGGGTTTTACAATTTTCAGCAATTTGAAGATTTGAGAGTGGAGTTCCAACCTTTGAGGGAAGGAGTTATGTTGGCGAATATGTCAGTGTCTGAGCCAGTCTTCATTCAGAAAATTAAGGACAGTCAGATGCAAGATCCAGACTTGGCAAAAATTGTGGAGCATATCTCGGAACGGCCAGATTTTCAGATGTTGATGGAGTTTTGTACTTCCATGGCAGACTTTGTGTTCCAAAGATAGACAATTTGAAAGATGACATTATGGTAGAAGCTCACAATACGAGGTATTCAGTACACCCAGGAAGTACGAAGATTTACCAAAATTTGAAGAGTCGTTTTTGGTGGAACAATATGAAGAGAGAGATAGCAGCCTTTGTGTCTAGGTGTATGACTTGTCAATTAGTAAAGGCGGAACATCAGAAACCACCTGGTCTTTTACAGCCGTTAGAAATCCCAAAGTGGAAATGGGAACACCTGATAATGGATTTCGTATCAGGTTCACCGACTACAAGCAAAGGAAACAATGCCATTTGGATCATAGTGGATCGGTTAACAAAGTCGGCGCACTTTATCCCTTTGAAGACCGGTAAGAAGATGCACATGTTGGCTTTAGCTCAAGCTTTTGTGAAAGAGATTGTTAGTCGTCATGGTCAGCCGGTTTCCATCACTTCAGATCGGGATAGTAGATTTGTTTCGAGGTTTTGAAAGACCTTGCATGAATCGATGGGAATGAAGCTCCAATTCAGTACAGCGTACCACCCGCAGACGGATGGTCAGTCGGAGAGGACTATTCAGATCCTTGAAGACATGCTTAGGGCTTGTGTCCTTGATTTCAAGAATCAGTGGGACGAGAATCTACCGCTCTGTGAATTTGCCTACAACAATAGTTACCATTCAAGCATAGGAATGGCCCCTTTCGAAGCGTTGTATGGCAGGAAGTGTAGAACCCCAGTGTGTTGGGAAGAAGTTGGAGAACGCATTTTTCATGGTCCATCTTTGGTTGAAGAAACAAGTGATAAAGTCAGAATTATCCATGAGAGATTGAAGGTTTCGAGAAGCCGACAGAAGAGCTATGCTGATGTTCGAAGGAAGGATCTACAATTCCAAGTTGGAGACAAGGTATTCTTAAAGGTATCTCCGGTCAGAGGAACACTGAGATTTGGGCAGAAGGGCAAATTGTCTAAGAGATTCATTGGGCCGTATGAGATCTTGAGTCGAATCGGGGAAGTGGCATACAGATTAGCTTTGCCTCCAGAACTGTCGGGTGTGCACAACGTGTTTCACGTGTCAATGCTAAGGAAGTATGTTTCGGACCCTTCGCACATGTTACATCATGAACCGCTGGATGTCAGAGAGGATGCCACATACATCGAGAAACCGGCAGAGATTGTTGACACCAAAGAGCAAGAACTGAGGAACAGAACAATTCAGTGGGTAAAGATTCGTTGGGAGAATCATGGACCAGAAGAAGCCACTTGGGAGCTTCGTGATCAAGTCCAAAAGAAGTACCCTCAGCTATTCCCAGAGGTTAGTGATCATTTGGAGGACCAAATGTAATTTTTAGGGGTGGAGGATGTCAGACCCCGACCCAGGTTTGAAATATTTAATTATGTTAAACCGTGATTAGTTGATAAGTGGGGGTAGTGGACGATTAGCTTATCTTCTTAGGCTAGATTAGAATGTTTGATTTGCTTTGGGAGCCTTTGTGAGTCATTGACTTGAGTTAGACGCGGGCCGGGGCGCCCGTGGATTGTGTGTGATGTTTGTGGATTTTAGCTTTGATGTTTGTAAAATCCTAATTTTTGTGTATTTTGATTCATTTCACCTAGATCATCAACTTTCATGCTTTGGGCCAACTTGATTTAATGATCAGAAATCGCGTTTTTCGAGGAGAAGGGCAAAACTGACCTTTCACATCAAATCTGTACCCAAATTTCGAAAATTTCAGAAATTGACAAAAATATACTTTTTGGAAGGTTGAAATTTCGCTGATCATTTTTATCTTCTTCGTCGTTTCGTTCGGGGCCCACAAATACCATTTTTAGCTTGGTAAAGACCGGGGCCCACAAGACATCTCTTATAAGAATGGGAACTCTTCTTCTTCTTCTTCATTTCATTTCCAGCAAATTCTGGCTTGGTCTTTTTCCCTCTCTTCCCACACTCTCTCTCTCATCTGAAACTCTCATTTGGTGGAGTTTTCTTGGAGGATTGATCTCCTCAAGTCCTTCCTCCCTCTCCAAGCTCTCCAAAGGTACCCTTTTTGAGGATTTTGAGCTAAGAAAAGCTCTCATTCAAGCTTCTCTTCTCCTTTGGGATTTCTCAAGGTTAGCAATGGCTTTCCAAACTTGAGATTCTTGATTTCCTCCCCATTTAGAGTGTTTTAATCCCATATACTAGGGTTTTCCTTGGAGATTTACAAATGTTGATTTTTAGGGTTTCCTTGGAAAATTTTTGGGGTTTTTGTAGATTTGAAGCTTGAGGCACTAAAGCTTTGTTTGAAGAGTGATTTTTGCTCCTATCTTGACTAGAGGCAAGTAGATTCCACAATTTATATGATGATCTCTCTTATTTGGTTCTATTTCATGATTTTTCCTTTTATGTGTTAATCTTCTTTTGATTTATGGATCTTCCTTGGATGAGTGAAGTAATATGATGTTTATTTCCACTCATGCTATTGCTTTACATTGTATGGGAAGTTGACTTCACTTTGTTCACTTTGAAAAAAAATTAGTTTTCCTTGTGTTAAATAGTGTGTTCAAAGAAAGGGAGAAAAACTTTGATCTTTAAAAGTATTGTGTTGGGCTAATTAGAATGGTTTGTGGATGATGATTTGATGAGTTTGGGAGGCCAAGGAAGGGTCCCAATGTTTTGGAAATGTGTATGAAAGAAAGGAGATTGAAAACGATCAAAAAGGGACTCAAAAGAGGAAGAAAAAAATGGGAAATTCACTGCCGAGCTGGACTGGACAGAGCCCAGTCCGCTCGAGCGACCCAGACTCTGTCTGGCCTCCGCTCGAGCGGACCTGGGCTCGCTCGAGCGAGCCCAGCTCAGCCTGGGGGCTTGAGTTGGGCCTGGTTTAGGGTCCATTTTGAGCCTGTTTTGGGGCCCAATTGAAGACTGTGTTGGGCCTGTTCCCTAGGCATCTTTTGGGCCTGTTTCAAGGTCAATCATTGGGCTATTTTGAGACCCATTCTTTGATCCATTTAAGGGCTGTTTTGGGGCTAAATGGGCGGACTGTTTTGGCTTGGGTCAAGGCCAGTTGTGGGCCTGATTTTAAGAATAACTAAACCAATCTTAATGGGGATTCCTTGGGTATACTTTCAGGTCCACTTCAAGCCCGCATCCAAGTTCAATTCGGCCCAACCCTTGTCCATATGTGAAGGCCATTTACAATCTTTGGAAGGTTAAGTAAAGTAGTGGAACCATGATCAAAATCCTTTGGGAACTTTCCAAGTTTAAATGTACATTTCATCCTTTGTGATTGTCAAGGATCTTCGGTGGCACCAAATTATGTTCTCGAAATGACAATAAATCCCGAATTGGGAAAAATATCATGAAATATGATTTGTAGATCTTAGAACAAGCTTTCCAATGCTTCTGAGATCACCTCAATCGGACACACGAGTAGAAAGATATGGTCAAAACACCAACCCAGGTCTTTCATTTTTCTTCTTATTGTTGGCCTAACTTTGTCATCTCTTCATCCAATTGTCTTCCAAACTTATCCTTACTCTCTTTAACTCTTGAATCTCAACTTTAATCTTCAATTAACACCTACAAAGAGAAATTAACATAATTGAGAGTATTTTTTAACATATTTTGTATGGAAGCCATTGGAACTCATATAAATGCATACAAATGGCCATCTATAATGGAAAGATATGAGCAAAGCATGATGGGGAGGAAATTTGTGATTTTTATGATAAAAATAGTGTTTTGAGTTCTTTTATCTTTGAAAACTCATAAAATAATGCTATGAAAGTGTATCTTTTGTGAACTCATCAGTATCCACAAATGTGACTTAAGAGCATGACCATACAAGGAACTATTAGACATTTGCAAAAAGAGGATTAAATAAAATCAAGATCTAACAAAAAAATCTCCATTTTAGCAAATGTACAAAAAGAATCATGAAACATTATCATTATGCATTGAAAAAAAAAATGCACAAGACTAAGTATAGATTTCAAATTCTATTTCATGATCCACAAAACATACAAATCAATTTGCTCATAAAAAGAATATAACTACAAGAGCTCATACAAATTGACTTGAATAAGTATGACTTGATATCAATTGGAAAATACATTCAGATAAAATGTATAACTATAAGGCTCTAACCAATTGAATTTCAAGTATATCAAAGAATTTGATTTTCATATAAAGACTCTAACTTAGTAAGCATATAATGAAAATCAATTTTGATCATATCTCATCAATGAGGCACAATCATTTTTCAACTTGCATTTTTAAAAGATATGACTTATTTGAAACACATACAGGCTGATTTTTCAAAACAATAATTTTCCATATGAAAATATAAATTGAAAATCTATGGAAAAACTAAATTTTTTTAAATCATTTGTTTTTCAAAAAAAATCTTACTTATGACAAACAAACAAATGAATTTACAACTACAATTGATCATGAATAATCTAGCTAAGAGGGCTTTTGAAATCATAATCAATTGATCATGTATAGAAATGCAATGCAAGAGATATAACTCAAAGAGAGCAAAAAGCAAATCTAACATGATGAAATTTTAATCAAATGATTTTGAAAACCATGTTATGAAATAAGAGAAGTACATGAAAACAAAATCAATTGGTCATAAGTAAACAATGCATTTTAAGAAATGTAATTCTATAAAAACAGAAATGCAAATTGTTTGTAAAAACCATACATTTCCCAAAAAACAAGGAAATGCTTTTATTGACAATACTTTTGAAACTCAAAACTTTTAAGAGCATTTGTCAAAATATAACTTGAAACCAATTGGAAAATGTGTTTATTCAAAAACACATTTATTTTGAGAAATATACCTATAGATAGATAACCAATTGAGTTTCGAGTATATTACAAGAATTGAATTTCTCATACAAGAGATTCAATATAAAAAGAGAAACAAATTCAGTTCTCATAACTTTCAACTTGTGCTTTAAACAATATAACTATTAGAAACAAATACAAGTTGAGAATAATTTTCCATTTCAAAACAAAAACTATGGAAAATTTGTTTTTCAAAAATATCTATTTTTTTAAAAAAGATATAACTTATGAAATTCATTAATTTTTGAAAAACAAGGGATGTACCATTAATTAATCATGGATAGAAAATCTTTTAAGTCCATAATTAATTGAAGCACATTAAAAGAGCATTGAAATGCATTTTCATAGATATAACAATATGAATACAAAATGCACATCAATAAGATGCAATCAAGTGATTTTGTGAACCAAAAGACCACCACTTTTTCTGAGGAATTGGCCATGATATATATGATCCATGCATAATATCACTGAGACACAGCCCAGACTCCCACGGGGGGCAGCAGTGAGGAATCTTTGACAATGGGCGAAAGCCCGATCCAGCAATATCGCGTGAGTGAATAAGGGCAATGCCGCCTTGTAAAGCTCTTTCGTCGAGTGCACAATCATGATAGAACTCGAGGAAGAAGCCCCGGCTAACTTCATGCCATCAGCCGCGGTAAGACGGGGATTGTTAGGATTTTGTGTATTGCAATTTGATGGATGCATCATTCATCTTATTCATTCATTTGAATCTTCACACATGCATTGATTTTAGAAAATCTTGAAATCTTAATTTATACATGTATTGTTTTAAATATTGTAAATCTTATAGTTTGTGCATGTTTTGATTTTAAACATTGGATGCATTTGTTTTTGAAAAGAATTTATAAATCAAGCTAGCCCATGCTTTAAAGTTTCAAATTATATTTGGCTTTTTTATGTTTCATGTTTTTAAAGCACTTGGATTGGTTTAAATCATGTTTCCATGCTTGGTTTAATGGCCCAGAAATCCCTACATGAAAATACTTTGAAATGTGCAAAAGTTGGGATTTTAGCCACACTGTCGGTTAGCATGTCGGTCAGGTGTCGGCTAACCGACTATGGTTCAGAAGCTGACCGAAAGCCTCTCGGTTAGAACTCCAGAGAGCTGTTTTCTGAACAAAATTCCACCGTCGGTCAGCTTGTCGGTCACCTGTCGGTTAACCCACAACTGCACAGTTTCAAAAATATGACCGTTGGGTCTTGACTGTTGAGGTGTCAGTCGACTGACACCTTCCTGTCGGTCGACCGACAGGTAGCCGTTTGAACACTTTTTCTATAAAAGTGAGTTCATTCCTTAGCCATTTTTGATGATTTTTGAAGCCCTTCTTGAGACATTTTGAAGCAAAAGAAAGGGGATCAAGCTAAGGAAGGCTAATGGTCATTAAGGAAAGCTAAAGCTTGGATTAATGAAGTTAAACCACCAAGTAAGCTTTGCCTTTTATTAATCATTGTTTTATGCTTTGTTAAACTATTGGTAAATGATTTTAGCATATAAACTATGATGTGTTGAATCCTCTACTTCATTAATCTTTGATTTAAGTCATGGGATTCTTCACCTTGATTTCAAAACAAGTTTATTTTATAAACTTTGTTAATCATGCATTGCCAAAATCTTTGATTTCTTTTATGTCATGATTCATTAACTTGTTTTGAATCTTTCCTTGTTGTTTTCATTCATTTAAACCTTTGTTGAATTAGTTTGGTTTTGAAAACAACATTGCACATGCATCACATGTTTAGACTAAATTAATTTCATTCAACTTGTGAACCCTTGTTTTTCATATCTTCTACAAGTTTGTATTTGGTACATGTGATTTGCATATTACTTCAATCATATCTTTTTATGTGCATTAAACTTTTAAATGCTTTTAGCCTAAATTGATCGAGCTTTCATTTTCAACTTGATTGAAGTATTCACACGCACACTTCATGAGCATTCATCTTTGCATTACTTAGAGTGTTGTGTGAGTTAGCTTTACACTTTCATACCCGCCTATTTAAGAGGCAATTAAATTAAGCTTAAATTGTAATCTCTTAGAGTGTTTTGTGAAAACACTTTCTTTAGAGAAATCTCTTGTATAAAGGTTATTGCTTAGCCTAAGAAAAGCATTGTGTATAGGTTGTTGTTTAGCCTAGAAAAACAACATTGTAAGGTTATTGCTTATCCTTGGAAAGCATATTGTAGAGGTTATTGCTTAGCCTTTTGAAAAGCATATTAGTGGAAATCCGGTGGGGTGTTGAGTCACAAGCCGGTAGTGGATGTAGGCATTGAGGCCGAACCACTATAAATCTTTGTGTAGTGGTGATTGTTTTGTGGGATTGTTTTTTTAAGCTTCCGCATATTGTATGTTAATCATCACATGTGACTAGTTAATTGTAAAGAAATTAAAATTGTTCATAATTATCTCATTAAGTGTAGATCACCCTATTCACCCCCCCTCTAGGGTTAGGATCCCTTGGACTTTCAGGGGCAAGTCTAAGAACCAGAGACTAGGGTTGCTCTTTCCCAATCCGAACCAGCAGAATAGGCCTCTTCCAGTCCGGGTAAGAAGGCTTCCTTCCAGTGGTTGCTCCGGCTAGAGATATAGTCGTAGAGACTGCTAGAGATTATGTGAAGTCGGAGTAGCTGTAATGGAAGAACTTATGGCTTGGTTTTCCGGCCCTCTTCCCCGCCCTACGAATCAAACATCTCCGGGCATCTAGTTTCAAAAAGAGATTGGTTAGTCGCTTTCTGTTAATTCTGACCCCTGACCTTTTGCAACATCTGTTCCACTTCTTCCCTGGTAAAGAGCCCTTTGGAAGATGATCCAGCTTCACGATCTCGGCTTTGATCGCGTTCACGGTAGCGATCATGATCTCTTCTACTTTGCCGTTCGGAAACAAGGCGAGTAGTTTCATCCGTTTATCCAGCTTATCCAACACCTCGCTAAGTCACCCTTGCGATAAGAACAATGCATGAACAAAGCGAGTATATGAGAGTTTACGGCATGAACACCGAAAGCATGAACAATAATGCTTTCAGAATGCCGTTAACGGGCTGCTTCGGCTTACATACAAAAGAAGAGTTCCGAAATTAGCACTACACGAGCCGCAAGCCAGCCTACGCAGGCTTGCGGCTACGGCTACATAAGCCTAGGCTTCTTCCGTATACTACAGTCCCCTCCTTGTCCCAGTTCCTTTCGTACTTCTATAATACAGTCGCTTATAAACGGCTTGTTCCGCATACGCTACACAAGCCACCTTCTTTATGTATTAGTATACTCAAGTCGCACTTTCAATTGGTATCAGAGCGGTTGCTCCATAAAGGCTTAACAACCCGATGTTGATCTTGTTTCATTGCTAGTGCCAATGAAACATCTTAGCCTAATTTTAATCCCAACTAGGAACAAGAACATAATGAACACAAATAAGAATACAACTTATGCGGAATATGTGTTCAATGTATGAGTGCTTAAACAATCAAAGATAAGACAATTAGTTTCATATTAGTAAGCACAAGTGTGAGTACAACACTCTTCACAAACTCACTTATGATTTATATCAATGTGCTCAAATGAATATTTGTTAAAGAGTGTGTGCTAAAAAAGATTTGATTTACAAATATGATCAATGTTGTTTTTGCACAAGTGGACGTGTGTCAATTAAACTAAATATCATTCATATCATTCTCCACAACATATAGATATATAAATCAAGCACAAGAGATAGAGATAGAGAAATTGACACAAGGGATTTATAGTGGTTCAATCACACAGACCTACATCCACTCTCAAGGGTCACACAGTCCCCTGGTTCCACTATGAAGTATCAAACTACACAAGTACTGATTCTACATAAATTTTGTTCACGAGGTTCGACCACACAGATCTACTCCCCATTTTTGTTCACGAGGTTCGATCACAAAGATCTACTCCTCTGATAAAAAAAACAAAGATCTACCCCCCACACACAACTTTTAGAGTGGTTGAATCACACATAAATAATCCACTATCACAATTTTTAAAGTGGTTAAATCACGCAGAAACAATCCACTATCACAAAGATATAATTTTAATGGAAGGTGAAGAACACTTGCCTCTTTTTGACAAAATCTGGAGGTTGCCACTTGCCTCTTTGATGAAGTCCGGAGGATGCTCTTCGAAACTTGTCACCGCAGCTCCAAGCTTTGATGCCTCTTGCAATGCTTCCTTGATGTTGATGATGATGCTCCAATGTTGTGCTCAATCACGGGAAGAGGTCTTTGGTCTAGGGATTTGGATAATAAACTATGATAGCTCAAGTTCTTCCCTAGGCAATATTGTCTCCACACATCACAGTTTCCTTAAGCTAATGAAGCTCTTAGATTTGACAAACCAAGCTCATATTGTGTGTGGAATGATCTATGAGAGCTCTAATATGATACACAATGGTTAGGACATGAGCTCTCATGATCTTGGAGGCCTTGGGAATGATTTTCCAAGCCTTGGGGATGATTTGGGGCGTTTTTCTATTTATAGAAAGCTTTCCAACGGTCATAAAATGGCTAGTGAACAGTGAATAGTGAATAGTGTTACTGTTCAAACGACTAGTGAATAGTGAACAGTGAATAGTGATGTTACTGTTCAAACGGCTAGTGAACAGTGAACAGTGAACAATGAATAATTAATAGTGATGTTACTGTTCATGCGGCTAGCCGCGAGGTAACCGAAAACCATTTTAAGAGAGTTTTTGCTCTCTGGAAAAGTAACCGCGAGGTGACCGAAAACCATGGCGGTTAGCCGACTTCTGAGGCCTGTTTTGAGTCTTGAAAAAGCTGAAAAACAATCTCTAAAACCCTATTAAATAAGCCATTAAACTAAGGGTTTTTAGGGCCATGTCTTGGTTGGTTTGGAGTCCCATTTACCTAAATAGGTTGGCACACATATGGACGTCTTCCTTTATGAATCCGGGCCTTCCAAGACTTGATCTTCTGCCTTTAAACTTGATCTTCCTTGAGAAATTCTGAGAGACAAGGTCTTGGATTCTTCGATACGGAATTGACAATACAAAAACAAGTGCTCATAGGAATGTGGCACTAACATTGGTGAGACGGGGTGGGGGCTTACTCTCCGAGGAGCTGCTCACAACGGTTGTCATGCAATGCTAGTTGGTGGGTCACACTTAACTAAAATAATGATGTAGTATCCCTTAGGATTTGCCTCATGTATTTTAGAAACCAAAGCTTATCGAGAGTCATTCATTATTTGGTATGAGATACCTAGATGATAATGAATGATGTGGATCATGGATAGTTAGTCTTAATTTCAATTTTGACTAACTTTGATCTGCACCAATCCAAGGACATTCGTACTCCCCTAGGAGGCATGCCCTAAGGGATTGGGGTTCTGATGTATTTTGAATTTAGTGGTTATGAGGATTCCCACATGAATTTGGTAGAATACTATACCCTAATATCATTGATATTCTTTCATTGAATGTATGATTATGTGCTTTAATTTATACAGCATGAATTCGAATACTTTCAATCCACTTGCGACCATCCTCAACCAGAATAAGTTGATGGGATCCAATTATGTAGACTGGAAAAGAAACCTGGATATTATCCTGATAGCTTCAAGATGTAAATATGTCCTCACTATACCTCCCTTCCTGAGCTTGAGCCTGATGCACCACGGGATGTGAAAAACTTTTACACCAAGTGAACTAAAGACAATGAGATGGCCAGATGTTTTATTCAGGCATCCATGTCTACTATTTTGCAAGATCAACATCAATCCTATAAGTCAGCATACGATATTATATCAAACTTAAAGGAGATGTTTGCAGAACAGGTTAGGCCTGCTAGGCAGGCTGCTATAAAAGTGCTAATAAATACTAAGATGGCTGAGGGAGCCCCAGTACAAAAACGTTTGTTAAAAATGATGTTGGCATTGAATGAGTTAAATGTACCGGGAGCTACAATTAATACAGAATCGCAGATCGACATGATCATTCAATCACTACCAGACTCATATAAACATTTCGAGATCAATTATAATAAATTGGAAATGACAATAGCTGAGTTGTTTCGCCAGCTGGTAGTGTTTGAGGAAATCATGTAGAAAAGACCAACTGCCCTCATGACAGAAAAGTCATTTGCTAGGTCAAAGCCGAAAGGCATAGACCAAGATGGCAAGAAGAAATCAGTCTTCAAAGGTCCTAAGGTGGAGTATGGTTTCACTAGTGGTATGGCCAAGGTCACGGATATGGGAGCTAAGGGAAAGTATTTCCACTGTGGTATGACAGAACATTGGAAGAGGAATTGTCCACATTTTCTGTCAAAGGAAAAGACCTCAGGTATGATTGAGTCACTTATTTCTGAAGTTAGTTTTGCAACTAGTACTTCAGACTCTTGGTTTGTAGACCTGGGTGCAACTAATTAAATCAGTAATATGTTGTAGGAGTTACAGGTAACCAGGAGGATTAGTGGCAGGGGAAAATCATTGTTAACCTGGGATCGGAAGCCAAGGCAGAAGCAGTGTCAGTAGGAGTAGTAACTTAGTTGCTTTCAGATATTAAATTGATTTTGTCAGATACATTATATGTACCGTTTTAAGACAGAATTTTAATTTCTAGTATGATGAATAAGAGTTATTCTGTTACTTTTAGTAATTAAATTGTCTTAAAGAGGAATGGTACTCTTATATATTCTGACAAGGTAATCAATGGCTTTTATTTGTTAACTCCCACAATGTATGAGATACATGACACTGATGTTAATAATAAACCATCATTATAGAGGTAGTCACCTTCATCTAATCCAACAAACCTTTGGCACCAGAGGATAGGTCATATAAACCTAAACAGGATTGACAGGCTAATGAAAGATGGTATCTTGCCGTCATTGGTGGTAGAACCAATGCCTGTCTGCAAGTCTTGTCTGGAAGGCAAAATGACCAAAAGACCCTTATTCATCTAAGGGCAGTAGGGCCAAAGATTTATTGGAGTTAGTGTCTACTGATGTGTATGGACCCATAATATTAGAGCGAGAGATTCATACGAGTATTCCATCACTTTCACCGATAATTACTCGAGATATGGATACATATTCCTTATGCACCGCAAGTCCGAGATTTTTTGAATAGTTCAAAGAGTTTCAAGCAGAAGCGGAAAAGCAATTAGGTAAAAGTATTAATACTCTTCGATGAGATCGATGAGGTGAATATCTCTCTGCTAATTTTATGGGATACTTATCAGAAAATGGGATTCGATCCCAATAGTCTGCTCCTGGTTTACCTCAACAGAACGGAGTAGCAGAAAGAAGGAACAAGACTCTTTTAGATATGGTCAGGTCTATGTTGAGTTTCTCAGGATTATCTATATTTTGGGATATGGAAACTGAAATGTATATACTAAACCTCATTCCATCTAAGTCTATACTTGAGACTCCCCGGGAGTTATGGACAGGGCGAAAGCCTAGTCTATAACGTTTTCAGGGTTGTTCGGCACACGTGCTGAAGGATAAGATGGATTAGTTGGAATAGAAGTTGGAAGTATATATGTTTATATTCTATCCCAAAAAGGAACTAAAGGTTGGTTGCTTTATAATCCCATAGAGCAGAAAGTGCTAGGGAGCACCAATGTGATTTTCTGGAGGGAGATTATAAGATTAACTGGAAATCTTTAGAAATGGTTATCTTTAGAAATGGTTATCTTGGAAGAAATTCAAGAGAGATCAATTCAAATCTAAGAAAAACCAAACTTTAAGAAAATCCGCCCATACCAGACCCAGTAGTTACACCAGTGCCTTATCGTAGTGGGAACATTGTCAGGACCCTTGACAAGTTCTCGGTCTTGGGAAAATCTTACGAGGTAATCCCGGAAGAACCGGAACAAGATACCTGTAACTATGATAAAGCAGTTAATGACATAGTTTTGGGACGTTGGTTAGATGCTATGAAAGCTGAGGTGGAGTCTTTGTACTCTAATCAGGTCTGGATACTTGTAGTCATGCCTGCCAATGGAAAACCTATTGGGTGTGAGCGAGTCTCCAAGAGAAAAAGATGACCAGATGGAAGAGTTCCATCCAGATACTCTTATCCATTGCGGTTCATCTCGGTGAAGAGATTTGGCAAATGGATGTCAAGACAGCATCTCATGACGGCAATCTTGAGGAAGACATCTATATGATGCAGCCAGACGGTTTTATATCTAATAACCAATTGCAAAGAGTTTGCAAGCTGTAGTAGTCCATTTATGGATTCAAGCAGGAATCTCGGAACATGTACATCCGTATTGACAAGGCAATCAAGTCATTTGATTTTTGTCAGAATCCGGATAAGTCATGAGTGTACATGAAAAGTTAAGAAGGCATTTTCTGGTATTATATGTGTTGGATATCGCGATCACTGAGAGGGGGGGGGGGTGAATCAGTGATTTCTAAAAACAGGTCCAATTCAACAACAAAACAAGTCAAACCACACAATGACACCAGATTTAACGTGGTTCACCAAAAGGCTACGTCCACGGATCAAAACCGTCCGAACACCGATCCGGTACAGGTCTGAATATATTTAGTCGCACCAACGACAAAGAGCACCAACCCTTGTGTTTTAGATAGCACCCACTATCTAGGAAGCACCTACTCCCCTTACAATTTATCTGCACCCACAGATAGGATCACCAAACCCCAAACACCAAGCACCAACTTGATGTTAAAAACAGAATAGAAGATAAACTCTGTCTACAGCCCTTCCCCTCTACAATTCTCTCTCTCTCAATCCCTTACAAATTGAAATCTAAAGCATAAAGAGAGACACTTAACTCATGGACGAATCACCATCTTCAAGAGCATATCCTCGTCCACACTTGCTGTAGAAAGATGCAGCACAACAGCACACAGCAACAGCACTCTATTCTCTCCAAACTCTCTCTCTTTTCTCTTCTCTTCTTTCTCTCTTCTGGTGTAGTCTTTTTGAACGAACCATTCATGCCTTTTTATAGGTTATGTTAACCCCTTAATTGTATTCAAAACAGGCTACAATTCGTTTAGAAAGAGTCCCAAACAAATCAGATAAGAATGCTGAATTTTCGTGCACAACTTCTAATTCTGCGCAACTCTGGTTCCCGTGCTCGGTCGACATCATGACTTGTTCGGTCGACATCATACACAGTCTGTAAACAGTCAATTATCGCGCTCGGTCGACATCCTGAGGTCCCGGTCGACCGAAGACACACTGTGTCACGAAAATAACTGGGAGCTACCTGAAACATTTTCTGCAGGTTTCTCTTTGCTCGGTCGACCGCATGGGGCTGCCCGGTCGACCGCATACACTGCTTCAGGAATTCTGAATTCCTGACTGTTTCAATTCTGATTCTTCTTTTAAGCTCTATCAACTCCATCCTATTATCATCATGTTTGTGACAATGTGTTGACAAGAATTCCAACTCAAAACAATACTTGAGATGCTAACTTCTTCAATTCATCAAAAGACTTCTCAAGTCATCTCAAATTCCAACAATCTCCCCCTTTGGAATTGTTGGCAACACTATTGGAACTTCAACACTTTCAACTCCAGCTTGCAGCTCTTCCAAGTTCTTTTCAACACTCACTTGGAACCAATTCTGAAATTCTGAAATAATCAACCATGCACTGTCAACAATCTCCCCCTAGCTTTCATAGCATAACATCTCTCCTTGCTATCATAGCATAACATCTCTCCCCCTTTGACAACAAGTCCAAAGGGACCAAACCGAGGAGCGAATAGGATATTCAATGAATGCATTGCTCCCCCTTTCAAGCACAACTCCTACGGTTTAGGAGAGTGAGTAACTCCTAACTTTTTCCGGAGATACTCGAAGACTTCCTTTGGCAGAGGTTTCGTGAAAATATCAGCCACTTGCTCAGTTGTTGGAACATATTCCAACTTAACCTCTCCATCAGCAACTTTATCTTTAAGAAAATGATAACGAATTGCTACATGCTTTGTCCTAGAATGTTGAACAGGATTCTTAGATATATGAATTGCACTCGTGTTGTCACATAGGATCGGCGTAGGATCCGTTGTAGGAACTCCTAGATCAGAGAGCATTTGCCGCATCCATAACACTTGCGTACAACAAGTTGCCGCTGCAATATATTCCGCTTCCGCTGTCGAAAGGGATACTGAGTCTTGCTTCTTACTATGCCAAGCAACTAATCTTTCTCCAAGATAAAATGCGCCGCCACTAGTACTCTTGCGATCATCGACGCATCCAGCCCAATCGGCATCAGAATATGCAACAAGAGTGAAGGATTTGCCTTTGGGATACCAGATACCTAGCTCCATAGTACCTTTCAGATATCGAAAGATTCTTTTCACTGCTGTAATGTGCGTTTCAGTTGGTGCTGCTTGAAAACCTGCAACCATACATACTGCTTGTAGAAGATCTGGTCTTATAGCAGTCAAGTAGAGTAAGCTTCCTATCATAGAGCGATAGGTGGTATGATCAACGGACGAGGCCTTATCATCTTTGCTAAGCTTCGTGTTCGTTGACATTGGTGTGCTCACTGGCTTGCTGTCTTCCATATTGAACAGTTTTAGCATTTCCTTAATGTACTTCATTTGTGATATGAAGATGCCATGTTTCAGCTGCTGCACTTGTAAACCAAGAAAGAACTTTAGTTCTCCAAGCATTGACATCTCAAATTCTTTCTTCATCTCTTCAGCAAAATTCCTGCACATCTCCTCATCATTGCCACCAAAGATTATGTCATCAACATAAACAATGACAACTAGCTGTTTGCTTAACTCAGTTTTGACATACAGATTGCTATCAACCATTCCTTTTCCAAAACCGATCTTGCGGAGATAGAGATCCAGCCTTGCATACCATGCCCTTGGCGCTTGTTTCAGTCCATAAAGAGCCTTTTTCAACTTGCACACTAGATCTGAATTTTTGCTGATGAGAAAACCATCAGGTTGCTCAATGTAAACCTCTTCTTCAAGTAAACCATTCAAGAAAGCTGACTTTACGTCCATCTGAAATACCTTGAAGGTTTTGTATGCTGCCAATGCAAGAAACATACGAATAGCTTCCAAACGAGCCACCGGTGCAAAGGTCTCTTCAAAATCTATGCCTTCAACTTGAGCATAGCCTTTACAAACCAACCTTGCTTTGTTTCTAATGACTTGACCATCTTCATTCAGCTTATTCCGAAAGACCCATTTAGTACCAATAACATTCTTATCAGTAGGTCTAGGAACAAGTTCCCATGTGGAGTTCTTCTCAATTTGCTCCAACTCCTCATGCATAGATTTCAACCAACTTTCATCGAGACTGGCTTCAGCCACAGTCTTGGGTTCAATGGTGGACATAAGTGAGTAATTGCTAACTACACTTTGTCTAGTTTGAACGCCTGCCTTAGGATCTCCAATGATTTGATCCTTAGGGTGTTGCTCTACCCAAGTGCTGTGCTTCTTAGGTGTAGTATCTTCTGAGTCATCCTTTGATTTCTCAGAATCATTAGATTCAGCCATCTCATCATCAATCTCACTCGAGTCCTCATAAACTGGACTGTCATTATGAGTTGCATTCTTTGGTTCAATATTCTCATCTATTCTCACATCAGCACTTTCTATGATTTTTCTGGTTCTTTTGTTAAGACACCTATATGCCTTGCTAGTAGAGGAGTAACCCAGAAATATACCTTCGTCAGCTCTTTCTTCAAATTTGCCCGGATTTTGTTCGAGCCGCTTGATGTAACACTTGCTGCCGAAGACTCTGAAGTGCTTGACTGTTGCTTTTCTTCCAAACCATAGCTCATAGGGAGTTTTGACTTCATGTGGCCTGATCAAGCATCGATTTTGAATGTATACAGCCGTATGAATTGCCTCTTTCCAATACTTGTCAGCCATCTTGCTGTCACTTAGCATCGTACGAGCCATCTCTTGTACGGTGCGATTCTTCCGTTCCACAACTCCATTTTGCTGTGGAGTTCTAGGGGCTGAGTACTGTCTTTGAATGCCATGATGTTCACAATATTTAGTGAACTCTTCAGATGTGAACTCGCCTCCACGATCAGACCTTAAAATCTTGATACGTTTTTCCAATTGATTTTCAACCTGTGCTTTAAACACTTTAAAACGATCAAGTGCTTGATGCTTATGCTTAAGAAACAATACCCATGTCATACGAGTATAATCATCAATGCATAACATGAAATACTTATCTCCATTGGTGCTTTGAGTTCGCATCGGTCCACAGAGATCAGTGTGCACTAGCTCAAGAGGTTTCTTGGAATGATGCTCCTTTGACTTGAACATAACCCTCGTTTGCTTTCCCTTTTGGCAAGAGTCGCAAATGGGATTGGAAGGCTTTTCAACTATAGACATGCCTCTTACAGCCTTTGAATTGCAAATCTTTGACATGTTATCAAAGCTTAGATGCCCAAGGCGTTTGTGCCACAACCAACTTTCCTCTGTCCGACTCATCAAGCAGGTCTTTTCAGCTCCATCTGACAATGTATAGAGATTTCCAGCAGTTCTTGATCCAGTTGCCACTGTTTTGCCGTTGCTACTCTTCTTGATGGCAAACCCATTCTTTGTGAAGATCACTTCGTGACCCTTGTCACAGATCTGGCTCACACTAAGCAGGTTGTGTCTCAATCCAGACACATATAAGACTTCTTCCGATCTGATCTTGTTTGCCATAAGCTGAATAACACCTTTTCCGCTAGATTTTGGCACCATCATTGTTGCCAAACTTCACTGAACCGCCTTCATAGTGCTGTAATTTGATGAATTTCTCTTTATCACCAGTCATATGGCTTGAACAACCACTATCAAGGACCCATGGTGCTGCCTTCTTTTGTGCATTGAATGTCGTTTGCACAATGAGAGATTCTTTGGAATTACCTTCCCTTTTCTTTGCCCTCCATGCCTTAACTAACTTGGGTTTCTTTTCAACCTGAAATTGGTTAGCTATAGGCAACCTACAATCCCTAGCCAAGTGTCCATAGTTATGACATATATAGCACTCAATTTTGTGGCTGTTTAGGATTGAAAAAGGGTTCCTAGACACAAGTGGGCTGTTTCTAACATAGAATCTACAATCAGCTCTTTTTTGTCCAAACATATTACAATGAAAGCAATAACCATAGAATTTGTATCTTCTTTGTGGCTGGTTAGTCTTCATTACCTTTCTAACAGGAATGGACTCCTTTCTAGGTTGAGTGGGCTTCATAGAGTTAGAAGGTGCAGTGACTTTCTTCACAAACTCTTTCTTTTCAGGAGGTGCAATCTTAGAGGATTCACCTTTCTCAAATCCTAGACCAAATCTGAAGTGGGCAGGTCTTTGAACTTTCAGTAGTTCATCGAGTTTCATAGTCCCTTCAATCGCTTGGAGCGCTTTGAGTTTTTTGCTATTTTCCAAATTTTCAGCCTTTGCTCTAGCGATCTCAGTTTCAAGTTTCATAGCCTCTTCCTTTTTGATACTTATTTGGTTTTCAAGGACTTCTACCATTCTTTTATATTCTTCTACTTGAGTTTTCAAAGCAATAATAGAACTTTCAGATTCATGGAGAAGTTTCAGATTTTTCTTACTTGATTTGCGTTCCATGCTAAGCTCCTTAAGTGCGGCTATGAGTTCCTCTTCAAGATTGACTTCAGCCTCCTCATCCTCTTCCGGATCTAGCTCTTCTTCTTCTTCAACAGTGACCATGAAGAGAGCTTCGGTTGATTCATCATCGTCTGAAGTTTCAGACGTGCTGTCATCTTGTTGACATAGAAAGTTTTTAGCTTTGCCCCTTTTTCTGAAATTTCTCTTTCCTTTACTCTTTTCAGCATAAGAGTCATTATCATTGTCTTCTTTTAGTGGACACTTCGCAGCAAAGTGACCAACACCTCCACAATTGAAGCATTTAAAGGGTAGCTTCCCTTTGTACTTGCCATTGCTTCCTTTCTTCAACTTTCTAACAAATTGAGCCTCAAGCTCATCATCATCAGTATCAGAATCATGACCAGCAGTCTCTTTTGCCTTTTTCTGAACTTTGAAGGCCGCTTCTTTATCAGATGAAGACGTCTTTCCTATGCGCATCTCATAGGCAGTTAGAGAACCATGTAATTCATCCATGGAAAATGCATTCAGATCTTTGGCTTCTTCGATGGCTGAGACTTTTGAATCAAACCGGGGAAGAAGAGATCTTAGAACCTTTTTGACGATGACCGGCTCTTTAATCTCCTCCCCTAGTCCACGAATGTCATTCGTGACTTCATTCACTCGTTGCATATACGAGTCAACATTCTCGCTTTCCTCCATGCGAAGAGACTCGAATTGAGAGCGATGAGTTTGCAATTTGGCTTCTTCAATCTTCTCATCACCTTCATGTATGCTTTGCAACTTGTCCCAAATTTCCTTGGCTATTTTGCATGCAATTACTTTGACAAGCTCGCTGTCCACAAGGCCACTAAAGAGTGCATTCTGCGCCTTGGAGTCGTTGTCTGCCAACTTCTTCGATGCAGTATCATTGGGTACGGTGGCAGTATTGTAACCGACTCTGACAGCCTCCCAAACATCATAGCCAAGAGATTTGATGAAGGCTTGCATCCTAATCTTCCAAAAAGAGTAATTAGAACCATCAAACAGAGGTGCTTTCATATTCCCTGTATTGACTGCCATGTGATTTGACAAGAGATCACCCTTAGCGTATTAAACTGATCAAGGGAGCCTCGCTCTAATACCAATTGTTGGAATCGCGATCACTGAGAGGGGGGGTGAATCAGTGATTTCTAAAAACAGGTCCAATTCAACAACAAAACAAGTCAAACCACACAATGACACCAGATTTAACGTGATTCACCAAAAGGCTACGTCCACGGACCAAAACCGTCCGAACACCGATCCGGCACAGGTCTGAATATATTTAGTCGCACCAACGACAAAGAGCACCAACCCTTGTGTTTTAGATAGCACCCACTATCTAGGAAGCACCTACTCCCCTTACAATTTATCTGCACCCACAGATAGGATCACCAAACCCCAAACACCAAGCACCAACTTGATGTTAAAAATAGAATAGAAGATAAACTCTGTCTATAGCCCTTCCCCTCTACAATTCTCTCTCTCTCAATCCCTTACAAATTGAAATCTAAAGCATAAAGAGAGACACTTAACTCATGGACGAATCACCATCTTCAAGAGCATATCCTCGTCCACACTTGCTGTAGAAAGATGCAGCACAACAGCACACAGCAACAACACTCTATTCTCTCCAAACTCTCTCTCTTTTCTCTTCTCTTCTTTCTCTCTTCTGGTGTAGTCTTTTTGAACGAACCATTCATGCCTTTTTATAGGTTATGTTAACCCTTAATTGTATTCAAAACAGGCTACAATTCGTTTAGAAAGAGTCCCAAACAAATCAGATAAGAATGCTGAATTTTCGTGCACAACTTCTAATTCTGCGCAACTCTGGTTCCCGTGCTCGGTCGACATCATGACTTGTTCGGTCGACATCATACACAGTCTGTAAACAGTCAATTATCGCGCTCGGTCGACATCCTGAGGTCCCGGTCGACCGAAGACACACTGTGTCACGAAAATAACTGGGAGCTACCTGAAACTTTTTCTGCAGGTTTCTCTTGCTTCGGTCGACCGCATGGGGCTGCCCGGTCGACCGCATACACTGCTTCAGGAATTCTGAATTCCTGACTGTTTCAATTCTGATTCTTCTTTTAAGCTCTATCAACTCCAGCCTATTATCATCATGTTTGTGACAATGTGTTGACAAGAATTCCAACTCAAAACAATACTTGAGATGCTAACTTCTTCAATTCATCAAAAGACTTCTCAAGTCATCTCAAATTCCAACAATATGTCGGCGACATCCTACTCCCATGGAGTGATATAGGGATATCGTCAACAGTAAAAAGTTTTGGTTGGCTAAGACTTTTGATAATAAAGGACTTTGGAAAAGCCAGCTACATCCTAGAGATCAATTTCCATTGATACCGGAATAATAGGATGATGGGCTTATCCCAAGATGCGTATATAGATAAGGTGCTGGTACGGTAAGCTATGCTTTGTACTAGACCGGATATCTGTCACGCAGTTGGCCTAGTCAGCAAATATCAGTCTAGCCCAAGTCCTTATCATTGACTGCTGTAAGATGTGTTCTCGAATACTTGAGAAGAACTAGAGATCACATGTTGAGTTACAACAGTGATGAGTTGATTCCAGTCGGTTACATAGATTCTAACTTCCAGTCAGATCAGGATTCCAGGAAATCAATTTTTGGTATGTGTTTATGCTGTAGCCGCTTGAGAAGCAGCTGAGGAAGCGGCTTGGCTAAAAAGATTCCTTATGGAACTTGGAGTGGTACTTTTGGCAAGGCAGTCGCTCATAGTTTACTGTAATAACAGCAGGGCAGTCGCTAAGCCCAAAGAACTCAAGAGCCAAAAAACATGTACAGAGGAAGTTATACATGGTCAGACAGATTGTGCAGAGAGGTGATGTACGATCACCAAGATAGCCTCTGTAGACAATCTAGGGAGATCCCTTTACTAAGCCTTTGACTACCAAAGTCTTTGAGCGGTATGTAAAAGGGATGTGCATGAGATGCAACTCTAACTGGCATTGAGCCCAAGTGGGAGATTGTTAGTTTTATGGACTCAATCCAGTAGATGATATAATAAATTGATTAATTTCTTTATTTATCAGTATATTCATGTTTTCCTTTCATGAGATGAATGGTGATTTATTATATACTTGCACATAACCAATACGAATGACATGATGGTTCATGAGATGAACCGAAGTCCATAAGTATATTAGATGTAACACATGTGTATGGATGAGATCCACATATGGGAGACATGTGTGGCAAATCTTAAACTTAAATATCTTCACAACCAGTGATGAGACTGGACATCTCATACTGACAAAGTTGCAGCACTTTGATCACTATGAGATAGTGTGATTTGTCTCGATCATCAGAATGAAAGATTCTAGATCATAATACTGGTACATTTGATGTATTGAATGTTGGGATTGGTGTATGCCCTAAAGCCCACTAACTGCACTCTCATCTTTTTATCACTGGATATTTACTGGTTATTTAATGGAATGACTTTTTTCTCTATAAACATGTATATATGTATGGTTGTGTAAGGCCCATTATTTCTAGTAAATGAATTAGGTGTGTAGTGGCTACACACAGATAGGTCTGATTCATGGACACTGGAAATAATAAATTTGTTCATAACTGAGAGATGGAGTTGGGCACTTCATCTTGGTGTAAGTTATAGTGAGATACTCTCCTGTATTCAGGGTGACTTACCTAAGTCACAGGAGGTCTTTTCCGGATTTATCTCATTAGTGCATATGTCATGCATTGAACAGGACCATTGTAGGTGTGATCTCTAAAATAGTACTATCACAGAGAGAGATTGATGGAACAGCGCTTCCGCTCGGTTCTACCGAGGTCAGCGGACGTGGGAGTCTGTCGGATCCGACCCTTTTGTAACCGGAAGGGGGCAGAGGTGTGCATCAACATTTTTTTATGTGGGTGTGCCAGATTTTCTATTTTACTTGGAATTGCAAGTGGTGGTCCGGAGATCAACCTTCGCAAGTAAAAAGGAAATCAACTTCTTTCAAGTTTTCCATTGCACATATATTTAAGAAAAGAGACATTTTCTTGATTTGCCGTGAAAGTCGATTTTTTTGGTATTTATAGCCGATTTTTGGCGTTTATAGCCGATTTTGGCTTTTATAGCCGATTTACAATCCTTATCAATAATGAAAGACAAGAGTTGTGATTTTTGTCTCTTTTGAAAAAATACAAACTACAATGAAAAGCAAGAAAATGAGGATCTAACTTCTCAGGAGATTGTGGGGGACCCGTTCAGATTGACGGTCGCAAGCCATATGTGGACTTCGCCATCATCCATACAGATGAGAAACGATGATGCTATTGATTCACTTGGCTTGGCTATAACCTCAGGTTTTTAGAGGACAAAGACCAAGAGGAGGTCCTATGTCCAATAAAAAGCCAAGTAGACGGGCTGAAAAGCCACGTCTAAGCCAATGGAGGCAGAAGGAGAAGGCAAGGACCTTGGGGGGGTACCCCCCCCAAGGGACTTTTGTCACCTTGTAGCGGTGTTCGGTGTAGGATTTCCGTAGAGTTTTCTCTCTTTGATGCCTTTTTCTGTCTGAGTTTCCAGATTTTCTGCAGTCTGTTGTGTGTTTTCTTTGCTGTCTGTCTCTCTTTTCTTCTTGGAGAGCTCTCCTATTTATAGGCTTTTAGGTAGCCATTTAGGAGGGTTTATGAGCCTTAATTGTCATAAAGCTACATAAAGGGAGGAGTTACAAGATTGAATTCTTTATTTTGTAACTCCTTTTTCTTGGCTTCTGATTGGCCGGAGGAGATTGAGGGCATTTAATCGCCTTTAATCGCCATGATGGGAGGAGTTTCATGGGTTAAATACCATGAATCTCTTGACTTGTAACTCCCGAATGCTTGCTTCTGATTGGTCCGTCCAAAGAAATGGATTAATTACTGTAATAAAGCTAGTCAATTAATCGCATTAACTAGTCACCGAGCAGTTGAAGAGTTGCGGGCCATGCCGCGTCTTTTAGGATTCTTCTGGCGATGATCATCGATGGATCTTCATGTAGATCGACATCGGATGACCATGTAACTTCAGGTGTTGGTTGCCAACAGCGGGTCGGTGCCATCTGTCCTGTCGATTTCTCGATCGGTCGGGTAGAAAGCACACTTTTTTTGGTTGACCAGTTGGCGATCAATGTTGATTTCGATACTCTTGATGATTAACCCGTGTTTTTGACGGATGTCAAAGGATTTGGTGTCTCAAAAGTATGAATTTTGGAAAATACCAAAGGCCGGACGCTTCAAATCGCGAAAAAATGACGAAAAACGAGGTTTTCGGGGCCCACCGGGCGATCCCGGGCCCCAGGGTCGCAGGGGCCGGCGACCCTGGGGGGGGGGGTTTTCCCCCTTTTGTCCAGTTTTGTGTCCGTTTTTGCTGTTTTTTTTTTTCTTCTGTATTTTTCCTTGATATTTTTGATCATTTATTGGCCTGATTTCCCTGTAGAAAACCTGGTGAGAATCCTTGCATTTTGTTTTGCAAAGTTTCCAATTTTCAAAGAAAGCCGAAGACTTTGTCGCGCAGAGCTGCCGATTTTCCGTCAGAAGCTGAAACTGGGTCAAACGATGTCGGAATGACCTGAAATTTGGGGTGAAGCCTGCTGAGCAATAAATAAGACCAACCATAGGCTTTTGTTTGAGTTTTGAAGCCGTTTGGGGTCCTATCACCAGTAGAATTGCTTTTGTCGCGTCGCGGCTTGATTTGTGGTCAACCGATGTCCGATTGACTTGAAATTCGACAGGGAACCTATTGGAGTCGTTTTAAGATGATCTATAGGCTCTGTCTTGGAAACCATGGTCCCGGGGAGCTTCATCACTGAGAGGCATGATTTGGCTTCCGAGCGTCAAAGTATGGTCAAATGTTGTCGAAATGACATGAAATTTGACGTGTAGCCCTTTGTAAGCATTTTGAAGCCGTCCACGTGCTCTATCTGATGAGTGATGGCCTCGGCGGTTCTCGCCGTCGAGAGGCTTGATTTAGCTGTTCGAGGGTTGATGTAGGGTCAAACGTTGTCAGTTTGACTCGGAACTTGACGTGGAGCCTTTTGGATGTATTTTGAGACCATCCATCGGCTCTGATCGAGGATTTGGTGTCTCCGATGCTTTCACCGCCGGGAGCTCCTTTTCAGCTACTGGAGAAGCGAAGTTAGGCCAAATGATTTTGAAATGGCCCGAAACTTCTTGTGTAATCCTCTTTTGGCTGTCTTGAAGGATCTTGTAGTTTTTGTTTGATTCTGACAAGATTTGATTTTTTGGAAGTAGCATTGCCTATTTATGGCAGGTTGCGACTTCATGTAGCTCTTTGGATCTTGAAGAGGCAAAGTGACATTTTTGGTGTCAACAAATGCCCCCTCGAGGTACAGCGATGAGTTGCTTAACCCTTGTAGTCGATGTGCCTCGAAGAGATTTGTGAAGGAGAGCCTGTGACTGGACCAAGAGTCTTTGAGCAGTCTTTCTTTTTGGTATTTGTAGCCTTTTGAGCTTCCAGGGGAATTTTATGGTAGTGAAAGGGATCACGTTCCATCTCGAGGAAAAGTTTTGAAGATGACATCAGGGATGTGGATTTGGGTTTTGACCTTTGACCTAATAGGCTGTATGTGGCAGGTTAGGGGGTCGGGTTTGGTTTTGACCGTGTGACCCAACAAGCTGTATGTGGAATGTTGGGGGATCAATTTTGGTTTTGATCTTGTGACCTAACAGGCTGTATGTGGCAAGTTAGGGGATCAGGTTTTGGTTTTTTGGTTTTGGTCTTGTGACCTAATAAGCTGTATGTGGCAAGTTAGGGGACCAGGATTTGGTTTGGATTTTTGCGGAATGTCAATTTCAAGATTTTGGCTCAATTTGGTAGATGAGGCTGGATGGTTTGATTTTTGGAAGCTCATGGGGCTTGGAATTCTCTTTTGTATGGTCTAATTAACTCAAAAGAGGCATGGAACCATTTTTGTATGCTCTTGGTAAGAGGGATTTCTCTTTGACTAAAAGCCCAAATTTTTTTTTTTTAGTGCCTAGGTGGTCAAACCTGGCTCATATGGGCTAACCCATGGGACCTTAAGCTTTTTGGAATGGCTTAGATCTCATATGGTGTCATTTTTGTAAAGAATATCCAAAAATATCTCCTTTGGATAGAGAATATCTAAGAATGTCTTTACTTGGAGAGAATCTCTCATGTTCCCTTTATTTTGGGATAGGATATCTCAAGATATATTTCTTTTGGGAAAGAATCCTTCATTGATCCTATCTTTTGGGAGAAAATCTCTCATTGATTTCTTTTTGGGAGAGAATATCCCTCAAGATATCTTTCTTTTGGGAACGAATCTTTCTAATTTCTTTCTTTTGGTAAGGTTACTAATTAGTAACACTTACCTCTTTCTTCTTTCCTTCTTTGGTTTGCTCTCTTTTATAAAAGCAAGGAGGAGGTTAGATCTCTTGCTCTTATTGCTTTCTTTTGCAACAATCCCAAGAGGGCTTCAAGACCAAGAGTTCTTCTTCTTCAAGATCTTCAAGACTTTTCTTCTTCTTCTCCATCAATGGCTTCAAGTAAGTTCCCTTTTTCAAGAAAACTCCATTGTAGGAAAAGTTCTTTCTTTCTTTTTTTGTTTCTTTCTTTTCTTTTCTTTTTTTTTCTTTTCCACGTGTTTTCACTTTTTTTTTTACACGTGTTTTTCTTTCTTTTTTTTTTTATGCTTTCTTTTTTTTTGCATGTTTTTTTTTTCCTTTTTGTGGGCCGTACGGACAGATCCGTACAGATCTGGCCGTATGGCCACGTGGCCTGTGGGCCAGCCCCTTTTTTCTTTTCTTTTCTTTTTGTTTTCTTTCTCTCTCTTTTTTTTTCAGAAAGTTTTCTATTTTTTTTTGTTCTTTTCTTTCTCCCCCTTTTTTTTTCTTTTTGACAAAGTTTCTTTCCTCTTTTTTTTTTTTTTTGCTCATCAGGATAATGCATTTTTTTTTTTTTTTGCAAACCAAGATGTTCATGCATGCATTTTTTTTTATAAATTGAATTGGTAGCATGATGTGATAGCATACCTGAAAGTTTTCGTAAATTTGGGAATTTGGAGCTCGCAGCGATGTTGAGCCCTTCCTGTTTTTGCGGAGACTTTGAGGTTTCAAAAGTTTGGAGTTTCGGAGCTCGCAGCAATGTTGAGCCCATTTTCAAGCTTTCTATTTCTTTCGGGATAGTTCATTTTCTTCGAAATTGCCCTGGCATCATGTCAAAATTTCGACAGATTTTTTTTAGCGAGATTCTATCATTTTGATGTTTGATCTTTTTGTTTTCCATCCTTTGCAGGTGGCTCTTCCAGAACGAACAAGGGTAAAGAGCCTGCTACAAGCGTACCTCGTCGATCTGCTAGATCTTCTAATCCGGCCGTTCAGCAGGCCTTTGAGAAGGTCTAGTATGTTGAGAGAAATCTGGAAGAGTGCAACTCCCTCAACAGAGATGAGATAAGGCAGCAATTGATCGCTCTCAAGGGAGAGGTTTTTTATAAGATCATGGTAAGCAGTCGTCCATGGGTGATAGACGATCAGAGGGTTTTGCACAAGCCTACCTTCTTCTTTGGTGATGCCGTCCCTGATGACATAACATACCAGAGGAGATGTTTTCAGTTTTCTTTCACAGCAGATGGTGAGAAGAAGACTGTTGCTACCCGGTCGACATTTGATCGCACCGTCTTGATCATGAGCCTTGCCCCCACGTGCTCTAAAAGGGAAGATCCTCCAAGCTGGGTGAGAAGGACAAATGTAATCAAGACCGGGGTTTTTGTTGGCGGTTCTCCTGGATATACGGAGAGGTCGCCTGCTGACATGGACCTGTTGATGCCATCCAGCGGCTACTAGGGCTCTGATTATCCGTCGGTCGATTTGAGACCGGTGGGCCTTGGTATTTTCAGCGGTGACGGCAGCAATTGGATAAAGCCTTTTCGTCTTCGTGGCCGTTTCAATGCTGACTCCGAGTGGAAGTCGTGGACTGATCGCGTCCTGCTGATTGGTGGCGCCGTTTTGAAGGAAGCCGGGATTTTTGATGCGGTCCGCGCCTTTAGGGAGACCGTGATCTTTTCCTATGAGGCCTTCATGGCTATGCTGGAGTCATTCCTCCCACAAACCAATACCTTCGTTGTGACGAATGGTGAGATTGGTTTCTCTTTGAAGGAGCTGAGCTCCATTACTGGATTGCCCATCCTTGGCAAACTCTATGAGGAGTTTATGCCGATTGACAGCATCCTTGAGGGGCAGTCTGAGGAGTTTAGGCTTCTGTACTTTCAGCTCGTCGCCTTCTATGATTTTTTGAAGGAGAATGAGGGTTTGAAAGTTAGATCCAGCAGTTGGAAGAGTTCTAGCTCTTCGTTCCCTAACTTTTTTGATAGCAGGGAGGGTTCTGATAGTGCAACCCAGGAAGCCAGGGCTCAGGATCCAAGTTCGAAGAAGATCTTAGCTATGCAAGAAGAGTTGAGAGGTTTCTTTGCGAGTACAAACGCCATATGTTCTGACATTGCACTACGGAGAGATCTCGCTGTTTACCTCACTTATTGGCTTGGTGAGGCTATTTTTGCTGGAGGAGATGGAACGCACATTAGGCCGCATTGTATTTTTCCAGCTTGTTTGATGGCATTTGGAGAGCAGCTTGCTTTGGTGCCAGCTCTTTACTCCTACCTGTGTACCGAACTGCAGGCTGCTGCTTTTTTGGTTCGGCTTGGGCTCCCTATGAATAGGGTATTTTTCAGCCCACATCTTTTATTCGTGGTATGTGTACCACTGTCCTGGCTTCTACCGGCTGGGTGCCACACGGGATGATGATCCTCTGATGATTCGGCTGGCTAAGGGCAAAGCCGTGTCCGAATCACTTTTGTTTGCCCGCATGAGGATCCGACGGTTCAGGGACGTCGAAATGGGGCAGTCTTCAGTGAAGCTTTCTCCGGAGTTGCGGAAGAAGGCTTTTGATTTTGGTGCCTCCCGAGACTCTACCAGGGCGGGGTCGGGAAGGCATTACTCCTTGACAAATGCAGAGAAAGAGTGGCTTTTCAGCATACGTGTCGGCACGATGGTGTACCGCAGACATCTTTTCGTCGACATCCAGCCGTATGTACCCTCTCGCTTTGCTTTGCAGTTGGGCTTTTCTCAAGGCGTTGTTGGAGCGCCTTCAAGCATGGTGAAGCGCTTTGGAGGTTTACAGGACAGGAGAAATGCATGGGCTTTCTATAGTGCTGAAGACACTACAGCCATGATCTCTTATCCTGTGTTGTTGACTTCCCGGACTGCCAGCTTTGCGAAGTGGTTCGCGGAGAGCTTTTCGACATATCGGGGGCTTTCCAAGAAGGAGCTTGATGTGAAGCTGGCATCTGGAAAGGGCCTTGGAAAATCGGATGGCATCCGGCAAGAAGAAGTTTGGGCCTTCCTTTCTGGAGAGAAGCACAAGATAGGTTTTCTCGGTGACCAGGGCGTCATTGGTTCTGAAGCTGTTCGAGAAATACCTGATGAGGCTTTAGAGCAGCTAGAACAGGAGGAAGCCAAACTTGGTGCTTGGATGCAAGCGGCGTAAAGGCAAGCTTCCGTGGAGTCTACTGATAAGGGTAGACCATCCAGTGAGGAGTCAAGTGGAAGACCTGACTCTGACAGCAGGGCAGGTTCTTCTAAGCAGCGAGCCCGCAGGAGTAAGAGGAGGAGGAGTCATCATCGCAGCAAGGGGCAGCATGAGGACTCTCCTGGCTTGGAAGTCCCTCTTACTATCAATGAGGATGTGCCAGTGGATGCTGACGAGCCTCCAGAGAAGAGAAGCCGAGAAGAAGAGACCGTCGGTGAAGGTATGATCCTTCCTTTTTCTCTTTCCATTTCTTTTCATGGGATTTTTCCATGTTCTGATTTGCTTCTTGTTTCTGCTTTTCTTCTTTTCTTTTTTTTTAGCAGAGGAAGACTTGGTGATGCCTGAGGTTCCAACCGATGAGGTGGTGACGGATCTTGTCGGGGCACCTGAAGAAGAACCGAGGGACTCTGGAGTGAATCCAGAGGCTCCAATTGGTATGACTTTTTTTTTACTTTTTTTGTGTCTGTGACTTGGTTTGCTAACATTTTTCTTGTCAGCTGACTTGCCACAGGATTCCGATGACTTTGAACCATCGATGGACGCAAATGTTGAGGATGCTTCCGATGAGTTCATGGAGGAAGAGAGTGTTCCGCCAGTCATCGAAGAAGGTATTTTGTAGTAATAACCCTGATAATGATTTTCAAACAGGATCATATTCATACCTTTTTGTGTTTCTTTGGCAGGTTTTGAGGTGACAGAGGAGAGTCCGTCGCTTCCTTCAGAACCAGAGCAAGGGATGCCAGAGGTCGACCCAGAGGTAGAGACTCCTGGGACCAGTTCTGACACTATTGAGGAGATACCTCATGCTGAGATTCCTTCCCGAGCAGGAGCAACTTCAACTAGAAAGAGTTCTTTTGTTACTCTTCCAACGGGTGATGACATGAGCAGCCGACCAACGGAGTTGGGCGAATCTTGAGCTGGGCCATCTCTTCTTTTTGCGAAGAAGGTGGTGGTGCGGGTTCTGAGCTCTTGGATTGAGACTCTCCTTTCTGGGCACTTGGATGCCGGATTTGGCATGATCCAGCATGTGCAGGAGATTCTCAGTGATGCTGAAGAGGCTGGTTTGAATGTCACAGGTGCCAGGGCGATCGTTGATAGGATCATTAAGCTAGGTGATAAATGGTTTGAGGCCATGAGTTTGGCTGATGACCAGTTCTTCAAGGAGATGTTCCTGGACCCTGCTGATAAGGCTAAGTTGATGAGGCTACACAAAGCAGGAAGCAGATAGTCCGAGAGAAGAACTTAGAAGAGCTAGCCATCATTGGGCTGACACATGACCTTAACATCCTTGATATGGAGGTCGATGAGGCCAGGAAACGTCTTGAGCATCTGCAGGCACAAGTTGTTGCCAAGTGGGCTGCTATAACAGAGGCTCGCGATAGGGAGAGTGCTCTGATTCGCCGGGTTGCAGATGCCGATTGAGTTCGTGAAAGGAAATCTCAAGAGAGCAAACGATGACAAACTGCTCGGGATAAGCTTCCCGGTGTAAAAGAAGGGTTACAACCCACCCCAGCATCTCATGGCAAGTTCTTGAAGAAGCGTGCCTTGGAATCCCTGACGGTTGAGGCCAAAAGTTTGCTTGAAGAGCTGAAATCTTGGCTGGAGACCATTTTTGGTTGAGCTCCTGTTTTTTTGTAACAGAAACTATCCTTCTTTCCTTTTTTTGGTACCACATGTATTTTTTTGGTACTTTTTTTTTGTAGTACTTGGGAACACTTTCTTCTTTTTGGTACCGCATGTATTTTTTGGTACTCTTTTTTTTTCCCTTCGCTCACTTAAATCTTTTTGTGATGAAAGTAATTGCTAAATGGGATGCTCTTTTTTTTTTTGTTTTCCCTACGCTCACTTAAATCTTTTTGTGATAAAAGTAATTGCTAAATGGGATGCCCTTTTTTTTTTCCCTACGCTCACTTAAATCTTTTTGTGATAAAAGTAATTGCTAAATGGGATGCCCTTTTTTTTTTGTTTTCCCTATGCTCACATAAATCTTTTTGTGATAAAAGTAATTGCTAAATGGGATGCCTTTTTTTTTTGTTTTCCCTACGCTCACTTAAATCTTTTTGTGATAAAAGTAATTGCTAAATGGGATTTGATCAAAAGCTTGTCATTTTGTGAAAATCTTTTGTCAAATGATTGTTTTGGCATGGGAGCCAGATTTTGTTTGGGGCATGGAAGCCGATTTTGGCATGAGAGCCAGCTTTTTCGTTTTATGGCATTAATAGCTGATTTATGGCATTGATAGCCGGTTTTGGTGGCATTGATAGCCGAGTTTGTGGCATTGATAGCCGGATTTTTTTAAAGCCAAAGTTTTTAGTTTGTGGCATTGATAGCCGGTTTGTTTTGTGGCATTGATAGCCAGTTTGTGGCATTTATAGCCTGTTTTGGTTTTCAAAAATGCAAGTATCGACTAAAAGTCGCCTCCCTGCTGAATGGTCTTGCAAGTATCGATGGAATGTCGCATCCTTGCTCATTCGGTTGCGAGTATCGATGGAATGTCGCATCCTCGCGGATTTGGGTGCAAGTATCGATGGAATGTCGCATCCTTGCTTTTCAAAAAATTTTGGTTTTGTGGGTACTGACTTGATGTCGTTTCCCCATGATTTTTGAAATTTGTGGTTTTCTCGAACCTTTGGGTTATGGATATCAACTGAAATGTTGAGTCTCCATTGTTTTTTAGGTTTTTTCAAACCTTTGAAATTTAGGATGTGGATATCAACTGAAATGTTGCATCTCCACGGTTTTGGATTTTACAAGTATCAACGAAATGTCGCTTCCCTGCGATTTTGGAAGTGTCGAATGTGGTTCGCATTCTTCTGATTTGTGCGAGTATCGAGTGAGCGTCGCTTTCCCGTGGTTTTTTGGAAAACCATTTTTTTTGTTTAAAGACACCAGGGTCATAAGTTTTGACCTAAAACCATTTAGGCGGTAAAAGGTAGGGTGGACTAGGGTGGAAATCCTTGAATCCGGATTTTGTTTCAAACCATGAATTTTGGGTTCAAGGGTTGAAAGTTTTGGTCAAGTTAGGGAAAGGTTCCTAAACTTGGATTTTTTTTTTAACAATGAAATGATGAAAGTAAGCATTATTTAAATTTCTAGAAATTTCAACATTTGATATGAAAATTCTAAAAAAAGGTGGGTTTAGCGAACGTGTACATGGAAACCAGTTTTGGCCGTACAGGCATTGCTCTTACCCAGTTGGGTAAGTCATCAAGGGTAGTACCGCTTTAACAACTTGCCGTTGATGGGCAGCATACATCTGTCACCTTCCATGTTTAGGAGTGCGTATGCGCCGTTGGAGAAAACCTTGTCGATGACGTAGGGTCCCTATCATTTTGGCTCAAATTTGCCTTTGGACTTGTGAGCAAAGACCATTGGTCTTTTTACCGCAAGAACCAAGTCACCCTTTTTGTAGGCGCGTTGCCTGACCTTTTTGTCGAAAGATCCTGTCATGCGTGCTTGGTAAAGTTCAATGCTTTGTTGAGCTTCGAGCCGTCTCTCATCGAGATTGTCCAGCTCATGGAGTCACAATTTCACATTGCTTTCTTGAGTCGTGTCATTTTGCAAGGATACCCTCAAGGAAGGAATTTGTACTTCCAAGGGCACGACAGCTTCGCATCCATAGACTAAGGAGAATGGTGTGCTATGGGTTGGTCCTCGAATGGTGGTTCGATAGGCCGACAAAGCTTCAGACATTTTATCGCTCCAGACTCTTTTGTGACTAGAGACCATTTTTTTGAGGATTTTGCAGAGTGTCTTGTTGAAAGCTTCTGGTAATCCGTTTGCTGCCGGATTGTATGGAGTCGAAGGACAGCTTTGGATTTTGTATTTGTCGCAGAACCTGTAGAATCGATGATCCCGGAATTGTGGTCCGTTATCATGGACGAATCTTTTGGGTATGCCGAAATGACAAATGATGTTGGTGCGCAGGAACTGAAGGACTGATGAGGTCTTCATTTCGTTGAACGCAAACGCTTCTGACCACTTGGAGAAATAATCCGTAGCGGCGAAGATGAAGCAATGACCTTTGCTCGAAGGGGGAGAAATAGGACCTATGATGTCCATGCCCCAGGCTTCGAAAGGCCATGAGATCGCTGTAGGATGTAGCCATTCTGGAGGCATGTGAATGTAATCTCCATGAAGTTGGCATTGTTGGCAGCGCTTACCAAATTGCATTGCGTCAGCTACCATGGTAGGCCAGTAATAACCTAACCTTTTTATCTGATCATAGAGCTTGGGACCAGCCTGATGAGCTCCGCAAAGACCAGCATGAACTTCTTTGAGTGTTTCTTCAGCCTCTTGTTGTGACAAGCAGCGTAGAAGTACTCTGTTGAAAGATTTCCTGTAAAGGAATCTTGAAGGAATACCCAAATGAAAGCTTGGGGTTCGCCTTTGGATGCTTACGCGTTCTTTTGGATCTTCAGGTAGGATTCCGAACATAATGTAATCAATGAACGGATCCCTCCAGTCGCCGATTGAAGTTTGAAGGATTGAAATCCGACTTCCAACCACTTGGTGGCATTCAGCAACTGCTTGGTGTGTGTTAAGAGGAGGAATGATTCTTCTTTCGCACACTGTGATTTGCATGTTTTCCCCTTCCCGGATTGCCATAGATGCGGCAAGTCCAGCTAGGGCATCTGCACGTATGTTCTCACCTCTACGAATGTGGGTGATGTGACAGATGTCAAACTTTTGCAGAAGTGATTGTGCCTTGTTGTAGTAAGGCAGCAAATTTGGCTTCCTTACTTCAAATTTCTAATTCATCTGGTTGACGATCAGTTGAGAGTCTCCAAAGACTTCCAGCATGGTGATACCGGATTCGATGGCGAGTTCCAATCCTAGGATCAGAGCTTGATATTCGGCTGCATTGTTTGTGCATGGTTCCAGTAGCGAGAAAGCGTGTGGAATCATGTATTTGTCAGGGCTAACAAAGAGGATGCCAACTCCTGAGATCAGCTGTCTTTTTTCATTTGTCCTGGTTACACCGTCAAAGTACATGTCCCAGGAGGCACTTTGTGAGAAAGTCTCCACATTGTAGAATGGTTCGTCTGGGAGATCATCTCTTAGTAGAGAATCTTTAGGCAATGGATGCTCTGCGAGGAAGTCCGCTAGAGCTTGCCCTTTGATTGCCTTTTGTGGTACATACCTAATATCAAATTGTGACAGAAGGATGGACTATTTTCCCAGTCGAGCATTGAGAGAACCTGCCTTTGTGACAAGGACCTTCAAGAGGTTGACCCTCGAGACCAGGTAGACTGTGTTGGAAAGCAAGTAGTGACGCAGCTTTTGTACGGCGAACATCACTGCAAGACATTCTTTTTCGACTGGAGAGTAGCGATGCTCTACACCTACTAGCATGCGGCTGAGGTAATATAGAGCAGCTTCTTTTCTTTCATCATTTTCTTGTGCAAGCAGAGCTCCCAGAGAGTGATCAAGGGCTCTTGTGTCCAAGATGAGTGGTTTTCCAGTGGTAGGAGCAGCTAATACTGGAGGTTTTGTCAGGTATGACTTGATATCTTGCAAAGCAGCTTCACAACCAGCATCCCAGACAAAGTTTACACCTTTTTTCATCAACCGGGAGAATGGACGGCATTTCCCCGAAAGATTGGAGATGAACCGTCTGATGTAGGCCAATCTCCCTTGAAGCCCTTTGAGTTCTCTCAAGGTTCTTGGAGAGGGCATTTCTAGAATGGCTTTGACTTTTATAGGGTCAAGCTCTATTCCAGCTTTCCGAACTAAGAATCTGAGGAACTTACCCGACGAGACGCCGAAGAAGCATTTCAAAGGATTCATTCGCAGTTTGTGTTTGCGAAGCCGGAGGAAGACTTTTCGAAGGTCTTCGAGATGATCTTCTTTTCTTTTGCTTTTGACGGCGAGGTCATCAACGTAACATTCAACCGTCTTGTGTTGCCTATCTTGGAATATCTTCATCATAGCCCTCTGATATGTGGCACCAGCATTTTTCATACCAAATGGCATGACAGTGTAGCAATACACGCCAAATGGGGTCCGAAAAGATGTATGTTTTTCATCTTCAGGATGCATCTTTATCTGATTGTAGCCAGAGAAACCATCCATGAATGTCATTCGCTCGAATCCACAAGTATTATCAATCATTACCTCTGGTATGGGGAGCGGAAATTCATCTTTTGGGCATGCGCCATTCAGGTCTCTATAGTCAATACAGACCCTGATTTGCCCGTTTTTCTTTGTCACGGGGACAATGTTGGCCAACCATTCAGGATGTTGTTCCTCACGGATGAAGCCGACGCTTTTGAGTTTTTGAACTTCTTGTTCAATTTTATCCATCACATCTGGACGGAATCTTCTTTGGCCTTGCTTGACAGGCTTGATGTCTTCTTGAAGATTGAGTTTGTGGACCGCTATTTTGGGGTCTAAGCCAGGCATTTCAGCGTAAGACCATGCAAAGCAATCAACGAACTCACGAAGAAAGGCGATATACTTGGGTAACTCATCATCCTTTATATTCTTGCTTATGAATACAGGACGTGGGTTATCTGGTGTTCCCAAGTCTATCTTTTGAATAGGATCTTCTGTTGGAAGGTTCGAAGGTGGTTCCTCCACAATATTTTCGGAGGCTTCCAGCTCAACGAAACCTTCTGGAGTTTCAAGGGCATTTCCAGACCAAGGTTTTGTTCCTTTCCACGGGTCTTCTTGATTGGTAATTTTCCCAAGGCTTGCTATGAGATGATCCCAATCGCCTATTGAAACCGGGTCGAAGTAGGCTACTTCTTTTGGAGATGAGGGTTCTTCTGGGTCAGAAGACCACATGTCTGTACCATCGGACAACTCCTCTTCATTGTCAGTGAAATCGTACCAACTGGATGAGCTTCCTGGATCTTTGTCAGGTGACTCATCAAAGAGATATCCAGGGAGATCGATGTCTTCATGGACTTGAGATGTTGAGGCTTGGTCAGTATATTGACTTTTAAGCCTTTGTGTCAACTATCTCATGGGAGTGTCGGGATCATACCCTAACCCGTGTGAAGACTTTTCTACATAGCCGTAGAGTCTCCAATCTTCCAGCTGGCTTTTGGTCAAGACGGGCCCCAATGGCGTGAGAATACCGCGTCCTTCTCCCAAACCGACTGGGTTTTGAGTGTCATAGCCCATTTTCTTCATAATAGCTTGTGCCACAGAACTATATAAGGATAGTTGAGGCATACCTTCATTTTAGAAAGGTTCAAGCATGGAGTTTGATGAAGAAGAATCCGATCTATGGAATAAGATCGGCTTTTCCTTTGCTGAAGTTGCTGGAACAACGAAGGAAGCTGACGTAGGATCTACTATGTCAGAAGTTGTCTCCATTGGAGTGAGAGCAGGTTGAACTTGCTGAGTGTCAGCTTGGCTTGACGATGTGTCGTCTTCTGGCTCTGAATCCGAATCCGTGTCTTGCATGATAGACACGAAAGAGACAACAAATTTGCCCCCAGACTTTTGCTTTGCCTTCTTCACTTTAGTTGTGACGACCAAAGGCTTTGAAGGTTTGAGGGAGATGATGAAGGGAGTTTGAATGCTCTCTTCGGATTTACCGGATGGTTTGTTTTCTTCCGGCGATTGTTGAGGAGCCTTGCCTTTATCTTTCTGGAGATTTTCGGCAAAGGGTGTTGTGTGCTTCTCCTCTTCTTCTTTTTCACCTTCATACATTTGTGAGTCTGCAAAGTGGACTTCTTTACCTTTGAAGGGTTTTCTGTCCGCAAAGACTCGATGTATCATGCCGTCGTCGCCAACAAACTTGATACATTGATGTAAAGTTGAAGGGACAACACCATTCTCGTGGATCCAGGGGCGTCCGAGAAGGATGTTGTAGCATGAAGGGGTTTTTATTGCATACACAGTGACCTCAGAAATAAGATCACCGATCTGCAACTTGAACCTGATTTTGCCGATAGGCCTTTGAGTACTCCCATCATATCCAAAGATAGATACAGATGTGTGGCTCAGCTTGCTGGGTGGGATGCCCAACTCTTCGAGAGCCGATGTGGAGATGAGGTTGAGTGCAGAACCTGGATCGATCTGAACTCTGTGCATAGGCATTTCCTTGATGTACCCTGTGAAGTACATGGGTCGGTTGTGCCTTGTTTCGCCAAGTAGGAGGTCGTCCTTTGTGAAGGCGATGGTTGCACTGGCTGCTTTTTTAACCAAGAGGCATTCAATGCATGATCCCTCAGTTTTCGTCTTTTCTCCCTTTGAGGAGGCTTCTGAGTTTTTGACCCGGTAATCCATTTCAATTTGGAGGACGTGTGGGGCATGTTTGTCGACATCCTCATTCAGCTTTTGTAACTCTAAAATGAAATTATCACGAGTGTACGGAGACATTCGCAATAAATCCAGGATGTGCAGACGTGCAGGTATGTGCTTGAACTATTCAATCAAGTCATACTTGAAAGCCTCCTTAGGGCCTGCATGTTCATCATTGTTGCCACTAGGGGCGCTTACAACATCTTTTCCCGAAGGATTTACATTTGTAAAGGAAGATTGGTTGTAATTTTTGTGGTAGTCCCGGCCAAAGCGGGTGCCTCTACCAATTTCGAGAGCTTCTTGAGAAGGGTCTTCGTTTGGAAGATTATCTTCAGGATCAAGAGGCTATCGTTTTTCATTTGCTGAGGATGTATCAGCAGCGGAGTTGCCATCCTCAGTGATTGTGTTGCACGGAGCATTTTCTGGGAACAAGTCCTGAACAGCATCCAGCAACCTTTCTTCTTCATTGACCAATTCATCGTCCCAAGCATCAATAGCTGGGAATTCTTCAGTCAGGAAGGGTGTGAACTTTGAAGTCATAGTCTCAGGAGAAGAAACCTAAGAGGGTGTCATCTCAGTGAAAGTTACGTGAGATGAGGTGGCTCCAGAAGATACATCGCTAGGCGACGCCGGAGTGTAAGTTCTCTCATCAGACAATGCTTCGGAAGAGTTATAATCCCGAATAATCACATTACAGGAAGCTCTGATGGGAGACGTTGCCTGATCGGAGTCAGACTCATCCTCAGATGTAAGAGGATCGTCTATCCAGCAATTTTCTCCATTTTCAGGAGTTAAGGGAGGATGTACCTGATGGTCTTCAGGGACTTCAGGCTCTGGACTGCGAGGAGGCTCGTTGACGCGGTCTTGCTCTTGTTCTAGAGCGAGACGCTGCAAGATCCTTGCATATTCTTCAAGATCAGGCATGGGAGCCAAATCTTCTTCTTCATCAACTCTTTGTGGCTCAACATTGTTGATTTCCAATGGAGTAATGAGGGGTGCTGGTTCAACAGCATTTTCTTGTACAGCCTCTTGGTCTTCTTCATCATCAGACCAGGATCCTTGTGGCTGTAGGGGGTTATACCAGATTACTGGCATAAGATGATTCTCAGGAACCCATTCTTCATCGGAGAGATATTCTCCTGTTTCAAGGGACTCCTCCCACCCGTCTGTGTAGTTGGATTGAAATCCATCATCGGTGTCGCTGGACTCGTATCCATCAATGGAGAATCCAACTACCGAATTGCAAGAGTATGATGCCTCCTGCGTGGCTTTTTTGAATTGAGGTGGCGTGAAATCACTGAGAGTGAATTTTCTTACCCCCTTTGAAGTCTCTGGAAGGGATGTTTTTGTTACCTCCAGTGAAGCGGTAGAGGAAGCCTCTGCCTTTTCTTTGACTTCTTGTTTTGGCTGGGTCTTCTCTTGCCGTTTGAGCTTCAGGAGATATTTCCTAGCCTGCCTTCGCTGTTGAGCTGTAGGCTTTGTTTTCATGACCTCCCAATTTTCATCTTCTAGGAGATCGGGATGTACCCATATGGGTTGTCCATCTGGTGTCGGGTAAGGAACCAGTTCCTCGGACGCTTGGATTGAGTTTATCACCTTGAAGTAAGTAGTGATCTTCTTCTTTGGTGATTTTGATGTTTGTCCACATGTCACCATGTTGACGGAGGCAGACCCAAAATTTTTTGTCAAAGGTGATGACTCCGTTTTTCCACATTTCGTTTATTTTCTCCCTCACAACGAAGCATTGATTGAGAGGAAGCGAGATCATCTGGTGGTATGGACAGTACCGAGGATCATTGGTTTTGCCAACATCACCCGGTCTTTTTGGTTCAGGCAAGGTGAGCTTGCTGTTTGCCACAAAAGCCCCGAAGATTTCATCAACATCTTCATCAAACAGGTACTTCTTCTCTACTCGTTCTTTGAAGGCATCTGAGAGTTCAGGTCTCTTACCAGCAGCTTTGTTTTCAGCTTTCTTTCGTGGCTGAGGAGCTGACTTGGTCTACACATTGAGGACCTCTTTCTTCTTTGGTTTAGAGGTTGCAATGGCGGTTGGCTCTTTTCTTGATGATTTCTGACTGTTGAGGTCTTTAATCACCGTTTCAGCTTCCATGGAAGCTTCTAGGAGTTCTCCCAGGTTTTTTGATTTGTTGCCGATGATCATGGAGCGGATTCTAGCTCTCATGTTGTTTCGGCAGATGTCGACTAGCGACGCTTGTGGCAATACATCAGAGCATTTGTATGCCATTGCTTTCCATTTGTGAATGAAGTCATATATTGACTCATTCTCCCCCTGTTTTAGGCTGCACAGCTGAGCCATAGTAGCGGGATGATCCTCACCTTTGAAGTGAATCAGGAAGCGTGTCTCTAGCATGGCCCAGTTTTGGATGGAGTCCTCCAGCAGAGTGGAGTACCAATCGAAGGCCGTACCTTTTAGGGTTTTTGCAAAGAGGCGGATCTTGAGTGCATCTTGATCCGCGATAGCTCCCGTCGGGATCTTGAAGTGGATGACGTGCTGTCTGGCTGATCCTTTCCCCGTATATGTTTGGAGAGTAGGATGCTTGAATTTGGTGGGGAACGGGACCGAGTCCATCCATAAGGGATATGGTGGCTTGATCCCATGCTCCTTGAGTATATCCTCTTCTTTTGCTTTGGCGAGGATACTGTCTACGTCCTTTTTGGTAAGGGCGCGTGACTCATTTTCTTCTCCATTCACCTCATCGTCTTGATGATTCGGAGGAGGTTCATTGTTCGCCTGATTTTAGAAGGCGAGGAGAAGGTTTTCCATCAGAGTTTCAATCCTCTGCTGGCCTTGTTCCAACTGCTGGATGCGGGTGATCGCATCATCTTGAGGTGGGTTGCGGGGTGGTGGCTCTGAATTTGTAGCCAAGACGTTCATCCTTCGTGATTCAAACGAAGAAACTGTCCTGGTAACTGAGCTGGGGCTCATTCTTTTTGATGAAGAGCTTAAGGAAGGATCACTCTGTCATCCTTTGCTTGAAGGAGCAGGGGATTCTTCTGAATGTCTTCTTGTCTTGGAGACGCTGCGGGTCATTGGACGTCGGACATGGATTTTTAATGCTGACTTTTGGCACCTTCTGGTTTTTCCAACCATATAGACGGCAGCAATTTGTTTGGGTCTTTCTTTTTCGCCCCATTTGGGAGAGACTTGAAGCGTAGGAGGCTGGGTCCTTTGCTTCTCTAGTCTCTTTTGTCGATATGATGCGCGGCGGTGTATACGACGAGCAATTTGAGCTTCGGTCAGCTCTGGCTGGGCTTTGACGATGAAGGATGTGCTCCCTCGGGAGCAGCAGCCGAGCCTGTCTTCTTTGTAGCTGGGCAAGGACAGGATGCGAACCCTGTCCTTCGCCTGTTGCAGCGAAGCTTTGAGTTTTTGGAGTTCGGCCCCTGTAGAGATGAAGGGTTGAACTGCAGGTTCATAGGCTTTAGCAGGTGTTTGCAGAGGCCTTGTGATGCATGACTTGATTTTGGGCTTGTAGGAACAAGCCGGCTCATGCTGGGTTGACTTGAGAGTCAGATTGGAGATGGGTCTCTCCTCTTTCATGTAAGCAAGAGGGTAGAACTGGTTCTCCTTGAGTGGGGCCAGGAATGCTAGCTTAGTGGATGTTTGGGACCTTCTTTGTTTTGGTGAAGGTCTTGGGGACCAAGTCTTGGGATAGACCTGGTCGTTTGCTGGTCGAGGCTTCGTGGGGCTGCCACGGGCTTTGGGCCTTCTGGTACTCGCCTTTGGTGTCACGGTAGTGACACGTTGAGAGGCGAGTTTCTGCTTCTTGGAAGGAGCAGTTTGTTCCTTAGGAAATGGGAATGGTCCCAGCGTCCCAAAGACAATAGTCCGGGGAGTTAAGGTCGACCCGGAGCTTAGAGAGTTGCCAAGGGAGTTGACGCTTTGGCAGCTGATGGGGCGCTTGTAGGTACGCGTAGTTTGCTTCTGTTGAAGCATGAGTTGGTGCTTGTTCTCATCGAAAGTAATGGTAAGCGATGCTGCCATTGTTAGTTTTTTTCGAAAATTTCTGAAACAAGACCACATCCATTAGTAATCACAAGAATATAATGATCATAAATGGGAAGTTCTATGGTTTTGTCTTTTCAAATTGCTCGAGGAAGATGACCCAAGCAATATGAAGAAGGCAAAACGCCATAGAGGGTACAATTGTTCTAATCGCAGGTATGGTAAGCCCAGAATGAGCGTTCCATTGACTGCTAGAAGCAATTGTGAACTTAAATTCGACTTATCGAGAAGCAGAGCTTGCTCGAGGTAAGAAGAATATAAAGTTGGAGTTAAAAATGTGCCGGTCGCAATACAGTAGACCCTGAAAGGGCGTACTAGTACCGCTAGACACAAGTGTTTTGAGACCGCATCAATGAGATGAGATTCTCTGTTTTGAAAGGTCAAGATTGGATTCATCAAAAAGAGCAGATGGTATTCCGATCTGAACACGGGCTCAGCAATTTCCGCGAGCGCCAGTGCTCAGAAAGAAATGAACCATAATTTCTCGGATCTGAATAAAAAAATGACGAGTTTTTTTTTTAAAGGCCAATATCTGGTTTATCAAAGAGAGCAAAAGGCACTCCAATCTGAACACGGGCTCAGCGATTTCCACGAACGCCAGTGCTCAGAAAGGAGAAGACCAAGATTTCTCCAATCTAAACCCAAAATGATGGAAGTTTTTTTTTTTTTTTTTTGAAGATTTTTTTTCAAGATTTTTTAAAAAAAAATCCTTTTTTTTATTTTATTTTTTTAAGATTTTTTTTTTGAAAATTTTTGATTTTTGATTTTTTATTTTAAAATTTTTATTTTTAAAAATTTTATTTTTGAAAAAAAATTTATTTAAAAGACGAGAGAGTACACATAGGCCTCCTAACCTGGTCTTATGAAATCTCGATTGATAGAATTGTCCCTAGGTAAGGGTAGGATTACTTAATGAACCCATTTGGAGGACCCTTGCCTAGAACAGTCAAGCTGTCTCCACACTCTGGACAAGGCTTTTCTTGAATCAACCACGATCAAAGAACGCAGTTGGTTTAACCTTAGTGGTCTGTCTTCTTTTTTTTTGTTTTATATATATATATATATATATTTTTAGATCTTTAATGAACTCATCGAAGAGAAACGATGGCCCAAAACCTTAGTCGAACAGGCTCAACATTTCTGCAAGCACGATGAACGATAGGAAAGGATTAAGGTTTCTCAATTTTGAATTCAAATTGAGAAATCTAATTTTTTTGTTTTTTTTTATTTTTTTTTATCTTTAATGAACTCATCGAAGAGAAACGATGGCCCAAAACCTTAGTCGAACAGGCTCAACATTTCTGTAAGCACGATGAACGATAGGAAAGAATCAAGGTTTCTCAATTTTGAATCCAAAATAGAAAATCTGATTTTTTATTTTTTATTTTTGAAAAGAGAAAGAGTGGAAATAAATTCAAAGAATTAGAGATTTCCAAAAAATCTCATCTCATTTTTTTTTAGATGCGGAATCCAACATAGGCCACCCATTATAAGGTAGCCAAGGAATCAAGAAAAGAAGTATAAGCATAGAGCAGTAGATATGATATGCAAATATTTCATTTCTAGCATCATGTTCTTAAATGAACAAGTCCCACCGGGTGGAGCCAACTTGATGGAACAGCACTTCCGCTCGGTTCTACCGAGGTCGGCGGATGTGGGAGTCCGTCGGATCCGACCCTTTCGTAACCGGAAGGGGGCAGAGGCGTGCATCAACATTTTTTTGTGTGGGTGTGCCAAATTTTCTATTTTACTTGGAATTGCAAGTGGTGATCCGGAGATCAACCTTCGCAAGTAAAAAGGAAATCAACTTCTTTCAAGTTTTCCATTGCACATATATTTAAGAAAAGAGACATTTTCTTGATTTGCCGTGAAAGGCGATTTTTTTGGCATTTATAGCCGATATTGGCGTTTATAGCCGATTTTTGGCGTTTATAGCCGATTTTGCCGTTTATAGCCGATTTACAATCCTTATCAATAATGAAAGACAAGAGTTGTGATTTTTGTCTCTTTTGAAAAAATACAAACTACAATGAAAAGTAAGAAAAGGAGGATCTACCTTCTCAGGAGATTGTGGGGGACCCGTTCAGATTGACGGTCGCAAGCCATATGTGGACTTCGCCATCATCCATGCAGATGAGAACAGAGGATGCTATTGATTCACTTGGCTTGGCTATAACCTTAGGTTTGTTGGAATTTGAGATGACTTGAGTAGTCTTTGAAGAATTGAAAGAATATAGTATCTCAAGTATTGATTTGAGTTGGAATTATTGTCAACACATTGTCACAAGCATGATGATAATAAGCTGGTGTAAATAGAGCTGAAAAGAAGAATCAGAATTGAGATAGTCAGGAATTCAAATTTCCTGAAAAAGAGTGGTCGGTCGACCGGGCTCTTCATGCGGTCGACCGAGCAAAGAGAAACCTGCAGAAACAGATTCAAGTAGCTCCCAGTTATTTTCGTGACACAGTGTGTCTTCGGTCGACCGGGACCTCAGGATGTCGACCGAGCGCGATAGTTGTCTGTTTCCAGACAGTGTCTTCGGTCGACCGAGCAAAACAGATGTCGACCGAGCACGGGATCAGAATTGCGCAGAAATAGAAGTCTTACACGAAAATTCAGCACTCTTATCTAATTTGTTTGGGACTCTTTCTAAACGAATTGTAGCCTGTTTTGAATACAATTAAGGGTTACTATAACCTATATAAAGGCATGTATGGGTCGTTCTAAAGTGACACCAAAGAGAGAAAGAAGAGAAGAGAAAAGAGAGAGAGTTTTGGAGAGAAGAAGAGTGCTGGTGCTGTGTGCTGTTGTGCTGCATCTTTCTACAGCAATTATGGACGGGATTGTGCTCTTGAAGATGGTGATTCGTCCATGATTTAAGTGTCTCTCTTTATGCTTTAGATTTCAATTTGTAAGGGGTTGAGAGAGAGAGAATTGTAGAGGGGAAGGGCTGTAGACAGAGTTAATCTTCTATTCTGTTTTTACATCAAGTTGGTGCTTGGTGTTTGGGGTTTGGTGATCCTATCTGTGGGTGCAGATAAATTGTAAGGGGAGTCGGTGCTTCCAAATAGTTGGTGCTATCTGAAACTAAGGGTTGGTGCTCTTTGTCGTTGGTGCGACTAAATATATTTAGACCTGTACCGGATCGGTGTTCGGACGGTTTTGATTTGTGGACGTAGCCTTTTGGTGAACCACGTTAAATCTGGTGTCATTGTGTGGTTTGACTTGTTTTGTTGTTGAATTGGACCTATTTTTAGAAATCACTGATTCACCCCCCCCCCCTCTCAGTGATCGCGATATCCAACAATTGGTATCAGAGCGAGGCTCCCTTGATCAGTTTAATACGCTAAGGGTGATCTCTTGTCAAATCACATGGCAGTCAATATAGGGAATATGAAAGCACCTCTGTTTGATGGTTATAATTACTCCTTTTGGAAGATTAGGATGCAAGCCTTCATCAAATCTCTTGGCTATGATGTTTGGGAGGCTGTCAGAGTCGGTTACAATGCTGCCAACGTACCCAATGATACTGCATCGAAGAAGTTGGCAGACAACTGACTCCAAGGCGCAGAATGCACTCTTTAGTGGCCTTGTGGACAGCGAGCTTGTCAAAGTAATTGCATGCAAAACAGCCAAGGAAATTTGGGACAAGTTGCAAAGCATACATGAAGGTGATGAGAAGATTAAAGAAGCCAAATTGCAAACCCATCGCTCTCAATTTGAATCTCTTCGCATGGAGGAAAGCGAGAATGTTGACTCGTATATGCAACGAGTGAATGAAGTCACGAATGACATTCGTGGACTAGGGGAGGAGATTAAAGAGCCGGTCATCATCAAAAAGGTTCTAAGATCTCTTTTTCCCGGTTTGATTCAAAAGTCTCAGCCATCGAAGAAGCCAAAGATCTGAATGCATTTTCCATGGATGAATTACATGGTTCTCTAACTGCCTATGAGATGCGCATAGGAAAGACGTCTTCATCTGATAAAGAAGCGGCCTTCAAAGTTCAGAAAAAGGCAAAAGAGACTGCTGGTCATGATTTTGATACTGATGATGATGAGCTTGAGGCTCAATTTGTTAGAAAGTTGAAGAAAGGAAGCAATGGCAAGTACAAAGGGAAGCTACCCTTTAAATGCTTCAATTGTGGAGGTGTTGGTCACTTTGCTGCGAAGTGTCCTCTAAAAGAAGACAATGATAATGACTCTTATGCTGAAAAGAGTAAAGGAAAGAGAAATTTCAGAAAAAGAGGCAAAGTTAAAAACTTTCTATGTCAACAAGATGACAGCACGTCTGAAACTTCAGACGATGATGAATCAACCGAAGCTCTCTTCATGGTCACTGTTGAAGAAGAAGAAGAGCTAGATCCGGAAGAGGATGAGGAGGCTGAAGTCAATCTTGAAGAGGAACTCATAGCCGCACTTGAGGAGCTTAGCATGGAACGCAAATCAAGTAAGAAAAATCTGAAACTTCTCCATGAATCTGAAAGTTCCATTATTACTTTGAAAACTCAAGTAGAAGAATATAAAAGAATGGTAGAAGTCCTTGAAAACCAAATAAGTATCAAAAAGGAAGAGGCTATGAAACTTGAAACTGAGATCGCTAGAGCAAAGGCTGAAAATTTGGAAAATAGCAAGAAACTCAAAGCGCTCCAAGCAATTGAAGGGACTATGAAACTCGATGAACTACTGAAAGTTCAAAGACCTGCCCACTTCAGATTTGGTCTAGGATTTGAGAAAGGTGAATCCTCTAAGATTGCACCTCCTGAAAAGAAAGAGTTTGTGAAGCAAGTCACTGCACCTTCTAACTCTATGAAGCCCACTCAACCTAGAAAGGAATCCATTCCTGTTAGAAAGGTAATGAAGACTAACCAGCCACAAAGAAGATACAAATTCTATGGTTATTGCTTTCATTGTAATATGTTTGGACATAAAAGAGCTGATTGTAGATTCTATGTTAGAAACAGCCCACTTGTGACTAGGAACCCTTTTTCAATCCTAAACAGCCACAAAATTGAGTGCTATATATGTCATAATTATGGACACTTGGCTAGGGATTGTAGGTTGCCTATAGCTAACCAATTTCAGGTTGAAAAGAAACCCAAGTTAGTCAAGGCTTGGAGAGCAAAGCAAAGTGCAGAAAGTCCCAAAGAATCTCTCATTGTGCAAATGGCATTCAATGCACAAAAGAAGGCAGCACCATGGGTCCTTGATAGTGGTTGTTCAAGCCATATGACTGGTGATAAAGAGAAATTCATCAAATTACAGCACTATGAAGGCGGTTCAGTGAAGTTTGGCAACAATGATGGTGCCAAAATCTGCGGAAAAGGTGTTATTCAGCTTATGGCAAACAAGATCAGATCGGAAGAAGTCTTATATGTGTCTGGATTCAGACACAACTTGCTTAGTGTGAGCCAGATCTGTGACAAGGGTCACGAAGTTATCTTCACAAAGAATGGGTTTGCCATCAAGAAGAGTAGCAACGGGAAAACAGTGGCAACTGGATCAAGAACTGCTGGAAATCTCTATACATTGTCAGATAGAGCTGAAAAGACCTGCTTGATGAGTCGGACAGAGGAAAGTTGGTTGTGGCACAACGCCTTGGGCATCTAAACTTTGATAACATGTCAAAGATTTGCAAATCAAAGGCTGTCAGAGGTATGTCTACAGTTGAAAAGCCTTCCAATCCCATTTGCGACTCTTGCCAAAAGGGAAAGCAAACAAGGGTTATGTTCAAGTCAAAGGAGCATCACTCCAAGAAACCTCTTGAACTAGTGCACACTGATCTCTGTGGACCGATGCGAACTCAAAGCACCAATGGAGATAAGTATTTCATGTTATGCATTGATGATTATACTCGTATGACATGGGTATTATTTCTTAAGCATAAGCATCAAGCACTTGATCAGTTTTAAAGTGTTTAAAGCACAGGTTGAAAATCAATTGGAAAAACGTATCAAGATCTTAAGGTCTGATCGTGGAGGCGAGTTCACATCTGAAGAGTTCACTAAATATTGTGAACATCATGGCATTCAAAGACAGTACTCAGCCCCTAGAACTCCACAGCAAAATGGAGTTGTGGAACGGAAGAATCGCACCGTACAAGAGATGGCTCGTACGATGCTAAGTGAAAGCAAGATGGCTGACAAGTATTGGAAAGAGGCAATTCATACGGCTGTATACATTCAAAATCGATGCTTGATCAGGCCACATGAAGTCAAAACTCCCTATGAGCTATGGTTTGGAAGAAAAGCAACAGTCAAGCACTTCAGAGTCTTCGGCAGCAAGTGTTACATCAAGCGGCTCGAACAAAATCCGGGCAAATTTGAAGAAAGAGCTGACGAAGGTATATTTCTGGGTTACTCCTCTACTAGCAAGGCATATAGGTGTCTTAACAAAAGAACCAGAAAAATCATAGAAAGTGCTGATGTGAGAATAGATGAGAATATTGAACCAAAGAATGCAACTCATAATGACAGTCCAGTTTATGAGGACTCGAGTGAGATTGATGATGAGATGGCTGAATCTAATGATTCTGAGCAATCAAAGGATGACTCAGAAGATACTACACCTAAGAAGCACAGCACTTGGGTAGAGCAACACCCTAAGGATCAAATCATTGGAGATCCTAAGGCAGGCGTTCAAACTAGACAAAGTGTAGTTAGCAATTACTCACTTGTGTCCACCATTGAACCCAAGACTGTGGCTGAAGCCAGTCTCGATGATAGTTGGTTGAAAGCTATGCATGAGGAGTTGGAGCAAATTGAGAAGAACTCCACATGGGAACTTGTTCCTAGACCTACTGATAAGAATGTTATTGGTACTAAATGGGTCTTTCGGAATAAGCTGAATGAAGATGGTCAAGTCATTAGAAACAAAGCAAGGTTGGTTTGTAAAGGCTATGCTCAAGTTGAAGGCATAGATTTTGAAGAGACCTTTGCACCGGTGGCTCGTCTGGAAGCTATTCGTATGTTTCTTGCATTGGCAGCATACAAAATCTTCAGGGTATTTCAGATGGACGTAAAGTCAGCTTTCTTGAATGGTTTACTTGAAGAAGAGGTCTACATTGAGCAACCTGATGGTTTTCTCATCAGCAAAAATTCAGATCTAGTGTACAAGTTGAAAAAGGCTCTTTATGGACTGAAACAAGCGCCAAGGGCATGGTATGCAAGGCTGGATCTCTATCTCCGCAAGATCGGTTTTGGAAAAGGAATGGTTGATAGCAATCTGTATGTCAAAACTGAGTTAAGCAAACAGCTGGTTGTCATTGTTTATGTTGATGACATAATCTTTGGTGGCAATGATGAGGAGATGTGCAGGAATTTTGCTGAAGAGATGAAGAAAGAATTTGAGATGTCGATGCTTGGAGAACTAAAGTTCTTTCTTGGTTTACAAGTTCAGCAGCTGAAACATGGCATCTTCATATCACAAATGAAGTACATTAAGGAAATGCTGAAACGGTTCAATATGGAAGACAGCAAGCCAGTGAGCACACCAATGTCAACGAACACGAAGCTTAGCAAAGATGATAAGGCCTCGTCCGTTGATCATACCACCTATCGCTCTATGATAGGAAGCTTGCTCTACTTGACTGCTACAAGACCAGATCTTCTACAAGCAGTATGTATGGTTGCACGTTTTCAAGCAGCACCTGTTAGTTCTATGGACTCAATCCAGTAGATGATATAATAAATTGATTAAATTCTTTATTTATTCATATATTCATGCTTTCCTTTCATGAGATGAATGGTGATTTATTATATACATGCACATAACTAATACGAATGACATGATGGTTCATGAGATGAACCGGGGTCCACAAGTATATTAGATGTAATACATGTGTATGGATGAGATCCACATACGGGAGACATGTATGACAAATCTTATACTTAAAATATATTCACAACCAGTGATGAGACTGGACATCTCATACTGACAAGGTTGCAGTACTTTGATCATTATGAGATAGTGTGATTTGTCTCGATCATCAGAATATAAGATTCTAGATCATAGTGCTGGTACATTGGATGTATTGAAGGACCATGAGAAGCACCTTATAAACACTGTCTTTATTTTAAGGTCTGCTCTCATAATTCCCTAGCAATAGGCTCTCAATCCTGAGACATTAATGAACTCAAGTTTCTATCTATTCATTTGCTTTGAGTCACCAATGAGTGAGGCCAACTGTAGGTCAACACCTCGGTGATTTGGGTACATGGTAGTAGAGCTGTGGGAACATTCAATAATCAAGAAGGAATTTATCTCTAATATCCCCTTCTGCCAATTAATGGATTTATCATTGGTAAATGCGCACCCATTCCGATTAAGAGTTAATTGGAAAGGTACCTATTGATCATTATAATTAATTGGGGCTCAAGGATAATAAGATATGGATCAAGTTTGGAAGACAGGTCCAATTGATCCATGGATATTGATAGAGGGGTCTACTTGTGGTAATGTGGAAGTTTAGGGTCTTCTATGTAATATTCCTAAGACTGGAGTTCAATTGCATTTATATAGTGGAGTTATTTGCAATTAACTGTGGGCCCGGATTACACATGAGATGTGGGGTCGCGTGTCCCAGTTGGAGCCAGCTTTCTAAGGAATCCCTAGTGGTCCCCACGCTAGCCCAATTATTAGAAAGTATCTAATTCTAGTTGAACTCTAAAAGGAAAGTTACTATTTCTATTTGAAGTGAGACTTCTAATAGTGGTAATAGTAGACTTACTAATTTTAGTAGAAGTGAGACTTCTATTTTAATTAGAAAGGAATTGGAAAGTTACTAATCATATATTTGAAGTGAGACTTCTAATTATGATATGGTAAGTTACTAATTAATTAATGGAAGTAAGACTTCTATTTTAATTAAGAAGAGATAGTTACTAATTTTTGGAAGTAAGACTTCTAATGGAAATTAGTAAGTTGGGCTTGCAAAAGCTATAAATAAGAGGAGAAGAGGGCCTTGGACGTCCCATGCATAAATCCACCTAGGGATTCACGCCCAAGTCCCCTAGAGCAAGTGTTGCTCGAGTTTTTTCCTCTCTCTCCCTCTTCTAGTTCTCTTTCTAGTTCCTCCCTAGAGTTCCTAGTAGTTTTCTCTTGGAGATCCCACCATCTTCTTGAGAAAAAGGAGAATCTAATACGGGTCATAGCGTGGAAGATCAAGAGGTCTTGGAGATCCCAATTTGATTAGTGAAAGCGTTTCATCATCAAAGAAAGACGCAACTCCTCCATTAGAGCACAACCGAGCTCCAAAGGTATAATCTACTTCCATGCATGTTGTAGATTTATTTGTTGCTTATATGTTGCTATTTTTATCTTCTAGATAGATTGCTTTACTGATCATGATGACTGAGATTGAGGACATAGATCTTGGATTGGGTTTTGTAGCCTTCTGGATAGTTGATCCCTGCGTCAAGTGGGTCAAAAGTTTTGAAACCTATCCTAGAGGCCCACCCTATTTCCAACAGCACCAACTGAAACGCACCTTACAGCAGTGAAAAGAATCTTTCGATATCTGAAAGGTACTATGGAGCTTGGTATCTGGTATCCCAAGGCAAATCCTTCACTCTTGTTGCATATTCTGATGCCGATTGGGCTGGATGCGTAGATGATCGCAAGAGTACTAGCGGCGGCGCATTTTATCTTGGAGAAAGATTAGTTGCTTGGCATAGTAAGAAGCAAGACTCAGTATCCCTTTCGACAGCGGAAGCGGAATATATTGCAGCGGCAACTTGTTGTACGCAAGTGTTATGGATGCGGCAAATGCTCTCTGATCTAGGAGTTCCTACAACGGATCCTACGCCGATCCTATGTGACAACACGAGTGCAATTCACATCTCCAAGAATCCTGTTCAACATTCTAGGACGAAGCATGTAGCAATTCGTTATCATTTTCTTAAAGATAAAGTTGCTGATGGAGAGGTCAAGTTGGAATATGTTCTAACAACTGAGCAAGTGGCTGATATTTTCACGAAACCTCTGCCAAAGGAAGTCTTCGAGTATCTCCAGAAAAAGTTAGGAGTTACTCACTCTCCTAAACCGTAGGAGTTGTGCTTGAAAGGGGGAGCAATGCATTCATTGAATATCCTATTCGCTCCTCGGTTTGGTCCCTTTGGACTTGTTGTCAAAGGGGGAGAGATGTTATGCTATGATAGCAAGGAGAGATGTTATGCTATGAAAGCTAGGGGGAGATTGTTGACAGTGCATGGTTGTTATTTCATAATTTCAGAATTGGTTCCAAGTAAGTGTTGAAAAGAACTTGGAAGAGCTGCAAGCTGGAGTTGAAAGTGTTGAAGTTCCAATAGTGTTGCCAACAATTCCAAAGGGGGAGATTGTTGGAATTTGAGATGACTTGAGTAGTCTTTGAAGAATTGAAAGAATATAGTATCTCAAGTATTGATTTGAGTTGGAATTATTGTCAACACATTGTCACAAGCATGATGATAATAAGCTGGTGTAAATAGAGCTGAAAAGAAGAATCAGAATTGAGATAGTCAGGAATTCAGATTTCCTGAAAAAGAGTGGTCGGTCGACCGGGCTCTTCATGCGGTCGACCGAGCAAAGAGAAACCTGCAGAAACAGATTCAGGTAGCTCCCAGTTATTTTCGTGACACAGTGTGTCTTCGGTCGACCGGGACCTCAGGATGTCGACCGAGCGCGATAGTTGTCTGTTTCCAGACAGTGTCTTCGGTCGACCGAGCAAAACAGATGTCGACCGAGCACGGGATCAGAATTGCGCAGAAATAGAAGTCTTACACGAAAATTCAGCACTCTTATCTAATTTGTTTGGGACTCTTTCTAAACGAATTGTAGCCTGTTTTGAATACAATTAAGGGTTACTATAACCTATATAAAGGCATGTATGGGTCGTTCTAAAGTGACACCAAAGAGAGAAAGAAGAGAAGAGAAAAGAGAGAGTTTTGGAGAGAAGAAGAGTGCTGGTGCTGTGTGCTGTTGTGCTGCATCTTTCTACAGCAATTATGGACGGGATTGTGCTCTTGAAGATGGTGATTCGTCCATGAGTTAAGTGTCTCTCTTTATGCTTTAGATTTCAATTTGTAAGGGGTTGAGAGAGAGAGAATTGTAGAGGGGAAGGGCTGTAGACAGAGTTAATCTTCTATTCTGTTTTTACATCAAGTTGGGGCTTGGTGTTTGGGGTTTGGTGATCCTATCTGTGGGTGCAGATAAATTGTAAAGGGAGTCAGTGCTTCCTAGATAGTTGGTGCTATCTGAAACTAAGGGTTGGTGCTCTTTGTCGTTGGTGCGACTAAATATATTCAGACCTGTACCGGATCGGTGTTCGGACGGTTTTGATCTGTGGACGTAGCCTTTTGGTGAACCACGTTAAATCTGGTGTCATTGTGTGGTTTGACTTGTTTTGTTGTTGAATTGGACCTGTTTTTAGAAATCACTGATTCACCCCCCCCCCCTCTCAGTGATCGCGATATCCAACAAGGTTTTTAGAGGACAAAGACCAAGAGGAGGTCCTATGTCCAATAAAAAGCCAAGTAGACAGGTTGAAAAGCCACGTCTAAGCCATTGGAGGCAGAAGGAGAAGGCAAGGACCTTGGGGGGGTACCCCCCCAAGGGACTTTTGTCACCTTGTAGCGGTGGTCGGTGAAGGATTTCCGCAGAGTTTTCTCTCTTTGATGCCTTTTTCTGTCTGAGTTTCCGGATTTTCTGCAGTCTGTTGTGTGTTTTCTCTGCTGTCTGTCTCTCTTTTCTTCTTGGAGAGCTCTCCTATTTATAGGCTTTTAGGTAGCCATTTAGGAGGGTTTATGAGCCTTAATTGTTGTAAAGCTACATAAAGGGAGGAGTTACAAGATTGAATTCTTTATTTTGTAACTCCTTTTTCTTGACTTCTGATTGGCCGGAGGAGATTGAGGGCATTTAATCGCCATGATGGGAGGAGTTTCATGGGTTAAATGCCATGAATCTCTTGACTTGTAACTCTCGGATGCTTGCTTCTGATTGGTCCGTCCAAAGAAATGGATTAATGACTGTAATAAAGCTAGTCAATTAATCGCATTAAGTGGTCATCGAGCAGTTGAAGAGTCGCGGGCCGTGCCGCGTCTTTTGGGATTCTTCTGGCGATGATCATCGATGGATCTTCATGTAGATCGACATTGGATGACCATGTAACTTCAGGTGTTGGTTGCCAACAGCGGGTCGGTGCCATCTGTCCTGTCGATTTCTCGATCGGTCGGGTAGAAAGTACACCTTTCTTGGTTGACCAGTTGGCGATCAATGTTGCTTTCGATACTCTTGATGATTAACCCGTGTTTTTGACGGATGTCAGAGGATTTGGTGTCTCAAAAGTATGAATTTTGGAAAATACCCGAGGCCGGAAGCTTCGAATCGCGAAAAAATGGCGAGAAACGGGGTTTCCGGGGCCCACCGGGCGATCCCGGGCCCCTGCGACCCTGAGGGGTTTCCCCCTTTTGTCCCATTTTGTGTCCGTTTTTACTGTTTTTTTTTATTCTTTTTTTCTTCTATATTTTTCCTTGACATTTTTTATCATTTATTGGCCTGATTTCCCTGTAGAAAACCTGATGAGAATCCTTGCATTTTGTTTTGCAAAGTTTCCAATTTTCTGAGAAAGCCGAAGACTTTGTCGCGCAGAGCTGTCGATTTTCCGTCAGAAGCTGAAACTGGGCCAAACGATGTCGGAATGACCTAAAATTTAGGGTGAAGCCTGCTGAGCAATAAATAAGACCAACCATAGGCTTTTGTTTGAGTTTTGAAGCCGTTTGGGGTCCTATCACTAGTAGACTTGCTTTTGTCGCGATGAAGATGTCGCGGCTTGATGTGCGGTCAACCGATGTCCGATTGACTTGAAATTTGACAGGGAACCTATTGGAGTCATTTTAAGATGATCTATAGGCTCTGTCTTGGAAACCAAGGTCCCGGGGAGCTTCGTCGCCGAGAGGCCTGATTTGGCTTCCGAGCGTCAAAGTATGGTCAAATGTTGTCGAAATGACCTGAAATTTGACGTGTAGCCCTTTGTAAGCATTTTAAAGCCGTCCATGTGCTCTATCTAATGAGTGATGGCCTCGGCGGTTCGCACCGCCGAGAGGCTTGATTTAGCTGTTCGAGGGTTGATGTAGGGTCAAACGTTGTCGGTTTGACTCGGAACTTGACGTGGAGCCTTTTGGATGTATTTTGAGACCATCCATCGGCTCTGATCGAAGATTTGGTGTCTCCAATGCTTTCGCCGCCGGGAGCTCCTTTTCAGCTGCTGGAGAAGCGCAGTTAGGCCAAATCATTTTGAAATGGCCCGAAACTTCTTGTGCAATCCTCTTTTGGCTGTCTTGAATGTTCTTGTAGTTTTTGTTTAATTCTGACAAGATTTGATTTTTTGGAAGTAGCATTGCCTATTTATGGCAGGTTGCAACTTCATGTAGCTCTTTGGATCTTGAAGAGGCAAAGTGACATTTTTGGTGTCAACAGAGATCAAGTCACCTCATGCTACTGAGTGACCAGTGCTCTTAATCTTGAGCATTTATGGATGAACAGACGAAGTCAAGTTCTTGTGCTTTAATTCACTATGGGTGAGATTCTTTTCATGGGTCAACAGCTCTGTGTTTTGGGTACTCGGACTTGATCAGTTGGGACGTGCAGATGCAATAAAGAATCTATGCCATCTAATGGTGGAATGATCGAAATCTAAGATCTTAAGTATATGGATGTTCCATATGGATATTGAACTTGTGAGTCGCTCCCTGGACCAAGAGAATGATATCCGGATGATGATTAAGTTAAGGATATGAAGTTCTAAGGTTTAGATGTAATCGAGAAGGTTGATAGTGTTGGAAATAGGGTGGGCCTGTAGGATAGGTTTCAAAACTTTTGACCCACTTGATGCAGGGATCAATTATCCAGAAGGCTATAAAAACCAATCCAAGATCCATGACCTCAATCTCAGCCATCATGATCAGTAAATACAATCTATCTAGAAGATAGAAACAGCAACTAATAAGTATCCATAATAATCTACAACATGCAAGGAAGTGGATTATACCTTTGGAGCTCGGTTGTGCTCTTATGGAGAAGTTGCGTCTTTCTTTGATGATGAAATGCTTTCACTAATCAAATAGGAATCTCCAAGACCTCTTGATCTTCCACGCTATGACCCGTATCAGATTCTCCTTTTTCTCAAGAAGATGGTGGGATCTCCAAGAGAAAACTACTAGGAACTCTAGGGAGGAACTAGAAAGAGAACTAGAAGAGGGAGAGGAGAAAGTGCATGTGCAACTCTTGCACAAGAAGGCCTTGGGCGTGAATCCCTAGGCTAGGATAGATGCATGGACGTCCAAGCCTCTTCTCCTCTATTTATAGCTTTTGCAAGCCCCACTTACTAATTTCCATTAGAAGTCTTACTTCCAAAAATTAGTAACTATCTCTTCTTAATAGAAGTCTTACTTCCATTAATTAATTAGTAACTTACCATATAATAATTGGAAGTCTCACTTCAAATATGATTAGTAACTTTCCAATTCCTTTCTAATAAAAATAGAAGTCTCACTTCTAATTAAATTAGTAAGTCTACTATTACTACTATTAGAAGTCTCACTTCAAATAGAAATAGTAACTTTCCTTTTAGAGTTCAACTAGAATTGGATACTTTCTAATAATTCGGCTAGCGTGGGGACCACTAGGGATTCCTTAGAAAGCTGGCTCCAACTGGGACACGCGACCCCACATCTCATGTGTAATCCGGGCCCACGGTTAATTGCAAATAACTCCACTATATAAGTGCAATTGAACTCCAGTCTTAGGAATATTACACAGAAGACCCTAAACTTCCACATTACCACAAGTAGACACATCTATCAATATCCATGGTGTTAGTTTTATGGTCTCAATCCAGTAGATGATATAATAAATTGATTAAATTCTTTATTTATTCATATATTCATGTTTACTTTTCATGAGATGAATGGTGATTTATTATATACTTGCACATAACCAATACGAATGACATGATGGTTCATGAGATGAACCGGGGTCCACAAGTATATTAGATGTAACACATGTGTATGGATGAGATCCACATACGGGAGACATGTGTGGCAAATCTTATACTTAAATATTATCACAACCAGTGATGAGACTGGACATCTCATACTGATAAGGTTGCAGTACTTTGATCACTATGAGATAGTGTGATTTGTCTCGATCATCAGAATGGAAGATTCTGGATCATAGTGCTGGTACATTTGATGTATTGAAGGACCATGAGAAGCACCTTATAAACACTGTCTTTATTTTAAGGTCTGCTCTCATAATTCCCTAGCAATAGGCTCTCAATCATGAGACATTAATGAACTCAAGTTTCTATCTATTCATTTGCTTTGAGTCACCAATGAGTGAGGCCAACTGTAGGTCAACACCTCGGTGATTTGGGCACGTGGTAGTAGAGCTGTGGGAACATTCAATGGTCAAGATGGAATCTATCTCTAAATATCCCCTTGTGCCAATTAATGGATTTATCATTGGTAAGTGCGCACCCATTCCGATTAAGAGTTAATTGGAAAGGTACCTATGATCATTATAATTAATTGGGGCTCAAGGATAATAAGATATGGATCAAGTTTGGAAGACAGGTCCAATTGATCCATGGATATTGATAGAGGGGTCTACTTGTGGTAATGTGGAAGTTTAGGGTCTTCTATGTAATATTCCTAAGACTGGAGTTCAATTGCATTTATATAGTGGAGTTATTTGCAATTAACTGTGGGCCCGGATTACACATGAGATGTGGGGTCGCGTATCCCAGTTGGAGCCAGCTTTCTAAGGAATCCCTAGTGGTCCCCACGCTAGCCCAATAATTAGAAAGTATCTAATTCTAGTAGAACTCTAAAAGGAAAGTTACTATTTCTATTTGAAGTGAGACTTCTAATAGTGGTAATAGTAGACTTACTAATTTTAGTAGAAGTGAGACTTCTATTTTAATTAGAAAGGAATTAGAAAGATACTAATCATATTTGAAGTGAGACTTCTAATTATGATATGGTAAGTTACTAATTAATAGAAGTAAGACTTCTATTATAATTAGAAAAGAGGAGGCAACTTGAAAAAGCTATAAATAAGAGGAGAGAATGCCTTGGACGTCCATGCTTGCTTCTTCCATTGGGATTCACGCCCAAGGCTCTCTAAGTGCAAGTGTTGCACGAGCTCTTCTCCTCTTCCCTCTTCTAGTTTTCTTTCTAGTTCCTACCTAGAGTTCCTAGTAGTTTTCTCTTGGAGATCCCACCATCTTCTTGAGAAAAAGGAGAATCTGATACGGGTCATAGCGTGGAAGATCAAGAGGTCTTGGAGATCCCTATTTGATTAGTGAAAGCGTTTCATCATCAAAGAAAGACGCAACTCCTCCATTAGAGCACAACCGAGCTCCAAAGGTATAATCCACTTCCTTGCATGTTGTAGATTATTATGGATGTTTGTTAGTTGCTGTTTTTATCTTCTAGATAAATTGTTTTACTGATCATGATGACTGAGATTGAGGACATAGATCTTGGATTGGGTTTTATAGCCTTCTGGATAGTTGATCCCTGCGTCAAGTGGGTCAAAAGTTTTTGAAACCTATCCTAGAGGCTCACCCTATTTCCAACACATGGATCAATTGAACCTGTCTTCCAAACTAGATCCATATCTTATTATCCTTGAGCCCCAATTAATTATAATGATCATAGGTACCTTTCCAATTAACTCTTAATCGGAATGGGTGCGCACTTACCAATGATAAATCCATTAATTGGCACAAGGGGATATTAGAGATAGATTCCATCTTGACCATTGAATGTTCCCACAGCTCTACTACCACGTACCCAAATCACCGAGGTGTTGACCTACAGTTGGCCTCACTCATTGGTGACTCAAAGCAAATGAATATATAGAAACTTGAGTTCATTAATGTCTCAGGATTGAGAGCCTATTGCTAGGGAATTATGAGAGCAGACCTTAAAGTAAAGACAGTGTTTATAAGGTGCTTCTCATGGTCCTTCAATACATCTAATGTACCAGCACTATAATCCAGAATCTTCCATTCTGATGATCGAGACAAATCTAACTATCTCATAGTGATCAAAGTGCTGCAACCTTTTGTTGGGATTGGTGTATGCCCTAAAGCCCACTAGCTGCACTCTCATCTTTTGTTACTGGATATTTACTGGTTATTTAATGGAATGACTCTTTTATGCTTAAACATGTATATATATGTATGGTTGTGTAAGGCCCATTGTTTCTAGTAAATGAATTAGGTGTGTAGTGTCTACACACAGATAGGTCTAATTCATGGATAACTGGAAACATCATATTTGTTCATAACTGAGAGATGGAGCTGGGCACTTCATCTTGGTATAAGTTATAATGAGAGACTCTCCTGTGTTCAGGGTGACTTACCTAAGTCATGGGAGGGCTTTCCCGGATTTATCTCATTAGTGCATATGCAATGCATTGAACAGGACCATGGTAGGTGTGATCTCTAAAATAGTACTATCACAGAGAGAGATCAAGTCACCTCATGCTACTGAGTGACCGGTGCTCTTAATCTTGAGCATTTGTGGATGAACTGACGAAGTCAAGTTCTTGTGCTTTAATTCACTATGGGTGAGATTCTTTTCATGGGTCAACAGCTCTGTGTTTTGGGTACTCGGACTTGATCAATTGGGACGTGCAGATGCAATATAGAATCTATGCCATCTGATGATGGAATAATCGTCCCCTTAGAATTATCCGATTAATCATCAAAATCTAAGATCTTAGTATATGGATGTTCCATATGGATATTGAACTTGTGGGTCGCTCCCTGGATCAAGAGAATGATATTCGAATGATGATTATGTTAAGGATATGAAGCTCTAAGGTTTAGATGTAATCGGGAAGGTTGATAGTACATGTGATAACCTGACTCGATTATGGATGTTACATAGAGGGGCATTCAGGTCATTACACTTAGTAGGTCGAAGACAACCGTCATTTTATGACGAGCTTATTATATTATATATTTGTCCTTGGAGTTCAACCATAACTCTTTAGTGGAATGAGTTAAGGTTAAAATGGTCTTAATGTTGCTATGGGTTTAGCATGGACATTTTGGTCATTTTGGGAGCCAATGGCAAATATGTCTTTTGGTCCCTTCTCTAGTCACTTTCCAAAATTGTCATGGTTTCCTATAATGTTTAGATAACATTTGGATGAATTATTTTAGTGGAAAAATAATTTTGAGTTTAAATTCAAATAGGCCTTTGATGGCATACATGAATTTAACTCTAGATAAATTGTATGTGGGCCATGGTGTACATTATCTTAAGGGACGTCCATAATAGGATTTCCATGGGTAAGGTTTCCAACTTTGAGTAGGATTCTCTACTTGGAAAGCTGGACTCCTTTTTGGATTAGTATTCCTATGAGAAACTTTCCTTTTTGGATTAGGAACTTAAAATTAGTAAGTGTTCTACAACTAGGATTAGTAATTGTATGGAAAGTTCCTTTTGGTTTCCTTTTCTAATTAGAGTGTTTCTTAAAGGAAATAAGTCTTTCCTTTTTGGACATCAATGAGAATTAGAAGAGATAAACTTTTAGGAAAGGTTTCCTCAAAGTTTCTATAAAAGAAACAACACCCCCCTTTTGGACGTCCAAGCCTATGAAAGGAAGAGTCCCACACGTCCAGCCCTTGAAGCACTTTCTTCTTCATTGAAGAAAGTTAAGGTCTGAGATTTTTCCTTGGAGAAATACTTCTTGATTCCTAGATTAAGATCCCACCATCTTAGCCAATCAGATTTGGAAGTGAGATGGAGAAGAAGATCAAAGGCAATACTAGTGCAGAGAATTCCAGCAACTTGTTTGCAAATTGCAAGTCTGAGTTCGAGCCTTTGGATCTATTTTTTCATAGATTTGAAGTCTACAAATCTTCGAGGTAATAGTCTTCTTCGTTCTCCTTTAATTATACACTTGTTGGTCATGAATTCATGGAGTTCTCATGCGATCTATATGGCTGATTTATGATGGCCAAATCAGATTTTAAAAATCTGTCATGTTACAAATTAGCCATGAATATCTTCCGCTAATTCAGATCTGAATCGCAGTTTCTTTCAGTGGTATCAGAGCCACTCCATGTGAAATCATGATCCCATGTTGTGTATAATTAATCCTAGATTGATTATGGGTATGGTGGCACCCTATTAAAGTTATGTTGTGATGCATGTTGTGTGCAAGTTTCATTAACATTGCTAGAATTTATTTTCCAGATTTGTTTAATGATGTACATAGTGAGTTTGCATGCACTAACCTCTTTGTTTGCAGCCATGTATTGCATCCTTGATGGTTCGCATGATTGTTATGTGGATTTGGATGTTTTTTCATTAGTTGGAAAGTGTACGATTGCGCGTTTAGCAATCATAGGAAGTTGTAATTCTTTCTTTACTTTTATTCCAACTAGTCTTGATGTAAGCTTTCTTGAAAAGCATAGGTATCTCCAATGTAATTTGGGTTTTTATTTTTTATGGGTTTGCTTGTATAAATTTAATTTATTGGAACAAGCAAGAAGAAGAAAGTTTCAAGAAAGGTTGCAAGTAACCGGACTCCTTAGTGGTGGAGGAGACAAGACTTCTTGGTGAAAGATGAGACCTATTCTTGATGTCCTAGTTCGATAAGGATTACAAGTCCGAAGAGCAAGGAGCCATCAAGGATTGCATACTTTTATTTGCTTTTATATATGGAATGCATGGATGAGTGCTTTATATAATTGCTATAATTGTCACCTAGAAACATGGCCACCATTAGGTTCTAAAATTGGCATCTTTATTGTATTAGATTGTTTTTAGTTTGGCAAATTGTTTTAAACGGAACTTAGACCAGCACCTTTTATATGTCTAAGGTTTAAAATTGGATAGGGTTTAGTTTATCTTGGTACCCTTGGTTTCCAAAGAAAGCTAAACTAAAATCTAATTAGATGCTACCTATGGGTTTTTTCATAACCCAAGATAGGCTTTTGACTCTTTGAAGGGATTTGCTCAAATGTTTTAAAGCAAAGGTTATTTAATTTTAAGATGACTTAAGTCATAAATTTAATTAACCAAGTTTGCTAGATTTAAAAAGAGCTTTTGAGTAAAACAATGTAAAGGTCAAAAAGTATAAACCCTAGTGATAAATAATCAAGTGGGAGAGGGGTTTTAGGAAAGACCCCACGGCCTTCCATTTTCGGTTCATGTTATCTCATTAAAGTGTTAGTAGGAGCGGCCATCCCTTCGGTGGAGTTCTTTTACTAAAGACCGCTTTGATGGGTTAATGGGTGAACTAATGTGAATATTCGTAATGAGGTGTTAGTAGGAGCGGCCATCCCTTCGGTGGAGTTCTTTACTAAAGATCACTTCTATAGAATGTCAATGAAGTGTTGGTGGGAGCGGCCATCCCTTCGGTGGAGCTCTTTACTAAAGGTCACTTCTAGAAAGGATAAAAGTCTCTTCCCTTCGGAGGACTTAATCATAGACATTCTGGGAAAATTCATAAGAGATGGTTATACACTTGACATAAGATGGTAATAACCTCTCCCTAGGAGTTAAAGGGTTATTTGTCATATGAGGCCAAACCAATCAATGATTGAACTACCACTGGATATGTGTCCAGATAGTGATAATCCAAATAAGTCTGCCTTAATTCAACGTGACTGTAGGCTCGGCCATCCCTTCGATGGAGGGTCTATGAGGAGGTTGAAACACTGATACATTATGATTGGGGTTGAATAATGTAAAAAGTTTTGTGCTTTTTTTTTTCCTTTTATAACAAGCACCATATGCATATTACATATATACTGCATGTCTAATTATAAACCGTTTTATATCTAAAAAGAGATGGGTAAAGACTCTTTTAGTCCGTTGATGTGCATTCTTCGTGAGAATAAACTGACTGGCCCTAACTACGTAGATTGGAAGAGAAATCTTGACATAGTACTCACTGCTGAGGAGTACAAGTATGTCTTGCTGGAAAACTGTCCCGATATTGATGCTAATTCTACTGATGACCAGCGAGAGGTGTAAGATCCCGACCCCAATCCTTTTGTTTAGCATGGTTTTAATCGTGGTTTAGCTTGTTAAGCGAGATTTGATTTAGTTTGATCTTGTTTTTGGGTTTGACTAGATTTTTCCATAGCCTTTGAGATTTTGAGGACCGTTGACTTTGGTTTGACCCGGTTTATAGGATTTGTATTTTTATGAGAAATTACCTTTGATTTCTAAAAATTCTGGATTTGACATATTTTGACTCATTTGATGAAGTTTAACAACTTTCATGTTTTGATCATTTCGATTTGATACTCAGAAATCACGTTTTTCGAGGAAAAAGGGCAAAACTGACCTTTCACATTAAATCTGTCCATGAATTTCGAAAATTTCAGAAATTGGGGAAAATATACTTTTCGGAAAGTAGATATTTCGCTGATCATTTTTGTCTTCTTCGTCGTTTTCATTCGGGGCCCGCATATACCATTTTTAGCTTGATGAAGTCCGGGGCCCACAAGACTTATCCTATAAGAAGGGGAACCCTTCTTCTTCTTCCTTCATTTGTTTTCCAGCAACTCTTGAGCCTAGGGTTTGCCCCTTTCTCCAGCACTTTCTCTCTCTTCTTGCAACCACCTTTTTGAGTGAAAAGTAGAGATTTGATCTCACCTCCTTCTTCCCCAACTCTCAAGCATTCCAAAGACCCCATTTTCAAGAACATTGGGCTAGGACAACCCTCCTCTTCAAGCCCTTCTTCTTATTTGGAACACCCAAAGGTTAGCAATGGTTTTCTTTTCTTTAGATCTTTGTTTTCCTTCTCATTTGGAGTGTTTTAATCATTCATGCAATGGGTTTTCATGGAGTTTGGAAAATGGTTGATTTCTAGGGTTTCTTCTTAAGCTATTTGGGGGTTTTATGATTTTGGAGCTTAAGGCTTTAAGAGCACCTTCATGCACTACACCATTTCAGGGCTTTACAGCATGCAATGCGCGCCGTAAATATATGTTTACGGCTCACGGGGGTCATGCCGTAAAAGCGCCTGCCATAAAAGGGTTGAACTATTTACAGCGTGCATATACAGGCCGTAAGTATGATCAATGCAGGCCGAAAATGATGCTCTTAGGATTTTTTGGACCAGATTTATGGCCTCCTAAGCATGCCGTAAATACTAAATTTTTACGACGCAAACTGAGTGCCGTTTAAGCATTGGTGTGCTTACGTTTATGGCACACGTAATAAGCCGTGAATACTTAAAACGAAAAATATTTTACACAGCTTGCATTTGTGGGCTGTAAATGGGTTGTGTACAATCTGATTAACGGCTCCAAATGCAAGCCGTAATTAAGTATATGTTTTTACAACTTGCAATGCAGGCCATTAAAGAAGTGGCGAGTTTTAATTTACGGCTCGCAAGACACGCCGTAATTGTTTTTTTTTATAAAAAAAAAATTAATTGTTTTTTAATTAAAAAAAAATTAATTGTTTTTTAATTAAAAAAAATTTGAATCAGGGTCAATCAATGGGAAGGAAAACAAACAAAAAACAATTTATAGTTGATACATCTCAAAACAGTCTTTTCAATAAAAGGAAAGCTTCCATTAAAAATATTTTTGCAAACCAAAGTTTTCTACAACCAATAGAGAAAATGATTTTTTTGCATATTGAGATAAAGGAAATTTTTCATACCCTTTTCATACTCAGGGGTAGATCTGTGCAAATACAACAGGAAATAGGAAATAGGAGATCCAATTGCAATAGGAAATCCATTTGGAGGTTAAAGTTGCACCAAGTGAAACAAAGAACAAAAAAAGAGGAGGTCCAAATGAGTCTCTCTCCACCTAAAACTCCTATGAAATGGATCATAATTGTTCCAGTCCCAATATAATGAAGCATGCTCATTTCTAAATTGGAAAAATGCATAGTAAATGTTGAAAGCCATATCAATTTAGCCTGGTTGCATTGTTTACAATGCCGTTACACATCCAACCAATACTCCTAAAGATAAAGATGCTTAGTAATAGAAGTTCATTTAAGCCATCTAGATTATAAAACAAAACAACGTTATCAAGTCTAAAGGGATCAAATCAATCATAGGTGGACCCTAGATGGAAGGTGTTCATGGTGCTTAGATTAAACAAAATAAAAATAAAATGATGCACATTAGAAAATGAATGCATATATGTACCACAAACCATGTGCCCAAACTACAAATACTTGGCTGTTCAATGGTTGCATCTGAATTTTCACCTATTAAATATACCTTTCAATAAAAGATTTATGGATGAGGAGCATGCCCTTGTTTGGACATAAAAGTGAAAGCCAGCAAAAAGGAGTCTGAGAGAATTCAAACTCTCAACAAAAATAGTTACAAATATACAACAATGTAACACTGAAGGACTTCAATGAAGAAATGAATAAAAATTCACACATAAAACAATCATGAAACATGATTGGAAAAAAAAAATTATATAAACTTTAAAAAATCAACACATCATACTGCCAAGTAAATGATAACTAGAATTGTTACACCATAGTTAACGGAAGCCATAAGTATCCAAAATAGCAACTGGATGAGATGCCACACACATCGCCAAGCAGCACATGAAAAAACAGGTGTCATCCCCTCCACCCATCTGTTCAAGATGTAAATTCATCAATCTTCTTCACAACCTTTAATAACAACAACAACAACAACAAATAAATAAAGGGAGGCTGTTTAATTTGAAGGGCTTGGGTTTTAAAGCGGTGGTCTCTACCGTACGTAGAACTTCACTCCTTCCATTACACAGACTCACATGATCCAATAAAACAAAGGTAAAAATATTACATTATGTATTCTATTATAAATGTCACTATATAATGGAACACTTTGAGGATTTGGGCTCTTTGATGAATGGTTTTGTCAAAAGATAGTAGTAGAAAATTGTCCATTATAGCAAAGGGACCTCTATCTGCTCGAATTGAATAAACCAATGGAGAAGGGGTTAACTCTTGTGAAAATGTTCTATCTATCCAATTCTGAGTTGTGTTTACCAACATGGAGAAATAGATTATACATATTCACCCGAATTAAAATCAGATCCAAACCCAGACTCAAATGGAGGCTAGACTTGGCCGGGCTGTCGCTAAAATATTTTGGGTCATTAGTGTATGTGCCAGACTTGCGTGACTAATTTAGTGAATTCACCATATCATAGATTGATAGATTGATGACGAATCTTTCAATTTAAATGAAGTCACCATATCATAGATTGATCCAATGATAGACTTTGAAACATATGAATTCTGTCTCTCCAAAAAATGACTTAACATCATAATAACTGAATTACTTTTGATAATTCCGATCAACTTCAGAATTAACATCTCTTTTCCCTCAAGATCTGTTTATTATTTTCATATCAATCTCAATAATAGTTCCAAGTGGGAACATCTTGTAGGAAAAATTACTTGGGCAGTTGGCAACAAAATTGTCTAGCAAATGGAGTGCCCAATTCACTTGAATAGGTTGAAGAAGTGGTTCAACTTCCCACACAGCCTATTAAACAAAGAAGTAGATTATCTATAGTTTCCACTTCCTCCCAGAAGTAAGAACTCAAAAGTATTTAGCATCTAATAAGAGTCATCACAAGGAAGAAATCCAACTAATTGAAAAGCTATATCATTTTATGGGTCCCCAATGGGTTGTGCACTAGGGTTGTAAAAGACTGAAGCTAAAGCAACACATAAAATACACAATGTTCAATAAATAGGAGTGAAGAGGAAAGTTATCATAATGTTTATTGATATACCTTTGTTTTCTAGTATCATTTCAAGATATGACTTTGTAATCCACAGTCCCTTTATACCCAACCTTGAAGCTTCTTGACACCAATTACCTTGATGGAATATCAAATGAGGTTAGATAGTAATGAATGCCCAACTGTTACGTAATAAATTAAAATCCCAATCTTTAAAAAGCTAACCCATCAATCAATTGCATAGAAACAGACAGTTCAGAAAAGTTAATGCACCAATGGTCCAAAAAGAGGGTTAAAGATCAAGGTGCTAGGGCCTTTTCAAGTTGGAAAATTTCTGTAAATTTTCTGACATTCATACAAACCTGTAGCATATATTTAGTTAGTACCTTGTGAACCTTTATGGTGTCAACGCAGCATAGTCCATGTGTTACTTGCGTTCAAAGTCAGACTCAAAAGCAGTTATATTTGGTTGAGTCAACTTCCACAAGCATCAGGCCACATACAAATTATGAGCAACTACACTAGATTTATCTAAGTTTTACCACTCAATCACCAAAGACAACTGTAGAACCGAATATTTACTCACCATTGATAATATCTTTAAAACAACTACTACAAAATCCAAAGGACAGTAGTCAATTGGTGGACATTAAAGAAATAAAAAGAACTGAAATTCAATGCTCAACTAAAAGGAAAAAAGAAATAGAAGGAAGAAAAAAATTTAATGGGTATCTTAAGTCATTCATTTAGAGACTAAACATCAATTTCATAAAGTGAAACAGACCAAGTAGGTTTGAGAGAGAGAGAGAGAGAAGTCTACAAACCAAAACCAAGAGATCTCCCGCGTTCTATTTGTACAGGAGTGATAGTTCTGCACAAGAAGAAGCTCTAGGAATAGCATTAAATTTCTCAAATACCATCAGTAATATCTTTGACCATATACCTAAACATATATTTCTAACATGAATACATACTAATCTCATAAAATGCCAACTAAACAGTGGGAGCTGAACATCCACAAGTTTCCAACATTGGTTAAAAATCAGGGTGAGTGTCCAATTGCCAACAATGCCAATTCATGAGTAGGTGACAGTATATGACTTGGATTTCTCAAAGGTTGGCCTCTTGTACATGATAAAAAGGAGTGGAAAGGGGGCTTAAATGAGAGTAGGTTGATATGATAAAACCCCTCAAAAAAAACTTCACTTACGGCAAATACCAAAAAAAAAAAAAATCCAAGCAATCGGCAAGCATTTCCATCTCAATGACAAGAAGAGCAAAAAGGAAAAAAACATTTAAGAGATCCAAACTAAATTCAAATCCAAGAGCCTCAATTTGATTAATGCACTCAAGATTCATATCAAAGTTCAACAAAACTTGATGACAGAAGCGCCAAAACCATGAGTGCATTTACATTGTTTTGTCTTCCTTATATATGATTTGGAATAATATTTTCTTACATTGATATCACAATGTTTGAAATTAATGTTATATTGGTTTACTTGCTATCTTTTGAAGCATTTTGCAATGTAGATATCTGCTAGTTACCTATAGACAATTCATAGGGTAGTTAAAATATTACAAGACCAATATTTCACATAAAAAATGCAACTGTGGTAGGAGGTTTGTAAACTGTCCAGATAAATTATAGAAAGTAATCCAGAGTGTCTGATTGAAAGCATAAAACCTGCTGAAAATAATTGTTAATTGATGGGCGAGACTTTGTTGTTGAATGAAGATGGATTTCATTGACTAATTTATGGAGGTGAAGCTCTGATTGAGGACATTTTGAATCTCAGAGTTGTTGGGGTCCCTTGTGTGTGTGTATTGTTACACTTGTATTATCTTAATCCCTAATATCCAGGGATTTCACGGCTGTATACATACTGTAATGAGGGCTAAAAAGCTGTCAGATGAGGGGTCAATCACATTGATAGACACTGGACTTTCTGCCCATATAACATTTTCTTCACATTGGTTTCATGTATCAATAATGTTCGCCACCATTAAGTGGATGTTGCAGTTAGGAAAGATGTTCTAAGTTTTGGAAGAGCAGGTTATATAATTTGCAAAACCATAGGAATTCTGTACTGCTAACTCTACAATAAGGGCAGGTAGAAGAATTGAAAGTTGCTCATAGAATGTGTAATTCAATAGATGCTGTTGTGTAGTTTCTTTCCAACCTATATATCCATGGCAATGATGGTGTTCATATATTGTTTGGGAAGCCTTTGCTACAGTTATTTTGTGCAGCAAAAGATGATATATGTATTTTGTTTCAATTTTATCTTGGGAAAAAACCTATGGTGGACTGCAATATCTGCAGCTGTATTAAAGGATTGTGCTGCTGTGCACAACTGAATACTGAGATACTTTCAGGACATGTCCGTCTTTATAACGGAGTTGTATTAGAATTGCATTTAATATGTAAATGTAATTGAATTTAACAAGTAACAAAGCTACAATCCAAACGAGATAGTGATCATGCACAGATTTAATTTGATGCATATATGAGAACAAAACTGAATTACAACATAAACTAAAATGGAATAGAAATTGCAAATGACAGAAATAGAATCACTTAAATAGAGTCACTCTCTTGATACAAAACCCATTGAGTCATTTACTCAAACATGTGGCAGGCACACAATGGTAACCGTTGCAAGGGAGCACACCAGAGTACAATCTGGGTACCACCATGGTCCTTACACTTAATTGTATCCTGCACGGCAATCAGAACATGCCTACATCCCACTTCAACATATGCTTTCATTCTTTCCGAGTGATTAGCTATAATAATAGAGTGAGCCACTTTTGATGTCTCCTGTAGCGAAGGCTTTCGAAGTAACTCTGCTTCAAAGGACAACCATATTGACTCAGAGATTTCTTGCCACAAAAAGGACGCAAATTCAAGATAAAGGGAAATTCATTTTTAAATTTGCATAAGGACTTCTTTAAAAAATGTAAGCAGCACTCTATGTCTAGAATATAAACTCAATAAATTCTAATTGTTTGTGACCTTAGCAAGCTTGACCATCCACCCAAAATCATTTAATAGAACATGGCAAATAGCTCTTACAAATTACAATAATATGGACTAACCAAAAGAAAATGGAAAGCAGGATTAACATGTGCACAAAGAAGGATCAACAAGTTGGGGAAGAGATCTATGGCCACCCTTGAGGACTTTTTTTTTAGCTTTACGATAAACTGTACTAAGCAAAAGAAGATTACATAGGCAAAATGATTTCGGCTGTACAAATGTTTGTCCACTAAAAGTTGGGGAAGAGATCTATGCCCACCCTTTATACAATTCAATCGGCTGTACAAATCTTTGTCCACAAAAAGTTTCACCCATTCCTGCCTTCAACAAGAATCAGAAATTGTGCAGTGTGTAATAGCATTCATTATACAAAGCTTTAATCAGGATCAAGCTCCAGCTACAATGGTCTAATGCATCATATATTTCACATAAAAGATGAGGATACATTGAGATAATTCGATGACTAAAAAATGTTAAGTATGTTTGAATTTTTGAACATATAGCTGTCACAGACCTAGTATCAGGATGCTTTTGGCGTCTTAAAAACGACGAATGCCAACAAGATTAAAACTTTTTGGGTTTTTAGAGGGATATAATTAGGAACACCACCAGAGACACTGGTTGGGACATGGGTGTGAGAGTGGGTGGGTGTATTCAGTCCCCAGTGCAGAAAAATAATGATAATCCAGGTAGATTTTTCACAAAAATTGTGAAGGAAAGAGATTTTATGACAGCTAGAAAATTTCAGTTACATGGGATCTATCTCATTACACAAATTTCTTTCACAAATATTGCAGGGCTTCATAACATCAGCAACATCTGTGACAATGGGAGTAACAGGAACAAGAATGATCAATTTGAATGTCGGTTACAAAAGAAAAAAAAAATGCAGGATCCTTTAGATCAGCGAATAGTCAGCGGGGTCCACAAGAATTAACAATCTGCACTACTGATTAGATCCATGGTGGGATTTGGCACCATAATGAGCTACATGGTTGTGAAGCAGGAGGTTCCTTGTTATGAAAGCCTATTCAGTAGCATTTTTCATTGCCATTATCATGTGTTCTTCCCCATGCACAACATAAGACATGCAGCTGCACAACATAAGACATGCAGCTGCACACATCTACAAATCACATGTGGTGCCAAAAGACATGTCCACAAAATCATGAATTAGAATGATCAGATGGGAACAACTCTCAACTGAAATAACACAGATAAAGTGAGCATTTCATACCTTCTTTCTGCGATTTGGGGGTTTTCTACCGAAGTTCTGCAATTTGGGGGGTTTTCTGCCAGAAAGTTCTTTTCCTTTTTTGCCATAGATTTGGGGTTTTCTGCAGCAAAGAGAGATAAATAGAGAGAGATGAGAGGAAGATATGGCCGGTTTTTGGAGAGAGAGAAAGAGAGACTTAGTGATGGTGGGTTTGGACGCTGGGGAAGCCTGACAGTGCTGGGTCGATGACGGTGGAGGGCGGGATCGGAAGGGGAGTGTGGGACGTTGGGTGGTCCTGCCGCTGAAGTGGAAGAAGAAAACGACAATCCCTTTTAGGGTTGCAATCAACCTCAGGAAGCGATGCAGAGATGGGTGAGGGACCGAGAGGGAGATGCAGAGAGATGAGGGAGATGGGCACTGGATGCGGCGAGATGGGCTAGGGACCGAGAGGGAGATGCAGAGTGATGAGGGAGACGGGCGCTGGATGCGGCGAGATGGGCTAGGGACCGAGAGGGAGATGCAGAGAGATGAGGGAGATGGGCGCAGGACCAGGTGAGATTGGCCAGGGACCGAGAGGGAGGGAGATGGAGAAGGGGTTTGAAATGGAGGAGATGCAGAGAGAAGAGGGAGATGCAGAATGGGATTGAAATGAGGGAGATGCAGAAGAGGTTTGAGATGAGGGAGATGCGATTTTTCTTTGGTTTTTTTTTTCGATTTTTGTTTTCTTTTGGGTAAAAACGCAGATGGCCAAAATAAACGCGCGATGGTCCAAATGAAGGCGGGGAGGAGTTGGCGCGTGACTATTGCCGGCAAAGTAGTGAGCACGCCGGGAAAAAATAGATATTTGCCGGCGAAAAAATAAATGTGCCGGCAAAACCATGTCGCCGGAAAAAGTTTTAAAAAATTTCTATCATACAGTTATCTTTGCTGGCGAAAAAAATAAATTGCCGGGAAAAAGAGACCTTTTGCCGGCGAAAATAAAAAAAAAAAACGTCGGGAAAAGTTTGACCTTTGCCGGCGAAAATATGATGCCGAGAAAACTATATCTTTTCCCCGCGAAATATGCTTTTGCGCCGGCAAAAGTCTTACTTTTCCCGGCGTTTATTTATTACGCTGGGAAAAAACGCCGGGAAAAGTGCAGATTCTTGTAGTGAAATCTCCTCCAAAACATAAGCTTACATTTCCAATCGCAAACAATAGACATGTTAGACACCAGAAGATGCTTGCTTTCCTTGAGCAAAGTCATAGCCCGCTGTGATATGCTTTCATCAAGGGACAAACCGGTCTGTTACAAGATCTTGGAATTAGCTAATGAGAATTACATATCAAAACATGAAAATCAACAGAACCGAAAAAAAAGTCAGAAACCTTGCAGAGATCTGAAAATCGAGCTTCGACTGCAGTGCCGTCTTCGGACTGCGAATTACTTGCAGAAATCGAAGGTTTAACGTCCTCCATCTGGACCGAACCCTGACTCATCGATTCAAATTTCTTCTGAAACATAATAGATCGGCAGCCATCAAACGACAAAAAGCACCAAATTTATAGATCTGGAAGGAGAGAAAAAACGCGGGAAACCGATATAGAGAGAATGATGAGTCGGATTCGCCCAATTTAAGGCTGATATTAACGGCTAGAGAAGGAAAACTATGATTTTTGTGGTGAATGCTGCGGAAGGAATGTTGATCAGGAGAAAACTAGGGTTTTTGGAAGGAAAGAAACTCTGGGCAAAGAGGGGGAGGAAAGAAATCAGAAGAAAGAGAGAAATGAAAATCAGATGGGAGATGAGATGAATGAGTGGAGAAGGGAGAGGGAAATGAGAGAGGGGGCTGCTGAGAGAGTGGAATGAGAAAGGGTAAAGGGAGATAAGGGAGAAGGATAAGGAAGAAAGAAAGAAGAGGAGGAGGAAAAGGCGGCTGCGCAGGGCAGAGGAGAGGAGAGGTACAGGGGAGGAAGAATAGAAGGGAGGAAGAATAGAAGAGAGGAAGAGAGAGAGAGAACCAAGGGAGAGAGGGTTCTGGAGGGGTGCGAAGGAGATGAGAGGACGACAATGGAGATGGGCTCTGGTGGGGGCGATTCACACCTGGGGGAAGGTCTGGAGAGTGAGGAGAGAGAAAGAAATGAGTAGAGGGAAAAGAGGGATTGGAGAGGGAAAAGGGGGACTGTGGAGGCGGGAGAGGGAGAATTTTGGTTTACCGACGTTTATCAAAATTATTTTATTTTTCTTAACATTTACGGATGTTTAATATAAAACATCGGTAATAAATTTTCCGACACTAATTTTCGTCGGTAAAGGTCTCTATTTTTAATTTTTAATTTTTAATTTTCCTAAAAATATAAATGTTTAATTTTACAAAAAAACATCGCTAAAAGTTCATTTTACCTACTTCATAAAATTCATCTATAATAGAATTCATCGATAATAGTCTTTGATATTTATTTTCCCTAAAAATGAAGTTAAGAATAAAATTGAACTTCGTCGACGGTTTTCAAGGAAACGTTGCTAAAAGTCAATTTTACCGACGTTTTATAATTCGTCAGTAATAATCTTTGATTTTTACTTTTCCTAACAATGAAATTAAATCGAAAATTGAACTCTGCAGACATTTTTTAGTAAAACGTCGCTAAAGGTCAGGGTGTACGGCCAACGCATCAATGGACGACTGGTAGGGGTGGGCAGGGCAGGGTGGTCTGGGGTTTGGGCGGCCTGGGCTTGCGAAACTAACTAGTACGAAGAAGAGAATGAGGGAGTAGAGATAGGAGAATATTAAACTAGAATGAGTACGGAACGGGTAACGGCCCCCGGAAATAGAATTTATTAGTGACGAAATATTTTCATCTCCCACAACTTATTCTTCCGAGACAAAAATATATTTGTCGCCCATTTAACAGGAAAATGAAATGGCATAATGGAGTGTATGGTGGCGAAATATTTTCGTCTTCCATAACTTATCCTTATTGGTGACGAATTACGTTCATTGCAAAAATAAATTATATTTTGTAACAAAAATGTCGTCTCCAATGAGCTCAAATAATTCACCCTAAATGTCGGTGATAAATTTTCCGACGCTAATTTTCGTCGGTAAAAGAAAATTTACGACACGTTTTGTCACAGGCAGACACGGGCGAGGCAAAATGAGATTTATTGCCACTAACTCTATTGGTGGTGGCAACAAGTAAGAAATAGCCACAAAAACACTAGCCGCGGCAAAAAGTTCGACGCTAAAAGTCATTTTTTTGGTAGTGAGCAATGGGTTCTCGGTGGGTATCGTAAGAAGAAGAAGGTGTGCGAAATTTTTTTGGTGTTAAGATTTGGGTTCTCAATGGGTATCATTTATCCCTAATTTGGGGTTAAATTTTGGGTGTAAAAAAAAGGGTGTGAAATATTTTTGGAATATTAATTTGGCGGGTTTCTTTTTTTACGGCATACGAAATGTGAGCTGTGAAAGCTGATTAATCTTACAGCGTGCAACATGTGGGCTGTGATACCTTAATATTTTTACAGCTTGCGAATGTGGGCCGTAAATGCTCAATAATTTACGGCGTCCTAAATGCACGCCGTAATTGATAAGATCTCACGGCGCGCAAAATGCACGCCTTAATAAATCGAAGAAAAAGCCCTTTTGCGGCTCGCATTCCATGCGCGCCGTACTATTATATTATTTACGGCTTGCATTCAATGCACGCCGTAAATGACGCGCTGTAAAAGCCCTGAAATGGTGTAGTGATGGAGTGTTTTGCACCTTCTCTTGACCAAGGCAAGTGAATTTTACAATTAATATGATGTTTTCTCTCTTTTGGTTATAGTTCATGATTTTCTTTTCTTTGTGCTAATCTTCTTTGATCATGGTTTTACTTTGATTAAATGAACCAATGTTGTGTGGATTTCCATTTATGTATGGTCTTACAATGTGTTGGGAGTGGCTTTCATCTTGGTTATGTAGAAAACTTGATTTCCTTGTGTTAGGAGTTGGGTTCAAAGAAATGGGGAGAAACTTTGTTTTAAAAAGTGATTGTTTGGTTAATTGGGTTGATGGAATGGATGGTTTTGATGAGTTTGGAAGGTCAAGGAAGGGCCCAACAATTCTTGGAAATTAGTATGAAAGAAAAGGAATCAAAAGAATCAAGAAAAATCAGAAAAAAATGCAAAGAAATGGAGAATTCTGCACTCGGGCTGGACTGGGCAGGCCCAGTCCGCTCGAGCGACCCACTGGGTCGCTCGAGCGGACCAGGCACTGTCTGGGTCC